>JAMXBB010000005.1:72420078-73020078 GCA_024138015.1 Lumnitzera littorea | reverse complement strand
AAAACCATCATTACACAATCCAACCACTACATTGATTCATAATCTCATTAAGTTCAAAGGATACATTTAGTTAAAGAAAAACATCCAAGCAAATATAAGTACAAAAATGGAAAGAAACAACCTGAAAATAGGAGTTCCATATCTGAATCCATGCTTGAATGATGTTTCCTAAGCATCCTTAGGTTGGATTCCCTTATTACATTATAAAAATTAAGCTAAAAGAACCTAAAGTTTGAAACCCTAGCAAAGAGAATAAAGAATAGTCAAAGGAAAGAAGAAAGAAATGGAAAATGGGTCTGTTCGGGGCACTACAATTTAATAGCTTTTTATATCAGGAGGGTATCATCATGACGATAACTAGGACTACCATTAAGATGGTATGATCCACTTTTTGTGATACTTGTGAAGGTTCTAATCTAGATGCTAGCTTGACAATAGCTGGGATTACCATCAAGCTGATAGTTCCTACTCCATGTCTTCGTATTTTTCTTTTTTCTTTTTTTTTTTTGGGCTTCTCATGTGGGGGCTAGCATCATGGTAGCCTCGAGACCTCCAAGATATATGAAATAAAATACTAAGTTTAAGATCTAAAATACTAAATTTCTATGCTAAATTGATCAAATCATAATTTTCATTTACGTAAATCCATTATATGTAATTTTTATACAAGCTTAGTACATTCAAATTCATTTTCATGTAAAATCACATACAACTTAGAGAAAACTATACAATAAGTATGGGATTTGTCACACTCATCAGTATATGAAGAGAAGGACAATGTAATCCTTCTAGAAACCACCTTCTCCACTTGTCAAGTGCTTGATGAGAGAGAGGGGACACGTGCTAATCTAGGAATGGATGGCGTGCTTATAAATAACAGTTTATGACACATGACATCGAGGTCAACATGCAAGTAGCCTTCTATCAAGTTGAGCACTTATGGGGAGGTTAGGCACTCAAGCTTGGTTAATGTAAGTTCTTCATGAAGGTTAGGGTTGGTTACTATAATACTCTAAGTAAGTTGAACAACTCAAAGTTCTTCACTATATATGCAATGTTGCAAATCGAAGGGTTTAAAAGTAGGTTAGCTACTAAGCACATGGGTTGTTAAGTTCGCTAAGCCTTTTTTACTCTAGATTAGGTTATGGGTCGTAGACCTTAGTACTTGTCATTCCCTCTAGGTTGTTTATGATTCGGGATCAAATCCTCAGTTTTTTCATCAAGTCAATCTTTGTCCTTTGGAATGTAAGGGCTTAGATCAGCTATGTTGAAAACGTCAAAGACCCCATATCCCTCTAGTAGCTCATGTCTATAAGCATTATGGTTAATCTTTTAGAGTACTCTGAAGGGTCCCTTTGTTCATGGTGACAATTTGTTCTTTCTTTTGGTTGGGAACCAATCCTTACTTAGATGTACCCATATTAACTCATGAGGTTGAAATTATGTCTAGCATGTTCGTTTAAGACTTCCTTACACTAACTTATCAGCAACTCAATCAACGGCCTCTTAGTCCTCTTAATCTGTCATCAAGGCTGGTATCTGATCTAAAGGTAGCTCAAGGTTGAATCTATACACTACTTCAAAGGGATTCCTCTTGGTGACACTGTGAGTAGAATAGTTGCATGTAAACTCTATAATAGGTATGCAAGAATCCCAATCAATTAGGTTACATCCAACTATAGCTCAGAGAAGAGACCCTAACGTATAGTTGACGACCTTAGTTTGTCCATCAATTTGAAGGTAGCAGGATGTGCTAAACATTAACTTAGTCTTCATTCGATGTTACAAAGTCTCCCAAAACTAATTAATGAATTTTGTATCTTGATCAAATACAACACTCCGTATAACTTCATGATTTCCTGCAAAAACAAAGAAGATATATCCGAAGCATCGTTAACTTTGTTGCTAGGCACTAAGCATGCCATCTTGCTAAACTAATCGATTATAACCAAAATTGAATCTTTTTATCTTTCCGTTCTTAGCAACCTAAGCACAAAGTCCATACTTATATCATTCCAAGGTTGAGTTGGTACAGGTAATGCTATAGCTTGCCCTTGTTCAGCTCAGCTCTTGGCCTCCTTATAGATCGTTCACCTCTCAACTATCTAATGAACTTCTTGCATCATCTTTGGCCATAGAACCTTGATTTCAACAGTTCATACATTCTCTTTTCACCAAAATGCCTAAACAATCCTCTACCACAAGTTTCTCTCACAAGCAAATCTTGTATCAAGTAAGTTGGTACATTTAATTTTCCTGCTCAAGAGAGATATCCTTCCATTACAAAATAATTGTCAATAGTTCTTCCCTCTATACATTGTTAAAAAATTAGTCAAAAGTATGGATCTTAAGTGTATTGCTCCTTCAAGCTCACAAATCCCAACAACCTTATATGAAGCTTAAAGGTCAACACATATCTTTGGGATAATGCATCAACAACTACATTAGATTTCCCTAGCTTGTACTTGATCACAAACGTAACAACATTTTAAAAACTCAACCCATCTAACCTGATGTTTCGTGAGCTTGGATTGGCTCCTCAAAAACTTTAACGTTTGGTGATCAAAGTATATTACAAACTCGTTAGGCAATAAGTAATGTTGCTAGCTCTATAAAGCTTGGATCAAGAATATAGCTCTTTATCATATATGGAGTAATTCAACATAGGCCCTTTGAGTTTCTCACTAAAATAAGTGATAAGTCAGCAATCTTGCATGAGAACTACTCCAATCCCTATGCCCGAAGCATCACATTTGAGCTCAAAGACCTTACCAAAGTCTGGTAATGCAAGCAAAGGTATAGTAGTTAACCAACTCTTAAGCTAGTTAAAGCTCTTCTCTTCTTTTTCTTCCTAATTGAATTTGATATTCTTCTTGGTTAGCTCGGTTAATGGTAAGTCAATAGAACTAAAGTTTTAAATAAATCTTTGTTAAAAAGATGCTAACCCATGAAAGCTTCTGACATCAACATAAAAGGTTAGCATAGGCCATTCTATAATAGCTTAGACCTTTTCATCATCTACTCACAATCCTTCCTTACTCACTACATAACCTAAAAACAGAACTTCCTCTTGGCAAAAACAACATTTCTTCAAATTTCCATACAATTTTTTAGATTAAAGTATCTCAAAAACAGATGGAAGATGACTTACATGACTAGATAGATCAAAACTATATACAAGCATGTCATCAAAATATACAACTATAAACTTTCCAATCAAACTCCTCAATACATGATTCATCAATCACATGAAAGTACTTGGAGCATTAAATAATACAAATGGCATGACAAGCCACTCATACAGATCATGTCTTGTCTTAAAGGTTGTCTTCCACTCATCGCCTTCCTTCATATGGATTTGATGATATCCAAACTTCAAGTCTATCTTTGAGAACATACTTGCTCTATGGATTTCATCTAACATGTCATCTAATCTGAGGATAAGATACTAATATTTAATGGTAATCATATTCACAATTTTGCTATTAACACATTTTTCCAACTTCTATCTTTTTTTTTTTTTTTTTTTGGAACTAATAATGCTGGTACGGCACATAGACTAATGCTTTCTCAAATATATCCTCTTTCAACAAGTTCATTCACCTATCACTATAGTTCAGCTACTTACTTAAGGTTCGTTCTATAGGTTAGTTGATTAGGCAATGTGGCTTTAGGTTATAACTCAATGCCATGCTCTATTCCTTGTTTTGGTGGCAATCCTTAAGGTAGTTCATCAAAGAATAGATCAGAAATTTCTTTCAACAAATCCTCGATTTCCTTAGGTAGATCTTCTCATTTCCTTATCTCTAACAATCTCTAAATAAGTAGAAAAGTTGTCTCATCCTCCTTACAGCTATTCTAAGTTCGGACCTACTCATCGTTAAAGTCTTCATACTCTTTTGGATGAGTTTAGACTACATGTTGCTCGCTTGGCTTAGAGTCATAGGATATAAGGTAATAAATCAACCATTTTCCTCAAAGCTATAAGTATTCAAATACCCATCATGCATAACTCTGCAATCATACAACCATGGTTAGCCTAGTAAGATATGAAATGCATATATAGGCAATACATCACACTTGATCTCAACTTTATAACTCCCAATTAAGACCGGTAATAACACTTACTTAATGACATACAATGAGCCCTCCTCATTCAACCAGTGTAACTTATAAGGTCTTAGGTGCATAGTGGTCAGCAACTTCAATTGTTCTCCCATCCTAACTAATGTTACATTCATATAGCTACCACTATCTACAATCAAGGGACAAAGTTGTTGATTTACCTTGTAAGTAGTATGAAACAAGTTCTCATGCTGCTTTTCTTGTTGATCATGCTCCACACTAAGAGCTTAACGGGTCACCAAGGTCAACATATCCCTTTCTTTTAAGTAGATCTCATCACCTATAACTTATACCTTCACTTCATCTTCTCCTTCCGCAGCTTCATAAGTTTCATCAGTATTATAGACCTTACCTCCTCAGATAACCATAGTTCGACAGTTTAAACGTTAGGATGCTACATGCCCAAAACCTTTGCATTTGAAGCACTTTATCTCACTAATTTTTTGTCCGAAGGTCTACCCCTTTCCAAATTCCTTCTCTTTCCTTTCTTGTTCCAACCTTACTCCTTCTCCTCAAGAGGTCTATCCTTCTTTTGTTCCAAACAATGAATGAATAGACTTCTTGTTGTTTCCTTAGATAAGTATGTTTTTAGGCACAAGTTGGGAATTGAAGTTCCTATAAGGTCTATTCCTTCGTTGTCTCTCAACTCATTAAGTGACTTTAATAGCTTCTCTGAAACTTTGTACAAACAATACTTCAATGATCTTTATTAGGTCAATTCTTAGTCCAGCAACAAATCTATAAATAGTTCATACGTCAAGTTCTTCCACCTCATAATGGATCATTAGCATTTGGAACTCTTGCACATATTCATTAAGAGTTCAACTTCCTTGTCGTAGCTCTTGCAACTTGGCAAAAGTGTCCATGTAATAAGATTCAAGGATGAACCTTTCATGCATCACCCTCTTCATCTCTTCCTATGACCTAACTTCACATCGTCCTTCTCAATTTCTCTCTACATGCAATCTCTTTCACTACATATGGGCATAACCAACAAATTAGAGAGCAACTAGCCTGACTTTATCTCATTTGGCATACTGATAATACTCAAACAACTTCTGAACTTGCTCCTCTTAATCTATGTATTCATTAGCATTTCCACTTCATGAGAAGCTCAAAATTTATATTCTCATTTTATCTATACCTCGAAGAGCTTGCGTAATGGATTACTGACCTCTAAACCCATCACTCATACCAACCTCCAAAGCCTCCAATCTCTCACCAAATAGATTTTCTCTCATCAACTTACTAAGGACAAGCTCCTGTATGCGAAAGAACTATGGACGAACTCTCTAAAGTCCTAGCTCAAACACACTCAACTTTGCTTGGTCCCTTACCTAGTCGTTGACTTGCTAAGTACCACGGCTGACCTACTGAGTGTTGAATCTAAGGCTACTACACATCAAGCCCTTCTCTTCCAGCTTACATAGTTACCGAGTGCCAAGGTTGACTTACCAAGTGTTGAGGCCAAGCCAAGGTCACTACGTGCCAAGCTTTACTCTCCCAGTGTACAGAACTGTAGCATCATTCAACCACTTCGATAGCTTCAAGCAAAGATCAGCCCTAACATCATTTTAGCCTAGATACAATGCCCTAAGGTCCTTCACTGCATACCTAGTGATAGACCACCACTTATCCATTACTTTTCAGACAATTGTACTATATTCCTTTTTGTCATTTATCATATTTACCCCTTTTCATACATACTAGGAATCTCCTTCTTACATTGTCTTCTATGTAGTTTTCCATTATTGTATGGTTACCCTAAAGGACTTACTATAAATAGTCCCTTTTACTTAGCTAAAATCATCTTACACCTTATTAGTTAATGAATATTCTTGCCTTCATGAGATAACTCTCTCCGAGCATATCTTTCTTACACTCTTATCTAATCTTGCTAAACAACTCAACATTAGTGGCAAGTACATCGTAGTATTAGCTTATGAGTCATATCAGGTGAAGTACTAAGTCGTGTTGTGTTCATTGGTGTGTCATATTCTCTAAATAGCTTCATGGAAGCTACTGTGTTTGTCGACTTTTTTCATTCCTTCATTCTTCGATATTTTGAAGGACCTGCTATTACTACTCCCTATAGTAAGCCCTAGTGATTATTAACTCCTAAGTACATCATATAACCTTAGTAGAAAAGCTTGAGGTTGCGACCAAAAGCTTAGTGTTGACGTATTCTTGTTAGATTGTAAATGTTATGTTGTACTCTATTTCTCTAGTAGAAAAGATAGCAAGTTCTCTAATCACTATATGAAATTGTATTATCCAAGTTGTGTGTAATCTTTTGTTAAGTAGTGGAATTCCTGAAGTTTTGTATTGAGAGTGTCTAATCTTAGTGTTCATGGACAGATTAATGATGCCGAGAGTAATGCTCAAGTTCATGGTTTTATTACCCAACAGACCTTGTGAACTACTAACAAGCAAATGTAAGAACATGAGCTTCGAAGACAGTAATGACTAAGCCACAAGAGAGAGTTATTGAACAAAGCTGATAAGTAAGAGATAGGCTAAGAAGACAGGTAGGTGAGCATCAAACACCCATAGCTATTAATGTAAACCTAGCTATACCCTAACATGTTGAAAGGGTTGCAAAGAGGAAACTTGAGTTGGATGAAATTAAGGAGTTTAAGGAGGGAAAGTAATATGATGGGTTAGAAGAACGTTAGCTTCAAGCTCCTGGAAGAGCAGAGTATCTCAAAGTGCAGATTTTAAGTTTTAATGGGTCTGGTAGTGCTAATGACTACTTGGATTGGGAGGAAAAGATTAAAAATATATTTGACTTCAATGACTACGAGAACTTAATACATATTTAAGTAGTTACTTTAGAATTTTCTAGATGTGCAATAATGTGGTGGAAGAAATTGCAGAATGTATGATAGCGAGCCCGACATAAAATTCAAACTCAGAATGAGATGAAGAGAATTCTAAGGAGTAGATTTGTCCCAAAGCACTATGAGTAGGACACTTTCTAACGTCTCCAAGAACTAAGACAAGGTAATCGATCAATGGACAAGTATGTCCGAGAATTCCAGTTGCTAATAATTCAATGCAAAGTTAATGAGCCAGAGGCATAGACCATAGCCAGGTTCATTTTTAGACTAAGGGTCTAGATTGGTAATGCAATGGAGGTGTAAAGGCTAAGAAGTCTGGATGAAGCCATCTGAGTATCCCAAAGAGTAGAAAGGTAGAGGTGAAATCAGCTCAACTAAGCACAAAGCAGCTGACCTAGCTTATCTAACAATACCAGTATGCTGAGCTAACTTGGATATGACCAAGCTCAATAGAGTTTCAAGGTGAACCACAGAAGTCAAATGCCAAGCAGGCCTAATGATGGCTGAAGCAAGAGTAAGGCCGAAGAGCTTGATGCAAAGAAGGATCAAGTCAAAGCTTAGGAGCAAAGATCTAAGAGATAAAATGTTTTAAGTACCTTGGTTTCGAAAACGTAGCTAGTCAATGTCCTAACCAACATGTCATGACCATTAAGGGAGATAAGCTCCAATTCGAAGTGGAGAGTGCAAGTGAAGGAGAGGAGGAAGAGGTAGATGTTAACCACCTATTAGATGAGTTTCAAGAAGATTCTAATGCCTAAATCCGACCTAAACTAGGAGAATGCTACTTGGTTATAAGATGATCACTTAGTACCTTTACTATCGATGAGAATGAATAGAGAGAGAATCTC
Organism: Lumnitzera littorea; assembly: GCA_024138015.1. Taxonomy (NCBI): domain Eukaryota; kingdom Viridiplantae; phylum Streptophyta; class Magnoliopsida; order Myrtales; family Combretaceae; genus Lumnitzera; species Lumnitzera littorea. The sequence goes on along the minus strand of JAMXBB010000005.1, from coordinate 73,012,265 downwards.
TTTCACATAAACTACCAAATGAATGGCAACCCATGTACCGTGATCATCAATGAAGGAAGTTATACAAATGTGATAGCACAAAAAGCTGTGAAGTTGCTAACCTATCATCATCCTAAACCCTGTAAGATTCATTAACTTAACGAGAAGGGAAGTCTACCTATTGCCGAGCAAGTCAGAGTGCCAATCACTATTGGTGACAAATACAAGGATGAAGTGTTGTGTAATGTCCTTCCAATGTACGCTTCTCATATACTATTAGGATGACCATGGCTGTTTGATTTGAAGGTACACCATGATGGGTTTTAGAACAATTATATGTTCTAGAAGGATGGGAGGAAGGTTATACAAACCCTAATGAGCCCTAAAGAAGTTTAAGAGTCATAAGAGAAGATTACTAGATCATTGTAGAAGAAGTCCTTAGTGATTTCCCAAGGCTAATTGATATGAATCAGTCCACAATAATCCTCAAGCTAAGGCTAACCCGTCCTAACCTAAGATTGATCTGCTCTTACCGAAGCTAAACTGATAACTGAAGGACGAAAGGAGGAAAAGGAATCATTTGGCATCAAGTTTTTCGTTTGCCAAGACAACAAGAAACTAAACGGTCAAGGCCTCAAAGCCAATGAACAGCTCGGCATAGCACAAGAAAGCTAACACCAAGTAATCCATGAGTGCAACAATTATGGGCCAACCTCACTAGGAGCTCGACTAAGCACAATAAGACTTCCAAACATCCCACCTCAACTCGAACATTTGACTGCTAGCTAACTACTGTTTGGGTTTGATCTTGTAGACAGTTGAGATGACTATATGCCAACTACTCTATTAAATGTGCAGTTTTGTTTACTTTATAAATATTTTCCTTGTTTCAATTATGAGGCATTCTTTAAGGTTTAAGGGCCTTATATATTATTTACACTTTTACCACTGGGGTTTTAGAATTTGCTATAAATAGAAACTTTTGTAACTAGCTAAGATACATAGAAAAAGAATAGACAAATAGTGATTACACTTGAACATTTAGCTTAAGAAAGGATATTCTTGAGCTCTTAGAGTTTAACTCTTCTAGATTATTGAGTGCTGAATAACTCTTTAATCTTTCTTGTATTCTTATCAACCTTGTCTTTAAGTTTGTGGTGAACTCTTTCATTTGAGTAAGTTAATAAGTCGTGTCTAACCTCTCATTTGAAAACCAAGTGACATTTAGTGTTCATAAGTTATATCGAACTCTATTTCGAGCTCGACTCCTGATTGTGTTTATGTTTTGGTGCATAATATCCATATACATTCATAGTCAAAACCCCCTTTCACTTCCTATTCCTCATCAAACTCAAACATCGAATACTCATTCATGGTTCACGCTCATTGCATGTTTATAAATTCACATCAACTTCACTAGTATCAGAGCTTTAGGGGGACACACATGTTAGTATTCTTCAAAGTTTGATTCATAGATTGAACATATATGTTAATCATCATTCTGTAGTATAGTACATTGTTTGTGTTCTTAGTAGACGTAGTATTGTACTGCTTATACTAGGTTGAAGAGTTTAGCAATAGTAATTTTAGTGGCTATCTCTAGTTATAGAAGTATTTAACAATCATGGGTAGCTGCAAAAATCAAGTATTAGTAATTCTAGGTTACTATTAATTGTATTTTGTTGCAATACTATTTGTGGAATTGTCTTAGTGGTGATTCTAAGTCAAGTACAGTTGAGTGTGTTACGTGTTTATTGAATTTTCTCTCTGGAATTTATTGTACGGACTATAATGTCAGAAGATAATATTAATAACAATGGAGACAGTCCTCACAAAAGCTTGAGGAGATGTATTGTCAACTTGGAATATCAAATTCAGAATCTCACTAATTCTAACCAGGAGCTTACTGGTTAAGTTAGAGGCCATAGACGTATTAGCCGAGATGAAAGAAGGGAACAAACACCTACTAGTAAAAGTTGTTCCAATGAGCTTGATAATGATGAACGATGGCCAAAAAGAGCTGTCAAGCAAAGAAGACGAGAGAACCAACCTAAGTAGAGAAGAAGCAATGATAGAAATGTTGATGCCGAGAACCCAAGAGCCCAAAGAAGAGAGTCGAAGCCAAGAAGAGATGTGGCCAAGCAGACCTCCAATAGAAGTGGCCGATCTGAGGTGAACTGAGCAACTCAGAATGCAAAGGATGAACCCTGAGCACATAGCCAAGGACTTGACAATATCAAGCTTAAGTTACCGACCTTCAGTGGTGATAGCTGACCTGTAAAGTTCCTTAACTAAGTTCCCCAAGTAGAGAAGTTGCTTGAATCCTATGAGTGTGATGATAGAACCAAGGTTAAGCTAGCTTCATTAGCCCTTCTTGAATATGCATGTCTATGGTAGGATAAATTGATCGCCAAGCAAGATGCCGAAGGAGAAGAGCTGATCAAAACTTAGAGGCTTATGAAGAGGTTGATGAATCAGTACTTTGTGCTAACTTACTTCAAGAGTTGCTCCATGCTTTCCAACACATGAGGCTAGGTTGAAACACTATTGAAAAGTATTTACAGGAATTTGAGACCTTAATGACCAAATGTGAGATTGCTAAGCCCCAAGACAATACTATTGCTAGGTTCATGAGTGGACTCCGATATGACATTGCCGATGTGGTTGAATTGCAGCCATTCAACTCATTAGAAGAGCTGATCGATTTAGCATTAAGGGTAGAGTGATAGAGGAGAAGACAACATCAGAGGCTGACTAGCTAACCTCAATAAGGCAGCCTTAAGCTTGAGAGGTATGTCAAGAGAAAAGGACTAGAAAAGAGGATGGAGAAAGGAGAGTTTAGCCGACCTGACCAGGCTGACACTAAGAAAGTAGAGAAGGAAACAGTGCCCAACACCAAAGCCTAAGAAGCTAAATGCTTCAAATGTTTGGGTTACAGACATATTGCCTCCCAATGCCTGAACAAGAGGGTAATGATTCTGAAAGGTAAAGGATTGGACGCTCAAGTAGAGAGCTATAGTGATAAGAGTTCTAAGAGTAAGGAAGCAATAAACATCTACCTTGAAATAGGAGAACCCTTAGCTCTAACGAGCAAACAAACCGACATAAAGGAAGACTCAAGTCAATGGTAGAACTTATTTCAGATCCGATGTTAGGTGAATAGGAAGACCCGTTCCTTAGTAGTTGATGGAGGCAGTTGCACCAACATCGTTTCTACTGAGCTCGTAGAGAAGATGAGATTGCTGACCTACCCACATCCCCGACCATATGGACTGAAGTGGTTTAATGATAAGGGCATGGTCCATGTACATAAGAAAGCTCAAATAACATTTAAGGCTGGACAATATGAGGATGAGGTTGACTTCAACGTAGTACCTATGAATGTAACAAATTTGCTACTTGGTCAAGCTTGGGAGTATGACCGGAGAATGATCTACGACGGCTTCCTCAACACCTACATGGTTTAGAAGGATAGGAAGAGCTATTACTTGACCCCCATGAGCGTTGAAGAGATCTAGAATAGCCTGGTGCCCATGGTGAAAAGAAAGGGAAAAAGGAGCCTGTTCAGTATCCAAGCCCGTGCTCACAATCTAAAGTCGAGGACAACTTCTTTTTAACCCCACAATGATGATAGGAATCAATCCACTACAATCCTTAAGTTGAAGCCAACTTGTCCTAACCCTAGACCAACCTACTCTTACCGAGGCTAGACTAAGAACCAAAGGACAAAAGGAGGAAAAGGAACCATTCGGCATTAGGTTTGTCATCTACCAAGACAACAAGAGACTACATAATCGAGGCTTCAAAGCTAAAGAATAGCTCGACACAATACAAGAAAGCTAGCACTAAGCAATCCACAGTGTAGCAATTATAGGCTGACCTCACTAGGAGCTCAACTAAGCATAATAAGACTTCCAAACAACCCACCCCAGCTCGGACATCCAACTGCCAACCGGCCCCTATTCGAGTTTAATCCCTTAAATAACTCAGATGACTACATGCCAACCATTCTGTTAAATGCGTAGTTTTGTATACTTTGTAATTATTTTCCTTATTTCAATTGTAAGCCATTCTTTAGGGTTTAAGGGCCTTGTATATTATTTACACTTTTACCACTAGGATTTTAGAATTTACTATAAATAGCAACTTTTGTAATTAGCCAAGATACATAGAAAAAGAATAGATAAACAGTGATTACACTTGAACATTCCTTTTAAGTAAGGATATTCTTGAGCTCTTAAAGCTTGACTCATCCGAATTATTGAGTTTTGAATAATTCTTTAATCTTTCTTGCATTCTTGACAATCTTATCCTTAAGATTGTGGTGAACCCTTTCATTTGAGCTAGTTAGTAAGTTACGTTTAACCTCTCATTTGAAAACTGACTGACATTTAATGTTCATGAGTTGTATTGAACCCTATTTCGAGCTCAACCCTTGATTGTGTTTGTGTCTCAGTATGTGATATCCATATACATTTGTAGTCAAAACCCCCTTTCAATTCCTATTCTTCATCCTACTCGAACATCAAATATCCATTCGTGGTTCATGCCCGTTACATGTTCATGGATTTGCATCAACAATTTTCCAAATGTCAAGATAGAAGAGTGTGTACCCTTATTGGTCAGAAGGCCATGAGAGTTGAATTCAACCAAAGCATTACCTATTGAAGTACAGACATTGCTCTAAGAGTATGCCAACTTGTTTCCTGCTAAGTTGCCAAAAGTTTTATCCCCTATTTGAGGAATAGAGCATTTATCGATCTCCAACCTAGAGCTACTCTACATAACTAACTTGCCTATAGACTTAATCCTAAGTAGGTAGCCAAACTAAAGAGACAAGATGACTAGTTGATTGAGCGCGAATACGTTCGAGAGAACATAAGCCCCTATGTTATACCAGCTATTCTAGTGCTGAAAATGGATGGCTCATGGAAAATGTATATTAATAGCTAAGCAATCAACAAGATCACTATCAAATACTGATATCCAATCCCATAATTAGATGGCATGCTTGATGAGTTGCATGGTGCACTAGTATTTTCAAAGATTAACTTAAAGAGTAGCTACTACCAAATTCGTATAAGACCTAGAGATGAGTGGAAAACTACTTTCAAGACTAAGGATGGTTTATTCGAGTGAATGGTGATGCTGTTTGGACTTATAAATGCACTGAGCACCTTTATGTGACTCATGAATCATGTTTTGAGATTTTTTATTGGCAAATGTGTGGTTATTTACTTTGATAATATTTCGATGTAGACATCCCATGTTTATCCCAACACCACACCCCCCCCCCCCCTTTTCTTTTATTTTTCAAAATTCTTAGAATAGGTTAAAAGGTCCTAAATTAAGGAAAATACAAAAAAAAAAAAGTAGAAGTTTAGAAAAACACAAAAAAAATGGAAAAATTTAGAAAAATTGAAAAGTTACAAAAAATAGAAAATTTTGAAAAATAGAAGATCTAAGGAATTTTGAAAATAATAATTTTTTTTAGATAGTTTAAATAAAATAGAATTTTTTATTTAAATAAGGAAATGACCGTTGGGCTTACGCTTGCACTTGGGCTTAAGTTTGAATCTAACTCAAGCTGACCTAGTCTATAATTGTACATATGGATAAAGTACAGGCCAACAACTTAACGAATAAATACATAGACTTGACATTACATATAGCTTAGAGGTTTGGGGTTCGAGTCTTACTAAAGGCAAAATAATGCCTTTTTTTTTTCCTAAAAAAACACACCTACCACGTATCACGATATTACTAGGCCATGTACCTAGTTATGACACATGGCGCTTCATCGTATGCACTACATCACATACACATGTCAATTTGATGGCATGACACATGGCTGATACGTAACATAATGCATCAATCAACCACATGACATTCTGGACATGTGGCATTTCACCATTAGACCTCGCGGTTAACATGACGCCACATAAGCTATCACCTTCTCTCTCTTTCCTTCTTTTTCCTTTGGTTTCCCCAAATTTTCTCTCCATTCCCTTAGCGAGCAACCCACTTTCACGTTGATCTTAGGACTTTCCCCTTACAATTTCACCAAATCAACAAGGCAATCACAAAGTTGACATGGCCTACTTAAAATCAAACCCTAGAACGCATCCGAATATGAACGTTTAAAGGGTTAAAAGGCAAATTGAAAATAGCGAAAAATTTGCAAAACTTAGATTTTCTTCCATTTTCCTTCACACGGATTGAGCTTATTTAGAGCAATCTAAAGTTTTTATCCAAAACTTTAGGCAAGAGCAAAACTCCAAGACATGCATTTGATCAAAATTCAACACAATTTGTACCCAAAATCATGAATTGTGCCTTAAACTGTACGCCCTCATTCAAATCGCAATTATTACTTTCTATCCTTAATCTGAGCTCGAAAGCTATAAATTGAAGCTTGAGTAAAGCATTCGATGAGAGTCAATCATTAGAAATCATCCAAGCTCACTTTAAACACATTCCCGAGTTCTTTCTCTCTCTACAACCTACTCTATCTCTATCGTCACTCTCTCTCTCTACAATTCCCTCACTCTTTAATCACCTTCAAGCCACTCCACCACCAAGACTAGCTTCCTTACTCCCCAAGCTCTCATTGGCCACCCATTTGAACCACTACCATGCCTTCCAGTCACACCACCACCAAAGCCCTCACACCACCGCAAGTCACTATGATAAAAAAACCACCCTAATCGGCTTAACACCCTTTAGCATTCTCCTTACCACCCCCACTCCCCTTCCAATCTGAAAACTCTTACTTTGTGTTTTTGTTTTCAATTTGTAATTTTTTTTATTTTGCTTATTTAATTTATTGTGAAATGTAAATATAATTGAGAAAAAGAAAATGAAAAAAAAAATGAGAGAGAAAAAAAATGAAAGAAAAAGAGAAAGGAGAAAGTAAAAAAAAAAAGTAATATATGATTTTTTGTGTTGCTAAATAAAATAAGATAATAATAAATAATAAAAAATTAAAGTGATAATAATATTGAATAAATGTAAGATAATTAGAAAAAAAATCCTTTTATCACTTAGAAAGGTTACCTTTTCCAATTAAATAAAAATAATTAACCATTTTCCAAATAAGGGATACATAGAATTTTCCAAAAAAATTAAAAATAATGATGATGATAATAATAACCCCAATTTTAGGACCTTTTAATGTTTTCTTAAATAAACTTGAATAAATTTAAAATGTAAATTTACCTGATTTTCAAAAGTTAAAATCAACTCATCCACTTAAAGTTTTATAAAAAGAGCTACGTACGTTTGATCCCAAATAGTAAATACATAGGTACTAATAGGGCGATGGTAAAAAATGAAAAAACCTATTTTTCCTTTTTTTTTTTTTTGTTTAGTTTAGACTACCGAAGTTATCCAATTCGATTAACCATTAATTGAATTCTGTTTTATAGAATTGAAGGATGATTTTTAGGAATGAGATTAAAATTGGAAAGTTAATGGTACTCATAAGGGTTTAAAAATCCACTCAATTAGTTATAACTTAACTCTTTTTCCCGAATCCAATCGAATGGTGACTCTAAAGCGTTTTTAAGGTAGAAAAAACCAGTTTTCTTTAAACCCTAGTTGAGGGTCAATATTAAACAGTTAGGGTTTAATATTGATTTGTTTGAAGAAAAATAATTTTAGAAAACTGAGAGGAAAAAACTAGGCCCGTTATTTGGTATACAATGCTAACCTCATTTCTCATGTCATGTGCTTGAGATCTCTGTTTGATACCGTTTGTGCCGAGTAATTATTTAGCAATTTAAAAAAATGTATGCTCCTCAAAGTGAGGTAATATTCCTTAGTTATGTCGTTTTTAAAGAAGGTATTATAGTTGATGACAAGAAAGTTCAAGCTATTCTAGAATTGCTGACTCTAACCAGTATTGTCAAAGTAAGGAGCTTTCATGGTCTAGCTTTGTTTTATCGAAGATTCATTCGCAACTTTAGTTCTATAGCCACTTTACTGATTAATTCTGAATTCAAATGGTCCAAGAAAGATCATAGTAGTTTGAATGAGATTAAGTCCAAGTTGACTTCTGCCCTTATACTTATTCTACTCGACTTTTAGAAAGTTTTTTATCTAGAATGTAATGCATTTGGAGTCGACATTGGAGCTATTCTCATATAGGAACGCCGACCAATTGCTTATTTTAATGAGAAGCTCAGAGGCACCATACTGAATTACTCGGCATATGATAAGGAGTTCTATGCCTTTGTCCATGTACTCTAGAATTGGCAACTCTACCTACTGCCAAGAGAGTTCATTATCTACATAAACCATGAATCTCTCAAGCATCTTAAAGGATAATAGAAACTTTCTTGAAATCATGCTAAATGAGTCAAGTTCTTGGAAACCTTTTGTTATGTCATCAAATACGAAAAGGGAAGTGATAAAACTATAACTGATGCCCTTTCTCATCAACATGTTCTTATAACAACATTGTAAGATAAGATGCTTAGGTTTGGTACTTTACCAAATCAATATGAACATAATCTGTATTTTGGACCCTTAGTAGCCAAATGCAATATTGGAGGAGTAGTGGATAGGTTTTACTTGAGCGAAGGATTTCTAATGAAGGGAAAATAAGTTTGTGTACCGAATGGTTTTGCTAGGAACTTACTTACTTAAGAAGCCCATGCTAAAGGCTTAGTTGGCCATTTTGGCGAGAAGAGAATGGCTGAGTTACTAAAAGAGCACTTCTATTGGTCTGAGATGATGAAGGATGTCCATAAGGTTCTTGAGCATTGCAAGGTGTACAAACGAGCCAAGGAAAGAAAGGAGCCATTTGGAGAATATACACCTCTACCTATACCTAAGTGGCCATGGACCGATCTAAGCATGAATTTCATGCTTAGCCTACTCAGAACACCTTGTAAATATGATTCCATTATGGTGGTTGCTGATCAATTTAGCAAATTGAGCTACTTCATCCCTTGCCACAAAACCAATGATGCTTTATTTGTTACTAACTTCTTTTTATAGGAGATCATGTGGCTACATGGAGTACCAAGGAGTGATGTGTTAGATCGTGATTCCACAAAACCAAAAGAAACTCAATAGAAAGCTTATGTTCATACTTCTTGCCATTTATAGATATACAACCAGACTGAAGTTGTGAATAGAGCAATAGGCAACCTCCTTCGAGCTACGATTGGGAAGAATTTACATGATTAGGATCTCTACTTACCCATCATTGAGTTCTCTTATAATCGCTCCACTCATAGCTTAACAAGAAGGACACCTTTCAAGGCCATCTATGGAGTTATCCCAAACTTACCCTTGAATATGGTTATTCGTTCAACTTCATAAGGATAAAGTCACTTAAGCCTACAATATGCCGATGAGTTTTAGAAATTGCATCAAAACGTTGTTGAGCAATTAGTCAAGACTATGGCCTGACAAAGAGAATAGGGAAGCTAAAGAAGGAGGCAGATCATTTACAACCTAGGAGATCTTATCTGGATATACCTTAGCAAGGAGTGATTTCTATGGAAGAGGACACACAAGTTATCCCCCAAGTTGGATTGCCCTTTTAAGATCCTTCGACGCATCTATGATATCGCCTATAAGCTAGAGCTATCCGATAGATACAGATTATCGCCCACTTTCAATGTTACCAACCTGACACCCTATGTGTAGAAAGAAGGAGAAGATCAAGATTTGAAAGCAAAGCTTCAATAACTCTGAGGAACTAATGGATTGCTAACCTTCGGACCCATCACTCATACCAGCCTCCAAAGCCTTCAATCTCTTACCAAATGGATTCTTTCTCATCAACCTGCCAAAGACGAGCTCCTATAGATGGAAGAATTGTAGATAAACTCTCTAATGTCTCAGCTTAGACACATTTTGCTCTATTCGGACCCTTGTCCAATTATCGACCTACCAAGTGCCAAGGCCAACCTGTTGGGTACAAAATATGAGGCTACTACACACCAAGCCCTTCTCTTCCAACCTACAAAGCTGCCGAGTGTTGAGGTTGACCTACTAAGTGCCAAGGATGAGGTTACTATACGCTGAGCTTTACTCTCCCAGTGTACAAAACTATAGCATCATTTAATCACCTTAGCAACTTCAAGCACAAATCAGCCCCAGCATCATTTTAGCCCAAACACAATACCCCAAGATCCTTGACTACATACCTAGTAACAAATTGCCATCTATCCATTACTTTTTTGACAAATGTACTATATTCATTTTCATCATTCGTCATATTTACCCCTTTTCATACATGCTAGGAATCTCCTTCTTACATTATCTTTTATGTAACTTTCCATTATTGTATTGTTACCCTAAAAGACTTACTATAAATAGTCCATTTTATTGTAGCCGAAATCATCTTTCACCTTATCAATTAATAAATACTCTTGCCTTCATGAGATACCTCTCTCTAAGCATATCTTTCCTACACTCTTATTTAATCTTGCCAAGTAGCTCCAGATTAGTGATGAGTAGACCTTAATATTAGCTTGTGAGTCATATTAGGCAAAGTAGTAAGTCGTGTTATATTCATTAGTGTATCATATCCTCCAAACAACTTCATGAAAGCTATTATGTTTGTCAACTTTTTCATTACCTTTATTATTCGATATTTCAAAAGTGCCACTGTTATTACTCCCTATAGTAAGCCTTAGTGATTACTAAGCTCTTAGGTACATCATCAAGTAACTCTATCCTCTTCCTCATACTCTTCCTTAGTTTCTACTTAATCAAAGTTAATCTCTACAAAATTCATCCTAGGTCAAAATCATCAATCAACTTGTCTTCTAAAGTTTCGAACATGTTTAGGTCAAATTTCTCTCCTATTAAGTCTGAGAGGTTGGATGTTCCTCTCTGCCTCATAAAACTCCTCAACTTCACTATTGTTCTCATCATTTAGTTTCAATCTTCAATTAACTAAGCTCTCACTCCTCCAACTTATTTCTAACGAATTAGGCAATCCACTTCTCTATTGTCCTCATTGATTCTAGATGGCTTCCACAACCATTAACATCACTATTATTGTCTCCTATCATTGCATTTACACTTAGATCTGTAATAGCTATCACTCCAGTAACCCAAAATTCTACCATAATAACTCAGAAAACCTAGAAATTCACAATGATCATAGCAACTTCAATCGCTACCACTTTGTTTTACATGGTGCAAAAAAAGGTAAATAGAGTATGATTCTCACTCTCAATCTACAATAATAAAAACCTAACAAACACCCTAAATCTCGAATATAGAGAACTTCACAAAAACAACTCAATGCTCACTCTATTAATAGCAACACCAATATAAATCTACAACAACTCCAACACAAACACTCGACACAACTCAACAACAAACTACAAACTCCAATAATACCCAATAAAAATTGTAGAGCCTAATTTTTTCCAGTTTTCATATATTTTCTTTAATTCAACCAATATTAAACCCTACTTACTTAATATTGATCCTTACTAAAAAACTAAGAAAAAATAAATTTTTTAAACATATTTTAAAAATTTTGGAGTTGTCACGCGACCGGAGTCAATAAAAAGAGTATGTTAGGTTAAATCGATTAGATAGATCAATTTAATATAAACACTAGTCTACTTGAAAAACCAATTTCAAGAAAAGGTTTTAAAAAACCAAAAATTTTGGACTCAAAGGTTATCCTATTAAACCCTTAACAAGTGCCACTTTTTAACTTTCCAATTTTAATTTTATCTTTAAAATACCCATTAAAAATAATATCTAATCACATGTGACTAAGTAAATTGAAATGGATCTACAAAAAAGGATAAATAAAGTAACTATTTACAATAGGTGGAAAAACAATTTTTTTAATACTTTAAGTTGCCCTGTATTTGCGTATGAGTGCTTACGTACCAACTATTCAAAATCAAATTTCATTTATGAAAGCATTAGCGGTTTGTTTTATTTTATATTTGAAAAGTAGCTAAGTTCACATCTCTTAATCATTCTATTTTATTTTGAAATTTTCTAAAATGATCCTAAATCGAGGATTTTTATTTTTGGAAAGCTCTAAAAATGTCGTAATTTTGAAAAAAGCTAATTAAATTTTATTTATTTGAAAAATGGGTTTTCCTAAGTGATAAAACATTTTATCTTTATTTTTTACATTTTTATTATTTACTTATTTTTATTATTATTTATTATTTTTCTACTATTTTGGACCAAAGCAAAAAGAAAATGAAAACTCAGCTCTCTTCTCTTTCTTCATTATTTTCTTCTTTTTCTTTTTTATTTTCCCTTTTTCTTATTTTTTTATTTTTTTCTTTTTTTAACCGAATTACATATTAGTAAATAAAATTACACAAAAAAAAGTACAACACATTAACAAAATCCAAAACCAACAATAGAAGGGACCAAACCAGTTGGAGTTCATAGGTTAAAGGCCAAACAAACACAAGTCGACAGGTTAGATTCTAGATCCGAATTAGATCCTTATGTGCAGCGCATGTATTCTTGAGGGAGGAGGCAACAGCAGCTCAGTTGGGTTGATTAGAGTGATCCCTAAATAGCTTCCAAGCAGGGAATTGTGTTTCCATATGGTTTGTAATGGAGATAAGGGTGTATGAGCGATGCCATCACATTTGGTGGCTATTTGGTGGTGGTTTGCATTTAGGCTAAAGGTGGTAGTTATGCAATCCTTACGTAATGGTGTCTATGGTTCAAGAATGTATTAACTCTTGGTATTTTAGGTGTGAGACTGTATAGTCGATTTAGGAAGAGGAGCGGTGGAAGTGGTTTTTTCACTAGGAGTAATGGCAATGGCTAGGGTTTCGATGGAGGAGTTAGTCGAAGTGTTTAAAGAGTACAACAGGGAGCAAAAATGGTCAAATTGGAAAGCTCACAGTGTAGAGAGCACTTTCTAGTGTCCACTCGATTCAAAAAGTTATTGAGTTCGCTCTATTTCTAAGGAGAGAGAGAAACTCATAGTAGAGAGAGAAAGAGCTACGTAATGTGATTCTTGAGCATTTGAGTCTTCTTTTTTTTTCAGAAATGGTTCCAAAACTTACTAAAGTAAGGATTAAGATTGGGAAGTTTGAGAATCGTATTAAATTGGTGATTTGTATTGATGAGCTTTGACCCGTGAAATCATTTTTTTCCCTTTTTTCAATCCAATTTTGTCCATGTAATCAACTAAATTTGGACACAAAATCAGGTGGATTCAAAATTAAGTCATGCCTAATACAAAATTTCACCAAGAAATTGGGTGGAATCATATGAAAAATGTACGTAAAATGGCCTAGAACACAGGCCTCCATGCTGGGAAAAGAAAGAGGAAGTAACTGGAATTTTAGGGAAGAAAAGGAAATGAAGATGAAGGAGCAATGCCCACACTTATGGGATGCACACCTGTCATACATGTAGCATACATGTACTACTCAAAAATGAATGTAGGCGCTTCTTGCACCTGCATGCTTGCTTTTGGGTTTCACCGTTTAATCAGGGCCTTCAACCTTAATTCCAACCCATACAAACTAAGTTCAAAACCTAGTCCAACCCATTTAGTTTTTTTAAAAAAGAAAAAAGCTAAACCAAGTTTAAGGTCAAGATTAAATCCTAAATGACTAAGTCGTGTACCCGCATGTTTTAAAAAGAGTAAATAAATAATTGAAATAAAATGAAATAATAATTTTAAATGAAGCCTAACAAATATGATCCAACCCTAAAAATGAATTACCAAGTTTATGTCACTCAACAAGCTTAAGACCTAAAAAAACTATTTTTCTTAAAACCTACTTTCTTAAAAAAACAATTTATTTTTCTAAAAATTCTATCTTTCCATTTTTTTTTTCTATTTTTTCTATTTTTTTGTATTTTTTTAATTAGGACCCTTTTCCCTATTCTAAAAAAAAAAAAATCTAAAACTATAGGGGTAAAATATGAAGTGTTTACAGCTATCCCTCTTTATGATGAAGTTTAAGTAAAATTTTGCCACAATGACAAAATGAGATACCATTTTTACCCTGAGGATAAATATGCCTTAAGAAGCACTAAAAGTAGCTAGATGTCTTAAGCCTAATCCATAAGGGATTTAGTGAAACGTGAAAGGTGAAAGGTAAAGGAGAGAGTAACCACTCTGAGCACTGAAAGTAAGTTTTAGAAGGGTTTAGCACCTCAAGAGTGAGTTAGAAAAATCGGTCTGAAACTTGGTTGTACCTTTCTAAGCTGACCAACCTAAGCGAAAGCATCTCTAAGGAACTAGTAACCCTAAATTAGAATTGATTTGGAAAAACCTGATCGTATTCCTTTGAGCTTACTAATCTAGCTAAGAGCATCTCTAGGGGACTAATAACTCTAAATGAGAATTGATTTTACCTGGTCATGCTCCTTTAAGTTTGCTAACCTAGGTAGGAGAATCTTTCGGGGACTAGCAACCTTAAATTGAAATTAATTTGAGAAAACCTGGTCGTACTCCTTTGAGCTCACTAACTTAGGTAAGAGCGTCTCTCGATGACTAGCAACTCTAAATTGGAATCAATTTAGAAAATCTTAATCGTACTCCTTTGAGCTCACTAACCTAGGCAGGAGCATCTCTCAGAGACTAGCAACCCTAAATTAGAATCGATTTGAAAAAACCTAGTCATGCTCCTTTGAGCTTACTAACCTAGGTAAGAGTATCTTTAGGGGACTAGCAATCCTAAATGAGAATCAATGGAAGGAGGTAATCTATGAGCTCGCTAAAAAATTTTGAAGAGAGATTGATGATGGGAAGCACCCTATGGGCTCTCTAAAAGAAATTGGTGAAGAGAAGCGCTCGAGGGGTTTCCTAAAAGTAATTGGTGAAGAGAAGCACCTTATGGGATCACTAAAAAAAATTGGTGAAGAGAAGCATCCTATGCTCACTAAAAAAAATTAGTAGAGAGAAGTGCCTTATGGGCTCGCTAAAAGAAATTTGTAGATAGAAGCAACCTATGGGCCCGCTAAAAAAAATTGATGGAGAGAAGCGCCCTATAAGCTCACTGAAAGAAATTGGTAGAGAGAAGTGATCTATGGGCTCGCTAAAAGAATTTGGTAAAGAGAAGCACCTTATGAGCTCACTACGAGAGAAATTGGTAAAAGGAAGCACCCTATTGCCTTACGAAAAGAAATTAGTTAAGAGAAGCATCCTATAGGCTCACTAAGAGAAATTAGTGAAGAAAAGTGCCCTATAGGCTTACTAAAACAAATCGGTGAAGAGTAATGCCCTATGGGCTTGTCGAGCTTGATTTTTCAATTTCTTTTATTTAAAAATTAATTTCCCATTTCCTGATTAATACTAAACCCTAACCCATTTAATATTAACCCTCGACTAAAGAAATCAGGAAATTCCGGTTTTTTTATTGAAAATAATTTTTGGAGTCGCCACCCGACCAAAGTCGAGAAAAGAAAAGAAATCGTAACCAATTGGGTGGATTCATTACGATTTGGCTACCAGTCTTTGATTTCAATTTTGAATGAAGAATCAAAAGGTTCCAAGTTTGGGGGCTAACCTATTAAATCCTAACAGGCACCACTATCTATTTACCGAAATTAGGATTATTCTTCTAACTATAATAATTAAAATAAATAAATAAAAATCAAAAGAAAAAAAGAACCTAAGTTTTTACAGATTTTATCGTCGCCCCGAAGATACCTACGTACCTGCTAGCCAGGATCAAACAATTGTAGTTCTTTCAAAAAATCTTTAATGTGTTGATTTATTTTAATTTTAAAAAACTGCCCAAGTTTACGTTTTTAATTTATTCGGTTTATTTAAAAAAAAATCTAAAGGGTCCTAACTCTTGAGTATTGTTGTTTTATAAAAAATATTCTAACAATCCTATTATTTAAAAAAAAGGGTCTTTTATTAATTTTATTAAAAAACAAAACAATTTTCTATGTGACAAATCCTTAAGTAAAGCCAAATCTAAAAAATAATACCCAATCGTAATAATCCCTAAACTAATATACACATCTATCTGCCTAAATAAAATAATTCCATATAATACACTAAATATATAAAAACTAATACTAAAACTCCTAAACTAACATATACATATGTCATGTATTATGTTAACTAGTAAATAATAATATACATAATAAAAATTAATCTTAACAATCCCTTATCTAATATGTATATGTTTTTATATCTATATTACTACATATTAAATAAACTTTCACTTAAATCCATGTTAAAACTAATGCTAAAGAACTATCATATAATAACTATACAAAATTACTTAAGACTGTAATAAAATATAATAATATAATATCATATAATAAATAGGAAATTTAAAGGAACAAACAAACACAGACGAAACCTGATTCAGCTTACCCTTATGTGGATTCGATTGTGCTGAATTCGTCACCGATGTTGTGTTGTTTGCTGGTTGCATGCAGAGGATGACTGCCGTACAGCATTGGTCCAAGGTTGCTGCTGTCGTCTACTAGATGCATGCGGACAAAGAGAATTGCATTGACAATGGGGTGGTGCTATTATGAGAGTACTCAGTTGTTGAGAGAGTGGGTTGTCGATTGGGTGTTTGCTGTTACGAAGCGCGACCACAACCGCTATTCGACAATGATGCATGGTGTGAGACCACTGCTGCTGGTCGATATTAGGAACTTGCTATCTTACTATTCGTAAAGTGAGTTGTAGGTGTAAATGGATTATAGATCGTGGAGTGGCGCTGTTGTTGGAATCGCGGTGTGTGAGAGTGGAACAACACTGTTACGTGGACATCAGGCCATGTCGTGGCTGAGGTAGCGTATATGGTGTATGACTGGTGCGAGATCTACTAAGGAGCTTGATTAGTAATGTACTGCTAAACGTAGACGCAACGTTAATCGGTATTGGTGAGTCGTAATGAGGATTGTTGTCGCTATGCTCCAGGCATGTATGACTTGTGGCGAAGTGAGGATTGTGATTTTGCTGCTGTAGTTGGTGAATTGGCTGTTATGCGATCGGAGAAGATGGGACTCGATCATGGACAGTGAACGATATGGATAGTGATATCGACGGTGAACTTGACTTCTGCGTTGGTTGTGCAGCAAAGCGGCTGCTGCTATTGTTGTTCAATTTCTATGGGTTCGTGAACAATGGCTTTGCTGCTAATTGATTTTAAGGGTTGAAGGAAATTGGGGTGTTTGCTGTAGTATTCGTAGGATGGTGCTGTATTTGTTATCGTGAAGTCTGCTTTTTACCGAATAGTATTCACTGCTGCCGTATGTATGTATGTATGTTTATAGAGTTTAAATTATATCATTCCAAATCATATCTAATTGATTTATTAAACTAGATTCAAACGATCTTAGATATGAATCCCGTTTTCATCTTACTTTTACAAAGATAGAAAAATAAAAACATAGGTACCTGCTGAGACTCAAACCCAAGACCTCAAATTAAATCCAACCCAAATACTCCGATACTTATCCGTTAGACTGTTGGCCTGTACCTTGACATTCAGTACAATTAAACTATACTTAAACTATCTAATTCCCTAAAATAAAATTATTTAACTAAACTAAAACTAAAACTAAAACTAAAACTATTTGTTCCTAATATAAGTTACTTTCTAAAAATCTACGAAATTTTTATAGTTTTTCCTTTTCTTATTTTTTTGGTATTTTCATCATTTGTTAATTTTTATTATTTTCATCTTTTATTAATTTTTTTGTTATTTTTATTTTTGAATTAGGACCCTTTTTGTAAAAATAAAAATTAAAACTATAGATAAGCCAAAATTAGGTGTCTACAAGGCTCATTAAAAGAAATTGATAAAAGGAAGCGTCCTACGGGCTCGTTAAAAAATTGGTGAAGAGAAGTGCCTTATGGGCTTATCGAGCCTATTTTTTCCCAATTTTATAAATTCGTCTTCTTTAAACCGATTAATATTAAACCTTACTTATGTAATACTAACCCTCAACTAAGGTTTAAAGAAAATTGATTTTTTTTTTTTTTGTCTTTGAAAATGTTTTAGAGTCGCCACCTCACCAAAGTTGGGAAAATGAGTCAAATTATAACCAATTAGATGGATTGGTTATAATTTAGCTATTGGTCTTTTTGATAAAACCAATTTTATAAATGATTTTAAGAACTAGAAAATTGAGTCTAGGGGTTAGATTCCTTAAACTCTTATAGGTAACATTAACTTTCCAATTTTAGACTTTAATCTCTTAAAATCATCTTTCGAAAAATCATCCTATAAAACGGAATTCAACAAATTATACTAAATCAAATAACTTAAACTATAACGAAAGAATGTTTTTTTTTTTTTTTACATTACCTTAGAGGTGCCTACATACCCGCTATATAAAATCAAATGTATGTAGTTCTTTCGAAAATTTAAATAAGTTGGTTGATTTTAATTTGAGAAAACTATCGGTTTTAAGTTTTTAACCTGATTTGATTTAATTAAGGAAAATTTTAAAGAGTCCTAATTGACTAAAAGTTTTTATTGATTTGAAAAATCCTCAAAAAATCCTATTTTTGGAAAAAAAGGGTTAATTTATTTCATTTATTTGGAAAATGAATTTTTTCTATGTTATAAAATGATTTTTTATTTTTATTATTTTTATAATTTTATTAATTTTATGATTTTTTCTTGTTTTATTTTTAATTGGGGAAAATAAATAAATAAACTAACCAAGCTACTCTATGTATTTTTTTCTTTCTTCTCTTTTTTTTTTCTTCTTTTTTATTAATTACAAATTACAATAATAAACAAACAAAATAAAAGAATAAAAAGAAAAAAAAATTATACAACATGGACCAAAAATAGAAAATAAACAAGTTCAAACTAAGTTTAATACAAACACGGGTCGGGTTAGAGTAGGAACGAGTCGCAAGTCAAATTTGGAGCTCCACAAACTAGGTTAAACTGGTCGAGTCGGAGCAACTTAGACTAGGTCGAATCACCAATCTCCACTACAACGAGGTGAGATTCTAAACATCTTAGGTAGCCAATTGAATAGGGAAAGGGGTTTTTATGAAATTTAGATTAGGGTTACGAGTGGTAGGCAAGGTGCCGAGGCTAGTGAAGCTTAGTTTGGTGGTTGCGGTGGTGGTGGCCGAGGGTTTGGAGGTAGTTGCTTGGCCGTATGGCTTAGAGTCACGGCCAAGAGCAAAAGCTAAGCTTGGATGCTCAGGTCATAGGGAAGTTGTCAAAGGTTATGAGTTTGGTTTTAAAACAACTAGAGAGAGAGAAGTCATCGGCTAAAGTGAGAGAGAGTGAGTAAGCTTAAGAGAGAGTCGTGATTTTGTGTCCTACTACTTAATCGAGATCTTATAGTTTGGAGGATCAAGATAAGCTTGGGAAGCTCGGAAATTTCAAAAATCCCCATCGAGATAAGCCCGAAATCTTTTTTTTTTTTATTTTCCAACTTGATTCTTACCATGTAAAAAAATGAACTTAGATGATTTTTTGTTCCAATTCAAAGTATGCTAAGTGTACTACACAATTTCACCATCAATTTGGTGAAATCGTATAGTAAATGAGGTCAAAAATGACCCCAAACCAAGCATACTAAGGAGGGAAAAAGCATTGTGAATGTTTGAAATCAAGGAGAAGGTTAGAGACGACAGTCACATACGAGGCACGTGCCACGTATCCCCACGCACATGTGCGATGCATGTGTACGTTAGAAAAATAATGGGCGCGCAACTCCTCTATCATTGTTCTTTAGCTGAAGGGCCTTGAGCCTTGACCCAAGCCACACAGACCAAGCTTAGCCTAATCTGATCCATACTATATATATATAAAGAAAAAGGGCACCTTGTGCCTAGTAAGGTTTGAACCTCAAACCTCTAAGCTAAACCCAATGTTAAATCCAAGTGCTTATCCATTAGGCTATTAGCCTATGCTTTGTCCATATGTAAATCAAATTGTACATATATATAATAAACTAGGTCAGCTTGGGCTAAATTTAAATCTAAACCCAAGCCTAACAACCCTCTCTTAAAAATATTTAAATCTAAACTACTTTATAAACAATATTTTCTAAATTTCCCTAAAATCCTTTTTTTTTTCATTTTATGTGACTTTCCTAATTTTCTTTTTCTTTTTTATTTTTTCTAAATTTCCTTATTTTTTGTAATCTCCTAAATTTTCTACTTCTTTTTTTTTTTTGTATTTTCTAATTTCATATTTTTTCTAACTTTTCTTAAATTTTCCATTTTTTGTATTTTTCTAAATTTATTGTCTTTTGGTTTTTCTTAAATTTTGTACCCTTTTTTTTTTAAATTTCCCATACTCAGACCCCTTACCTTATGCCTTATCCTAAAAATTTTAAAAAATAACAAGAGGCAAAAATATGGTGTTTATAGTTACTCTTTTTTGTAGTGAAGTTTGAGTAAAACTTCGCCACAAAGACAAAAGAGACTATTTTTGCCCTAATGGTAGAATTTATCCTAAGAAGAGCTACAACTAACTAACTAACATAGGTTTGGTCCATTAGGGATTTGATGAATGGTGAAGGGTGAAAGATAGAGATGGCTTTAAGGGCTAGTTCATTAGAAAGATTAGTTTGACTTAGGTTAGTTAGCTTAAGAGCTTATTAGAAAGATTAGTTTGAGCTAACTAGTCCTCTATTGGTGTTTATAGTTACCAATAGCACCCAAACTACCAAAACCTTTCTTTAAGAAGTCTTATTAAAACCAACTAACTCATTCCTCGAAATGGGCTCAACTCTAAACCCTAGATCTTGTCATGGAGCCTCTAAGGCTTTGGTGGCCTTTTAGTGAAGTTAACCAGATACAAAATGCTCTTTAGTTGATTTATCTCATCTTTGATCAGTAAATATCTACCGTAAGTTGATTACCCATCTAGGTTTCACCTTTCCCTAAAAAATAGACAATAAAACTCTCAATTGAGAGGGATTAATCCATAATAAAGTATTTTAACAAGTTTTGTTAATTACTAATGTTCTATATCTCACTTTTCAACTTCTCTTATGTTTTTAGTGTATGGGTTCATTTAAATTGAGTAAGAGGATTAAGCCTTTTGATAGAGTCAGAAGAAAGGGTGGTGATGATTCCAATGTCGATAATTGCTAAAGATACCAACTTTACTTATAGAGAATGAAAATTAGACTACAATAACATTCAAGATTATTGGCATTTTCATGGGTAATATAACTTTACAGCATCAGCATTTACATGGTGATAAGAATCAACCTTTGACTACATCCAAGCCAAGGAAAACCTATCCAAAGCTAAGGCCAATCAATGCTTATCAATGCGCTGAAGCCAGAAGGACAAGAGGAAGAAAAATAACTGAGTAGCTAAGAGACCACGTTGCTAAGAGTAGGATCCACTCAGCATGGCACGGAGAGACTAGTGCCAACTAACTTTAGAACTCAGCAATTGTAGGCCAACTTCTTTAGTATCTCAACTAAGCCATATAAGACTTCAAGGACTCCTTCTCAAACCCCTACATCCAACTGCTGACCCCATCTAGTTTGGATATTACTCCTTTCAGGATATGCTGAGTGATTGCATTCCAACTCCCCTTGTAAAACATACAATTTTGTATCCTTTTACATGTTTTCCTTTATTTTATTTATGAGCCTAATTCTTTAGGGTTTTAAGCCTTGTACATTATTTACAGTTTTGCTATTAGGGTTTAGGACTTGCTATATATAGTAACATCTGTAAACATTAGAGGGGGGACATCAATAAACAAAAAAAGTATATTCCTGTGTTTTGGAATCTTTCCCTTTTCTTAAGCAAGGTTACTCTTAAGCTAGCATTGCTAAATTATCGAGTATAGATCAAACTCTTTAATCTCTCCCGCGTTCTTATCGATCTTGACCCTAAGATTGTGATGAACCCCTTTATCTGAACTAGTTAGTAAGTTGCATCTAACCCTCGTTTGAATCCTAAGAAACATTTAGTGTTCTTGAGTTATATCGAACTTTATTTCAAGCTCAAACCCCTGATTATGTTTGTGTCTTAGTGTGTGATATCCATACACATTCACACTTAAAACCCCTATTTTACTTCCTGTTCTTCATACCCACTCGAATCCACAAATACCCATTCTGCTTATCCAACCCACTGCCATCTTATATGTATCATCATGGTATCAAAGCTTTAGGGAGACACGCGTGCTAGTGTTCTTCAAAGTTAATTCATGGTTTGAACATTTTTGATAATCATCATTCTGTAGTTAGTATGTTGTTCGTGTTTTTAGTAGTTGTAGCATTATGCTGCAGTTAAGTTGTCGACCTTCAGTAAAAGTAGCCGAGCTCAAGAATTCCTTGACTGGGTTCCCCAAGTCAAGAAGTTGTTCAAGTGCTACAAGTGTGATAATCGAACAAAGGTCAAGATAGCTTCATTATCCCATGTTGAATATGTAAGCCCTTAGTGGGATAAGCTGGTTGCTAAGTGAGATGTTAAAGGAAAGGAGTCGATCAGAACTTAGAGGCATATGAAACAATTAATGAATAAGCACTTTATGCCGACCTACTTCAAGTAAGAAATGCTCCTTGTGTTCCAGCACCTAAGACAAGGTCAAAATACTATTGAAGAGTATTTTCAGGAGTTTAAGACCTTGATGATGAGATGTGAGATTACCGAGCCATAAGACCACACCATTTCCAGGTTCTTAAGTAGACTTCGAGATGATATTGCCGACATAGTTGAATTGCAACCATTCAACTCTCTAGACAAGCTAATCAATTTAGCATTAAGACTAGAAAGAGAGATGAGGAGAAGGCATCAGATGCCAGGTAGCTGACCTCAATAAGGTAACCTCAAGCCTGAGATGTATGCCGAGAGAAAAGGGATAAAGAGGAAGATTGAGAAAAGAGAGCCTAGCTGACCAGTCTACACCGAGAAGAAGATTGTTGAGAAAGAAAAGGCACCCAGCAACAAGGCTTAAGATGTGAAATGCTTCAATGCTTAGGCTACGAACACATTATGTCCCAATGCCCGAATAAAAAGGTCATAATCTTGAAGGGCGAAGGGCCTGAGGCTCAAATCAAGAGTTAGAGTAACGAAAGTTTAGAAGACCAATTAATAGAAGAAGATATCTATGCCGAAGACCTAGATAAACTCTTAGCTACAGCAATACAAGCTGACCTAAAGGTAGATCCCAGACAAAGGGAAAATTTATTTCATATGCGATGCCTAGTGATGGGAAGACCTGTTCCTTAGTTGTTGATAGGGGCAGCTACACCAATATGGTCTCTACGGAGTTCATAGAAAAGATGAAATTGTTGAACTACCCATACCCTTAACCTTGTAAATTGAAGTAGTTTAATGATAAGGGTATGGTCTATGTGCATAAGCGAGCTCGAATTGCATTCAAGGCAAGACAGTATGAGGACAAGATTGACTTTGATGTAGTCCCAATGAATGCCAAAAATTTACTTCTTGGCCAACCATAGAAGTATGATTAGAAAGTGATCTATGATTACTTCCTCAACACTTACACTATTCAGAAAGATGGGGAGAGCTATTACTTAACCCCTATGACCATTAAGGAAATCCAAAAACACTCGGCACCCATGTTGAAGCGAAGAGGGAAGAGGAGTTTATTTAGCATCCCGGTCCAAGCTCAACGCTTAACATCGAGCATGACTTCCTTTCAGACCTACGATAATGATGGGAATTAACCTCAGATTGAAGTGGTTTAATGACAAAGGTATGGTCTATATGCATAAGCGAGCTCGGATTGCATTCAAGGTAGGACAGTATGAGGACAAGATTGACTTTGATGTAGTCCCAATGAATGCCACAAATTTACTTCTTGGCCGACCTTAGAAGTATGATTAGAAAGTGATTTATGATGACTTCCTCAACACTTATACTATTCAAAAGGATGGGAAAAGCTATTGCTTAACCCCTATGAGCATTAAGGAAATCCAAAAACACTCGTCACCCATGGTGAAGTGAAGAGGGAAGAGGAGTTTATTCAGCATCCCGGTCCATGCTCAACGCTTAACGTCGAGGACGACTTCCTTTCAGACCTACGATAATGATGGGAATTAGCCTCTAACTACATCCAAGCCGAGGTAGACCTATCCAAAGCCGAAGCTGATCAATGCTTATCGATGCTGAGTTGAAGCTAGAAGGATGGAGAAAGAAAAATAACCACTTGGTAACAAATATGTTGTCAACCTAGTGGCTGAGAGACTACGTTGTCAAAAGTAAACCCATTCAGCATGGCACAAAGAGACTAGTGCCAACTAACTTTAGAACTCGGAAATTGTGGGCTAACCTCTCTAGTGTCTCAACCAAGCCACACAAGACTTCAAGGACTCCTTCTAAAACCAGTACATCTAACTGTCGACCCCGTTCGGTTCGAATACTACTCCTTTTAGGATATGCCGAGTGATTACATGCCAACTTTCCCTATAAAACGCACAGTTTTGTATTCTTGTACGTGTTTTCCTTTATTTTATTTATAGGTCTAATTCTTTAAGGTTTTAGGCCTTGTACATTATTTACAATTTTGCCATTAGGGTTTAGGACTTGCTAAATATAGCAAAATCAGTCAACATCAAAAGGAAGATGTCAATAGATAAACCATTATTAATACACTTAAGTACTTTTCTTTCCTAGTGTAAACACTCTATTATTTTACGCTTGTCATCACTCTTATCTTAACCCTTAAGCAAGGCTAGGCGGCGAGTAACCTCACCGAACCGATTTGTACGTCATATCGAATTGTACCGTAAGTCCTTAGAAGTTCCATTGGTGCGTCATATTCTTTGGAGCTGTTAGCAGGTTTTGCTAACTTTTCATTCGTCATTCATTCCTTTCACACATTTCCCCCATTAACTCTTTTGAGCCTTCTGGAAGTTTGGACCCATCTAGTAACCGGCTTTGTCAATTCTCGGTCATGGTTCGCAACACAGGGTCTCTTAATTTTAGACCATCTATTTGGGACAAAATTAAAGAGCTTCTTAGTAATACTTGCTCTACGACATAAGGGCCTTTGTAATTAGGAGCAAATTTTCTTCTAGAGTCTTGTGCATTAGGGAGAGCCTTTCTCAAAAGCATATCACCCTCTTTAAAGCTCCGAGGTTGTACTCTTTTATTGAAAGCCTGAGCCAATCTTTGTTAGTAACACTAATTATGACATAGGGCTATCAATCTTCTCTCATCAATCAAACTCAGCTACTCAATGCATTTCTTTACCTAATCGGCTTCATCCAACTAGGTTTCCAATAATACTTTGAGAGATAGGATCTCCACCTCTACTGGTAACATTGCTTCAATGTCATATACAAAAGAGTAAGGTATTGTCCCAATCGACATCTTGAGGTTTTTATTAGCTGCTTCAATGGCTCCATTCATCTAGGGTTGATAAGGTGTAAATTTTTGGTGAATGATCCTAAATTGTCAATACAACTTTGACATAAGCTTATTGTTGAGATTAGTGCTATTATTATTGATGATTATTTTAAGAGCCCCATATCAAGCTAAGATATCTCTCTTGATGAACTTGACTAATACCCCTTTAGTAACACTTGAATAAGATGAGGCCTCAACCCACTTTCTGAATTAGTTGATGGCAACTAAAATAAAGCAATGCCTATTAAATTCTTTTGGAGTAATCAGGCCGATGATGTCTATGCTCCACATTGAAAACGGCCATGGCGCAAAGAGTATGTATAATTCTTGAGGTGGGGCATTTATCTTATTTGCATAAACCTAGCATAAGTGACAATGTTGGACGTGTTTGATGTAATTGCCTTTTATTATTGACCAATAATATCTTAGCCTTAGAATTTTCTAAGCAACAATGTAACCATTCATATGGGAGCCACATACTCCTTCATGTACTTCTTTCATCAAAATTTTAGCCTCTTTGTTGTCTACACACCTTAAACGTGTACCATCAAAAGATCGGTAGTATAAAATGGACTCGCTTACTAAGAATTAGGCAGCCAATCTCTTGATCGTCCTTTTGTCCTTTTTCTCAACCACTTCAAGGTATCTACCTTGTTGTAGGAACATTTTAATATCATAGTACCATGGCTTTTCACCATTTGTTTCTTCAATTGCTAGATAGAGGGAAGGCTTTTCTTCAATTTCAATGGTGAGGGGCTGGATCTCGACTCCATCAGATATTTGGATCATAGATGCCAAAGTGGCTAATGTATCGGCAAATTGATTTTGAGTCTTTAGTACATGATTAAAAGTGATTTCTTTAAATTTCTCCATGAATTCAATTAAGTATCAGTGATAAGGTACTAGTTTAGGATCTTTCGTCATGTATTCTCCCCGAGCTTAGCTAATAATAAATAAAAAATCCCCATACACTTCTAATTCTTGAATATCTTTATCAAGGGCCATTTTTAGTCCCATGATGCATGCTTCGTATTCAACGATATTATTGGTATATGGGAAAATGAGCCTTACAGCTATGGGGAACGCGTGCCTTCAGGGGATATCAGTATTGCCCCAATTCCACACCCAGACACGTTAGCAGCTCTGTCAAAGAACATCTTCTACTTTAGTGGTTCATCATCTTTTCCTTCATCAGAACTTCCTTTAGCTACTAAAATATCTTCATTAGGGAATTTGACTTTCCTTCTTAGGAGGTATCATTAGAGGGATTTTCTACTAACTGATTTGCTAGAGCTTACCCCTTAACTAAATTCTAGTTCATGTACATAATGTCGAATTGTGATAGTAACATTTACTACTTTGAGATTCTGCCAATTAGGACTGGTTTATCTCCCAAGTACTTTAGGGGATTGTATTGAGTCAATAATTTAACCTAGTAATAAAGAGTATATTCTCTAAGTCAATACATTACCAAAACCAAAGCACAGCAAGTTCTTTCAATTTCTAAATACTTATGTTCCCCTTCAATAAATTTCTTACTCAAGTAATATATAGCTCATTCTTTTCCTTCCTTATCCTTCTGGCCAAACATACACCCCATGGATTCTAGCAATATTATAAGATATAGAAACAAAGGTTTCCCAAGTTTAGGAGCTACCAAAATTGGGAGGTTCATAAGGTACTCCTTAATCATTGTAAAGGCTTGCTAACATTCCTCATCCCAATTTATCTTAGCATTCTTTTTCAACAACTTAAATAAGGGATGATATTTATCTATCAATTGATATATGAGCCAGGCTATGTAATTTAAGTAACCCAACATGCCTCTAATTTCTTTAAGTGTACAAGGAGGGGGCAAGTCAACTATGGCTTTGACTTTATCAGGATCCACTTCGATGCCCCTTTGATTGATTATGAAACCCAATCATTTTCCTTAAGTTACTCCAAAGGTGCATTTTTCTAGGTTCAGCTTCAATTGAAATTTCCTCAACCTATCAAACATTCTCTATAGATTATCCGTGTGATTTTCTCCCTCCTTAGACTTTGCGATCATGTCATCTACATATATCTTAACTTCATTGTGCATCATGTCATGAAAGATTGCCACTAGAGCTCTTTAGTAAGTTGCCTCGGTGTTTTTTAGTCCGGAAAGCATTACTTTATAGCAAAATGTGCCCTAAGTTGTAATGAATATTATCTTGGCTTTGTCTTCTTCAAACATTCTAATTTCATTATACCCCGAGAATCCATCCATGAAGGAGAAGAGATGGTTCCCAGCTATATTATCCACCAAAACATCAATATAAGGTAAAGGGAAATTATCTTTAGGAGTTACCTGGTTAAGGTCTCGAAAATCTATGCATACTATAACTTTTTCGATTTTCTTCATTACTAGCATAATGCTGGTTACCCACTTAGGACAATCAAAAGCTTCGATGAAGCAGACCTCTAATAACATTTTGACTTCTTCATTAATTTTCAACGAGACATCTAGTCAGAATCTCCTTAGCTTTTACTTTTTTGGTTTGATATCTTCTCATATAGGTAAGCGATGGATCACAATTGATGGATCCAACCCGGGCATATCTTCATAAGATTGTGCAAATACATCTTGGTACTCAGATAATAGTGTAGTCATTTCTGCCTTCTGTTCTTCTTTCAAATCCCCTCCAATCTTCAACGTTTTAGGGTTGTCATCAGTCCCAACATTAATTGTCTATGTTGGCTCGTCAACGGAAATTCTACTCATTTCATGTCTTTCCTAGCTTTCTTATACGTTACTATGGTCAATGACATCACTCCCGATGAATAACCTAATAGAGCCCAAAGTGATATCAATATTTTCATCACCTATCTACGCGAGATATCCCTAGCTTTTATTCAAAGGTTGGATATGATTAAAAAGTATATAAAGAAAAGAGTATAAGTAAAGAAGGATTGAAGAGAATGGAGATTGATTTTTATTAGATTATAATCTTCTAAGTACAGTATTGTAGAGCATTAATAATTATTACAAAACTCAATGAAATATTAAACCATGATTCATCGTTTACACTTATCGCTATTCACAAAGAAAGAGAATCAATTATTTAAGTGCTGAAGTTTGCAAGATGGGCTCATTATCTTACTCTTGCTGGAGGTGTCTTCTTCGACAAGCTTTGAAGTCTAGATATTAACCTAGATGAAAGTTTCTAATAACGATGGAAAGGTCATTGGGTTATAATACAATCTATCACCTCTTTTGCCCCTCACTTGCATATTTTGTCGCTCATATAGTAGAGTTGAGATGTAACTAAGCCCATAGGTACTAACTTA
Source organism: Lumnitzera littorea (assembly GCA_024138015.1). Taxonomy (NCBI): domain Eukaryota; kingdom Viridiplantae; phylum Streptophyta; class Magnoliopsida; order Myrtales; family Combretaceae; genus Lumnitzera; species Lumnitzera littorea. Next base: position 72,983,689 of record JAMXBB010000005.1, on the reverse strand, counting down.
GCCTTCTTCAAATTTTGACCTCTCATCCTTCTTTTGATCGGTAATTATACACACTTCTTCAAACATTTAGAGCCCAAAGTCTTCCCACTCCTTAATGCCAATGTAGGGTATAGCCATTTCTTTATATATTTCATAGTCCTAGTCACATAGAATAGTTATGACCTGGCCATTTGAGATGAACTTAACCTTTTAATGCAAGCTTAAAGGTATGGCCCTTGCTAAATTTATCTAAGGTCTTCCTAATAACAGGTTGAAGGTCCTTGGGATGTCTAGGACCTAGAATCGGATGTTGAAAGTCTATAGGCCAATATCAACCAATAAGTCGATCTCCTCTATAATTTCCCTTCTAAATTCATCAAAAGCCCTGACTATTGTTAAACTTGGCTTAATTACGATCGTGTTGGTGCCCAATAGATTTAGGGTAGCAAGATGGCAAACATTCAATGATGATCTGTTGTCGATGAGGACTCTTACTATGATAATATTGTTCACCTTCACTATTATGAAGAGAATTTTAGTGTGTTGATTACCTTCTTCACCCAGTTCCTCAATGGAGAAAGAAATCTAATCCATTGTAAAGATAGAGTTGATGACAGACTCCATTATTTTAGCTAATATCTAACGAGGGACTTTGACCTCCTTCAAAGTTCTGAACAAAGCTTCTTAATGTGGTTCTAATGCCATTAACAAGCTCATAAGAGGTATTTATGCTGGAGTCTTAGCAAGTTGATCCATTATCTTATACTCACTAAACTTGATTATTTTAGTGAAGGCAGACAATCCTTCCTCATATTTAGTTGGTTCATTGTTTAGCCTTTCCAACATAGTTTTCTTTTTCAGGTCTTCTTTTGGGTCATAAATTCTACCAGAGTGGGTAATTCCCTCCACGAGTGAACTCGATTGCCCTTAATTTACTACCTAGTAATTAAGAGGGGCAGTTTTATAACTCTCAAGGGCTAAGGGCACATGGAAGGTGTAACTTATGGTCTTTGGAGTTTGCTTCTCCTCCTGTTTGTAGAATTTATAGACCTTAAGCTTTCGGTTAGAACCAATCATGTTGATGGTAGGATCTAAGTCATCAAATATCATATTGATGATGGGCCCATAATTAAGTAAGGGGCCATTGTTGATGTTTGGAACTAAACCCTCCATGAAATCTAATTGGACTATGCCTTTATCAATTAAGTCTTGAATCTTGTTTTTTAATCTCCAGCACGAGTCGATTGAATGGCCTACTTACCTCAAATGATATTAATACCTTACATTGAGATCAAAAACTCTTGGCCTGTACCTTTCATAGGGAGGCTTAAAATGGACCAAATTATCCTTTCTTAGTTTTTCGAGTATCTGACTGAGAGGAACAGTTATCTTAGTGTACTGGCCTAAGGCCCTGTTAACTTACGATTAGCCTCTAAACTATTGTTGAGATGGCAAAGGATTTGCCCTGAAAGAGACCCGAGCAATAGACCTGGTGTTTGAATTGACCATACCAATAGTAACTTCTTTAAGCTTGCTGGTAGTGGGCTTAGTAGAGGGTGATCTTCTATCTGATGGTTTTTGTAATTTGCTAAAGGAGACAGCACTTTCAATCCAGTATCCTACTACTACTACCTCTACTAAACTAAAGGAGGTCTACCCGATCAAGCAAGAGAAGTAGGGCCTCTCAAGAATGTTATTGAAAGCTGAAGTTAGCTCTTTCTTGGTTATGGGGATAGATACCCTTACAGTAAGGACCTTCACCTTTGGGCATATTCTTTAAAAATTGTGCCTCTTCCTTAGGGCAACCAAGTCCATCATGGTTAGTATAACTTCAACATTGAACTTAGATTGCTCATAAAATGCCCTAGCTAGCTTCTCCCATATGTTTACCTAATTTAGATCCAATTAAGCATACTAGATCAAAGCAAGGCCTATTAGGCTATCCTAAAAAGTTTGTACCATGAGCTGGTCATATTGTACATATTTGCCTATCTTTCGTACATACAGTCTAGTGTGTAGTTTAGGGCATCCAATCCCATTGTACTTCTCAAAGTCAAATACTTTAGATTTTTCTAGAAAGCTTCCATAGTCATAAGCAAAGAAATTTGTAGTACTAGCTTACTCGAAACCATCGTACCCTTCGAGCATTTTCATTTTCTCAATGATTTGTTAGGTCAATCACCTCTTAAGCTCTTTCAATCTATCATGATTAACATCAGGCTTTGGGTTGATTAGGAATGAGTAAGTATTTGGCTCAAAAGTTAGGTTGACCTTTGGATAGACCCCTTATGTCTTAACAGATTTAAAGGCCTAGTTGACTTTGGGATAGCCTTCTTCTGCTTCGAGGGGTAAGGCTTTAACATTCTTTCCATATCAGGCCTTAGAGCCTTCTTCATTCGATGGCGCTATGGACCTGAGTAAGGCGATGCTGTCAGCAAGGAAGCTTAGTTGATCTACAATTTTTCCCCCTATTCTTTCTAAAGAGTGGAACCTCAACTCAATAAGATCAATAACTTCTGAATTCACATTGTTGTTGTCATTCTTAGTATTGACATTGTCATTTCCTTGGCTAACCATTCTAGTTTGAGAGTAGGTTCAAATAGGACTTCTTTAAAAGGTTTAACATTTGGGAGTTAACTTTGCAACTTGGTTCAAGATTACTTCTCAACAAGTTAGCACATAAATGTTTTAAAGAAATAAGATGAATGAAAAGTAAATAAAGAAATGTACAAGAATGCAAAGATGTATGGTACATGGATGCAAAGAAATAGAACTGACAAATAACCAATAAAATGGCAATTTTTATTATTTTGTAGCTTTCGGAGTTCCCTTTTACATTATTTGAAAAAAAGAAAAGAAATACATCGTGAAAAAATGAAAAGTAATCATATTCCTAGACATTCTTTTGGCGCTTTCTCTTCTTATCAAATCCTACTAGTGTTTCTTTCCTCTTTCTTAGGCTAAGCTCATCTGTTTGTTCAAGTTCTTTGAGCCTTTTCTAGGTCATCCTCAATTAATGTTCTATGGCTTGAGAACACTGTATTGATTCCCAAAAGAGATCCTCCTACATGTCTCATTCTTCATAGATCACTTTTACATGGGCTTGTACTTAGTCCATGTAGGTCTTGATTTCAAGGTTTAGTTCAACTGGTGCGGGTTGTATGATCTCTAGTGCTCGATACTAGATCTCCCTTACCTTATGGAGTCTATTGTACAAATATTCTTTTGTGACCCTATGCTTGGCCACTTCTCCCAACCACTTTCCTAAATCAATGTTAAGGCTGATAGTCCTCGTTTCTCATAATTACTTGATCACTCAGAGTATGGACATGTTTTGTGGCAGTGGAATCTGAAGATTGTCATAATCCAAGGTTGTCATATCCATTGAGGGCCTATAGACTATATCTTGAATTCCCCTGAATTGTCTGATCATATTGTTAAGATAATAGCCTATGTACAATTTCATCCTGATTAGAGGTATTACCCTCCTAAAGTTGCTCCATCTTGCTGTCCATAAGATATTAATGACTTGGAAATTTCGTGGTACTTCAACCTAGTAATAAGTGGACTTTTCTTTTAGGAGATGGACCTTATTGAGAAAAGAATCGATCAAATCAATACTATGGGCGAATTCTCCTCAAATCAAATCAACCCCATAACACTTCATGTGATTACAAACTAAATTGCTAGTAGTGCCATGCTGGTCTTTAGTGTGCCATTGTTTTTCTCTTTCAAAATATTAAGGCTTTTAATTGTTCTACAAAGAGAGTTGGGACATATGATTTGCCTTCAAAAAATTGGCCTACTAATTTAGCAACCCAAAAATGGATGAGGAACTTTCTATTAGGGAATAAAAGAGTCTTGAAATCAACTAGCATAAAAGCTTTAATTCTATTATGTCCCCAGTCTTTAGGGTTGCCGTAGAAGATGCCTCGTTTGTTGGATCTAAGCTCAATGGTGAACCAAGCTTTCTAATTTCCATTACAATGCTTTAAGGCCTTATTTATTTCAATTTTTTTTTACCCCAAGGAATCTTCAAAATGCATTTACTAGGTCAACTTCCAAATTTGGAATGTATATATCTTCTAAGGAAGGGGCTTGAAGTAGTTGGGTATACTCTTCAACTGTTGGACTAATTAAGTGAGGCCCAACTCAAAAAGCCACTTCTTGGGGTTCTTAGAAGTTAGTTAGGGCCCTAATTAGATTCACCATGGGAAGTAATAGAATGGGCCTGATCTTGCTGATAATGGTCTCCTATTCCCTTGAATTGAAATGTTGAAGCTATTGGTCTAAGATAGGCTTAAGGTTAATGGGCTTATCAACCTACTTTTCTCTGAAGTGAATGGAATTGGATGAACAGGTCATTTCTCAAGCTGAATTACAAAGAAAAGAATATGTTACAAGATTGAAAGCTTGTTATTTACAGTAAACAAGACCTATTTACAATAATTATATGTTTACAACATGTTAAAATTATAAAGGAAATCAAGAAAATTCCAAGTTATTATATCTTTTAATTCCCATCTTGCTTGTTTATTTATCAGTTCCAAATGTCATGAATGAATAAATGGTAGGTTCTAAAGGTCGTTAAGCTTATGCGACCTCACTTGTTAAAAAACACTTTCATTGGTTACATCAAGCTTAAGTGGGGGTGGTCTAATCAACCTTGAGTGGTAGTTATACCACAACACCTGGAACCTACATAATGGCCCCTTCGTCCTAGGGTCTTCATACGATCTGGGTTTGACCATTTCTATCACACATTTGTAGGATATAAAGTAAATCCTCCCCAAATAGTTTAATAAACAAAATCAACTAAACTTGCAAACACGTTAGTACAGTTATGGACAAACAATAATGAACGAATAAATAAATACTCAGTATGGTGATTTTTAGAGATTAATTCTAATTTTGGAAAGTTGAATAGCTAACCCTCTTAATAGGTCCCCAATAAAGTCGCCAAGGTGTTAAGCCTATTTTTGCTTGATTTTATAAATCAATCTTTTTTAAACCAATCAATATTAAACCCTACCAGTTTAATACTAATCCTAGACTAAGGTTTAAAAAAAAACGGTTCTTTTTATCTTTGAAAACGTTTTGGCATCACTACTCGATGAGAGTCAGGAAAAGGAGTCGAATTATAACCAATTAAGTGAATTAGTTATGATTTAGCTACAAATCTTCTCGATAAAACCAATTTTATAAACAGTTTTAAGAACCAGAAAATTAAGTTCAAGAGTTATATTCTTTAAACCCTTTAAGTACCATTAACTTTCTAATTTTAGACTTAATCTCTTAAAATTATGTTTCAAAAAATCATCCTATAAAACAAAATTTAATGAATTAAACTAAATTAAATAATTTAAACTAAAATGGAAAAATAGGTTTTTTCGTTTTTTATGTCACCCTGAAGGTATCTACGTACTTACTATTCAGGATCAAACATACGTAGTTCTTACAAAAATTTAAATGTGTTGGTTGATTTTAACTTGAGAAAATTGTCAACTTAAAGTTTTTAACCTGATTTGATTTTAATTAAAAAAAATTCTAAAGAGACCTAATAGATAAAAATTTTTTATTGATTTGAAAAATCATAAGAAAATCCTATTTTTAGAAAAAACAAAAAAGGGTTAATTTATTTCATTTATTTAGAAAATGAATTTTTTCTATGTTATAAAAAGATTTTTTATTTTTATTATTTTATTTTATTTTATGATTTTTTCTTGTTTTAGTTTTAATTAGGGAAAATAAATAAATAAACTAACCAAGTTACTCTATGTATTTTTTTTTTCATTCTTCCTTTTTTTTTTCTTCTTTTTATTGGTTACAAATTACAATAATAAACAAATAAAATAAAAGAAAAAAAGAAAAAAATTATACAACATGGACCAAAACTAGAAAACAAATAAGGCCAAACTGAGTTGTATACAAACACGGGTTGGGTTAAAGCAGGAGTGGGTCTCAGGTTGGATCTAGAGCTCCATAGACTATATTGGATGGGTCAAGTTGGAGTAACTTGGACTAGGTCGAATCACCAATCTCCACTATGGCGAGGTGAGACTCTAGACATCTTAGGTAGCCAATTGAATGAGGAAAGGGGCTTTTATGAAGTTTAGATTGGGGTTACGGTGAGTAAGCAAGGTGCCAAGGCTAGTAGAGCTCAATTTGGTGGTTGTGGTGATAGTGGCAGTGGCCGAAGGTTTAGAGGTAGTTACTTGGCTACGTGGTTAAGAGTCACAGCTGTTAAGACCCTAAAGGGGGCCTAGTAGGATTACCTAAAATTTCCATAACATATGTGCACCCATGATATGAAAACCGCCTTACAAGTCAGAGATTACAAGACTCTAAATAATTAATCACTAAGGTTACTGATTTTTAAGTAATCAATTTACTGTAGAATACAAATATAAATAACTATGGGTATCCATTATCCCACAGTTCCTCAGAACCGCAGAGAATCGGTATCCCCTACCAAATAATAAGACAGGATTACCAACATTATAAAACTACAAGAAGAATTAAATTATATTAAACTCTAACATGTGAATATTTTCTACAAAGAGTGTTTATGTATCACCTAAAAAAAAAAAATCTCAACTAATCCTAACACTAATGTACATATCTTCATCTCGTACTCAGCACTCGAGACATATCCCAATCCCATCGTATGTAAACCTGCAAAGAAAACTAAGGGGGAATGAGCATAAAGCAGCTCAGTGAGTTCATTCCTCACCACTACCGGTCAAGCAAGTTTTCACACATTATTATCACACATGCAAGCAAGCTATCTACATACATAATGAATGCAGGTGTGATGAATGCAGGTGTGATGAATGCAAGCAACACATCTATAGGAGTCCGGAACTATGGAAGGTGTAGAATTACGTCGTCCACACTTCGATTATCCCCTATACTTACCCGCACAGGGCACCTCAGCTTACCCGCAAAGGCTACTTAGGGGCACCACCCCATTCGGCAAAACTCGACTATTACCCTAGCCGAAAAAAGAGTTTCAATCCAAATAGGGGGAGTCCGAACTAGGATTATCCACCCTCCAAGGCCCCTTGGGCACAAACATGCGGGTCCTCTCGCAACCAAAAGTAACCAAGGCCTTTCAGGCACGATAAAGTGAGTCCTCTCGCTATCAAGTGGAGAACCCATGCTAGCTTTGCCTTAACGTTAAAAATACTATTTATGGCTCCACAAGCCCTTACAGCGATCATGCAAAAATTTGTTTAAGGATAGAAAAGCTTTTGCCAAAAATACTTTTCTTAAGATTTTTGCAAGGCTAGCACTCTCCATTCATACCTTTAACAAGTCATAGACATGTGACGAGTAGAACCGGTTATTTGGGTCAGACATTTATATGTATCAATTTAAAAAGATGATCACACAGATGATGGCATACAAACAGAACAGTTATTCAAACATATAAGCAATAGCAAACAACAAAACATCATACAAATAACACGCACAAGCAAGTAGCAGGTCATCAGAACTCCCTCACCTGGATAATTGCTCATTCTCCAAGCCTTTAGGGTTTCCAGGACTTGATATCGAACGCCAAAATCAAAATGGTAAACCTTATAAATGTTCTAAGAATTTAGACTCCTTAGTCAACTAAAAGTCTATTGTCGTTTATCTAGTTTCCTCCAATATAACCCGAGTATAGTATGTATAGGGCTACCATGCTCTATGAGATTAATAGTAGCTATTTTCTTATATTAGTAAGGTATGAGGCTTCCTTTATGTATTTTGTAATTTTTTTGTTCTGATTCCGATATTTGCAAACTTATAGTCGTTTTTCATCGTTTTCGGACGCACGTTCACACAGTGATATCCGTTTTGGACGTTAAGACTCGTGTTTTACGATATGAACTAAATTTAGAGAAATTTTAACTATGAAAACTTAATTGCTCTTATTACTTACATTTATATCTTTTATTTATACTTAATGAGTTAGTTAACCCTTAAATCCTTATACTTAGAGGATTTTACTTTACTATTACTAATTCATGTACTTAATTAAGTATGATCCAATTTAGAAAGTGTATTAGGGTTTACTAATTTAGGATCCTAATTATGATATACTCTTCTTCTTTTCTTAGTTTATAATCTATGCTTATGTCATGCTTACATCATCATTTGCTTATGTCATCTTTTGCTTATGTCATGGCTTATGTCATCATGTGCTTACCTCATCACTCACCTCATCATTTAATTACCTAAGCTTCACCTCATGCTTATGTCATGTCTTAATATCTTATGTATACTTTTAATTAAACTACTATGTACATATACCTTTACTATACTTATATATATACTAGTATACTTAAACATATACTTATACATGTACTTATACTTATATCGTATTTATACTTGTATACATACTCATATACCTATACGGTCATATACATATTTTTATACAAAAATTCGTATGCCTAATCTTTTCCTTAAGAAAAGCTTCCTAATTCCATTCTTTTGTGTTCTTAAGTGTGTAGTGTAGTATAAGTATATATGGTTAGGTTTTGTTTTAATTTAGGTTATGTACATGGAAAATACTCATGTACCATGCTCCTCATGCTTTCCTTCTTTTCGATTTACCTCATGTACACATTCTTTGAGCACATATTCATGTTTTCCTTTCTTCTTCTTCATAATTCCTAGATTTCTACACTTAAAGATGGGAACTTTGCTCCCTCTTCTTCAAGACAAAACTAAACACATAATTACTTATCTAATCTATCTAATTAACTAACTAATGAAGAAGATAAAACAAGATAAAGTAACTTAGATACATACCTTTAATTGTGTTGGAGTTATGGAGACAAAAATGAAATTGTGAAAGTAAAAGAGGAAGAAGATGCTCACGGCAAGAGGGAGTTGTTTTTGTTTTGTTTCTTTTATCTTGTGTTGATTATGGAAGAAGGCAAATGGTGGGGCCACAATGAAGAATAAGTGGACGGCAATTGAAGAGAAAAGGAGGAGAAAAAAATCAAAAAGGAAGAAAAGAAAAGCCATCATGAAGTTAAGATATTTTTCCTTATCTCTTATTGTCTTTTCTTAACTTTTTCAAAGTGTTGACTTGGTCAACATTTTGACCTTGGTCAACATGTGTTGACTTGATCAACTCTCCTTAAGCTTATGTAATTTTGTGTACATAATGTAGAGATTAAGGGAAATTAAGGGAAAAATGAAGGAAAAGAGAGGAAATGAGGTATTTGATGAATTGATTAGCAAACATAGTTGATGAGGTCTTACTTTAGGTCTTTATAACTTATATATCTCATTTGATAAACTACTTTGGATAACAAGTGCAAAAAGTACTAATTTGGGTATTAAAGTTCACTACATGTAAACTAATCTTCAACTATAACCCTAACTCTAAGTGAGACTATCCTAATCATATACTTAAGACATAAATGTAATCTATGATTCATTATCTTAGTTTCTAAGGGATCATTTAAGCATTCTAAATGTTTATGCATGATTGAGGGTTATCTTCAGTCGTTTACCGATGAAATGGCAAAATATGGAGGATATATTATCACTTAGGGCTTTAAGGTAAATTATGGTGAATTAGTGCTTTTATATCCTTAAAGTTATGGTTTTAGGGTTCTTATTACTTTAAGGCACCATCTCTAATGTTTTTACACATTTAGGGTTTCATATATTCTTACGTGATTAAATTTTCGATTGTCATCTTAGGGTTTTGATAAGGTTCGAGGTTTTAGGGTCTTCATATGTAGTTAGGGATTCAATTGATAATTTAAGGTTCTTCGTATCCACTTTAGGTTTTGGATTGAGATTTTTATTGGTTTTAATTCTCACTGGCTCTTTTGAGTTCAGGAAATTATCTACAATTTAGACGTTTGTTTCTATACTTAGAAAGCTAAATTCGCGGGGTTTACAATAGCCAAGAGCTAGAGTGGCAAGGCTTGGCTACGGCGTTGTAAGGAAGTTGTTTGGGGTTATGAGTTTGGTTTTAAAACTACTGGAGAGAGAGAATTGTATAAAGAGAGAGAGTAACCATTAGCTAAAGAGAAAGAGAGAGTGAGTAAACTCGAGAGAGAATGATGATTGTGTCTCTTGCTGCTTAATCAAGATCCTCCTTAGTTTGGAGGATCGAGTTAGGCTTAAGAAGCTTAGATATTTCAAAAATCCCCATAAATGAACATTGACCCAAAATCAATTTTTATTTTATTTTCAAACTTGATTCTTACTATGTGAAAGGATGAACTTAGACAATTTTTTATTCTAATTCAAAGTTTGCTTAGGGTACTACATGATTTTACTATTAATTAAGTAAAATTGTATAGTAAATGAGGTCAAAAATGACCACAAATCAAGCATACTAAGGAATGTTAAAGCACCATGAATGGCTAAAATCGAGGAGAAGAAGAAGGTTGGGGGTGATGGTCACGTACGAGGCACATACCATGCTGATCTGCTTAAACTATATATATATATATCGTGAATACTCCAACAAGTATACTGGGTCGAAATCAAGTAATAAAGAGTGAGTAAGGTTATCGATCCCTCGAAGACTAAGAAATTATTAATCTTATGATAATTCTTATCAATATTTAGGCAATTAAAATTGAATTGTAAACTAACTAATCTAATAATTACCCTAAACCTATCAAAAAGAAAATTATGATAAAATATTTAAAACTATGCAATCAATTGAGAATGTGAGAAAAACAAAATCCACCCTAGTTATACAAATCAAATTGTCATCATGTTATATAGATTAATAGCTATATGGTCATTCAAGTGAAATTATTATGCCTTAAAACTTAAGGACTTAACACCTAATTAATCGATCAACTTCTGTATCTCCAATTAGTGGACTCTAAATTATAATCATACATCTCCCGATGTTATGATCGTCTAATATCCTAAATCAATTATCCCTAATGTCTTAGCGAATAATTAACTCAAAACATCGCATTAATCCCTAGATAATTTCTAATTAATCTAATTAACGCCACTCCCGCATTAGCTAATCAATTTAATCAAGAATTTCTAACAAACCCTATGTCAACTCCTATATCAATAGTGTTTTTAACACTTATAACCAATTAAAGAATTATAATCAAAATTATAGAATTAACAATCATGAATCATCCATATATCTATTAATCCTATAACATGAATACAATTATCATCTCAACTATCTAAGGTTTCATCAATTCTTACAAATAAAACTTAGCCAACCATGGAAATTAAAACAAAAGCGCAGATAATAATTAAATTTGGAAAGAAGTTCATAATTAGCAGTAAGAATAAATCACAGAATTGTATAAACATAAATAGAATAGAGATCACCAATTCTGTAATTATGATAAGTATGTGATCTAAAATTTTTACTCAGTACATAAGCTAAATAATCTTCTAATGGAAGAGAAGTTAAGTTGGAGTTAGAATATGAGTAATGTAGGTTTTTAATCCATCACCTAAACTTAAGAAAATGATGAAATAAGTTAAAAAACTAAGTAGGAAGCCCTTAAACTGAACCGACCAGATCTGGAATCACAAAGAAAGTCACTTAAAAATATGATAAAATAAAGTAAACAAAGTGAAAAGACCAATTAAAGGAAGCATAATATGTGTGTAAAGCTTAAAACTCAAAACCAAGTCTAAAAACTTTCAAAACAAGCTTTGAACTTCTATTTGAACCCTCACCAAATTTCTTACCAACACTTTAATTAATTGAGAAAGGTTGTTTTCAAACTCATAAGAAGCCTACATAAAACTTCCTAAGCCTAACAAAGTCACTAACTATAGTTTAGACAAAAAACAAGCCCATTTGACCACATAAGCCCACTTAAGAGTTTAAGAAAATCTTATTAGCACCAAGGTCATGAGAGAAGGATAGAAATTTGACCTTGAAGAGTGTTTTAAGCCTAGAATAACGTCCTAAGCCCAATCCCAAAAGATTTTCTAAGATAACAAAAAGCCCAACAACTAAACTAAGCCTAAAAGAGCACTAAACCATAAGGACCACTACTATTCTAACTAGTGGATAGAATTGTAAGTCTTATCTTGAAATCTAACCATGCCACATTAAAGTAAACTTGAAAACGATATAAATCGACTATAAGATTATAAAAATCGAACTTAAAACAAGAAAGTTATATGCAATTGAAGTTTTAAGTATAACCAAGAAGAATATAAAAACTAAGTTAAAAGTATACTTAAAAGATTTTAGGATAGCCTTCTAATTCTATTTCAATTTCTTATAATATCATATTTGCAATATTGAGGAGACCCTACCATTGGAGATGACCTACCCCCAAACTACTACGACTATACTATGGCTAAGTGAATAATTCCTAATGACCTCATACTTGATTTTGCTTGTACTATAGATGCACTTAAATTTATATAATGAACTTAAATGCTTGCAAGATATGGGAAATGCATGTGTACGATATTATGAATGAATGCCATGACTTGCTAATGAAATGATAATGAGAATTGTTTGTGATGATAGCTATGCATAGTTGTATGAAATGAAATTTGTCTAATCATAATGGAAATTGAATTAATTAAGTATTCAATTAAGAAATTCAATGAGTCATGCTTTTCTCATAACTACATCATAACTATACCAATTGCTACCTCACGCGGAAGGTGGGAAGGGGCTTTTACTGGGATTAGGCAACGGTTTTGCCATTATTATATATTTAAGTCTCTATCCTAGCTATCAGACTTAATAAGTGCTAGGGGATACTAATCATTAGCGAAGGGTCGTATCTTATGACTTCCGCTTTGGGTGTGTAATATGGATTGTGAAGGCCACCATGGTATGCCTAAGTGCTTAGCCATCACTAGGACCTATTGTGGCAAATCCGACTAAAATGAGTTCTCTAAAATATTGAAGAAAATTAAAGGGAAATGGTCTACAAACAAATAAGAGTAGCTGACGTAAAGCTGCTCAAAGGATGTGACTCACCAAAGAATACAACACGACTTGACACCTCACTTGATATAACGCACAAGTTGATGTCAAAGTTTACCCGCCACTAATCTTGAGTTACTCGGCAAGATTAGATAAGAGTGTATAAAAGATGGACTTGGAGAGAGTGTCTCACAATAACAAAATATTCAGTATTAAAATGTACGTTATTTTTGGCTTACAAGAGAAAAGGGTTATTTATAGTAAGTCCCTAGGGCAACATTACAAATAAAGAAATTATAAGAAAGTATATACAAAAAGGGGATTCCTAATACATACTAAAAAGGGTAAAAAGGACAAAAGACAAAAATGGAAAAGTGATACAATGTCAAACAAGGTGGATAAGTGGCAGTGCAACATTTGTCCTGTACGAATATTCTCTTAACATAGCAAGTGAGAGGGATCAAGATGTTACAACAATAAAGGGGCCGGGATAAGAGAGATGGTAGCATGCTAAGAGAAAACTAACCTGCTAATAAGTGAGTCTCTTGTCACTCAACAAGAACCTCTCGACAACAACTGGTCGGATTACTCGGCATAAGGTCCTTGGCTAGGGAATGGTCAGCATCATCACTATCGAGAGCATAGATCATAGTATGACAATGTAGGGAGCTTAAGGAGTTCAACTACCTTCCCTGGATGTAAATTTTCTCATCATCAACAGGTTACCAAGAGAGAATTCTTCGAGTGAGGGATTGTAGTCCTCAGAGCCGTTCACGAGTAATGGGATTGTTGGTTGGCAGTTCATCATAGCATACCATTAGACTTGGGAATTTGGACTTAGAGTTCATATTTTTTGAAAAGGAAAAATGTATTTTCATATGAAAAGTAAAGTTGTTTGTATTATGTATAAGTTTAAGTTGTTTTGAGCACATTGGTGCAAGTGGAATAAGAACCCAGGTGCTAAAACTCGGTTGATGGTTTATGTCGGTTCATTATTTCCAACCCTGACTACAGGGGGCGTAATTTTGAGTTCTATAAAGTTCCTAGGTCACTGCATGAATGTTTGGTATTATGATTGTTTATGCATTCTTATGTTTGTGAATTTAATAAAATTGTTATGCATTATGATGAGAAGATTAACTCACTAAACATAAGCTTATAACTCGATAGATTTCTTTTGATGTAGGATCATCTTTTTGTCCATCAAGCTTACAACCCTTGAGCTTGACCCTCTTAAGATCCAGCTACCCCACGAGCTATACCTAGGGACTTCTAGCCAGGGTTCATCATTCGACCTAAGTGTAGGTATGATAGAAATCAACCCCCTAAACTAATCACGCGTAGCCAAGCTAGAGGACTCCATGGACTTGTTCAGAGGATACTAGCTCTAGGCCATAGCCAAGACAAGAACTCCTATCTTGAACTAAGCTCTTGTCAACCTAACCATCCGATCCTTGTTTATGTCAGATCCGCCCCTGTTCAACAATGATGCTTTATCCTTGAAGACAGCCTAAGAATAGCTGAGGTGAGCTCTTAATCTGACCTTAAATCGAGCTGACTCCTCTTTAGAATAACTATTTGGTCCCCGACCTGATCCAAATCAGGTTGGCCCTTGGCTGCAACACTTTCCTGCTATCGCCTACTTTGTATCATATTCCTAATGTCCAACCACCAAGCGATATATGTCTTCTAATATAATATTCCAGAATGATTCTTTCCTCTCATACACTAAATATTCTTTACCCCTTTTGGTATTATTTATGTAACCTAGTTGTAGAATACCCTTTTGTCTTTTCATACATGTAAAGTAACCCTAGTAGATGGGTATATAAACCCTCACTTTCTTATATGCTGGAGATCATCCAATCAATAGAGAAATTATTCACTCTGAGTAACCATAATGTTCTCGTTATCATTTAACTCTTATCTATTTCCTTTAGCAAGGAGTAGTGGCGAGTGACCCTTCAATTCAGACTAATGTGTTGTATTCAGTGGATTACTAGCTGAGTAGGATCAAGTGGTGTGTCATATCCATTTGGTAGTTGCCCGAACTTTGCTAAAACCCTCATTTTATTTTCTTAGTCTACTTCGTTGTGATGTCTCTCCATGTATTCGACCCCTAAAGACGCATCAAGGATCCTCAACTATACTTTTGAGGAGAAGGCCTTAACCGATAGGATAGTTGGATGATGACGAAGCAGGACCTTCTGTAAGGGGTCACTAGATATAGACATTCAATCTTATAAAGTGTTTTAGATGATGTAGTCGTTTATTTTGAGAAAGAAATTGTAGCAAGATTTCTATGTATTATATTATGTGTGTACTTAGTTAAAAGTTGTAGTAGATTGTAATGTAGTAGTTGAAGGCTTATTTGTAATTTCATAAGGTCATGAAACAAAACTTTATGTGTACTTTAGAAAACTTATGAAATGGAGAACTAATTATGTGTTTAATGTGATTTAAAATTTGATCCCAGTAGTGCAGTTAAAAAGGAGTGCTCTATAATGAATGAACTAAATAAGGACATCACATACTTAAGTATTGAAGTTAATTTATCTAAATAAAGGATTGGAATGAGTAAGTTGTGATTTGAATTAATCACATTAAACTTGATCTTAGAAATCTTATTTTCAATAGATAGAGGCATAGAAGCTGACCTCCGGTGAACAGAGCTCCACCAGTATAAAATCCAGGACAAAATGCACCAGTTGACCGCATTAAGGAAATACTTATGGCTATACAAGCAAATAATGCTCTATTAAGGACATTTCTAGAGAGAAATTAAGCACCTCCACCACCAACACCATAAGAGCATGTTCTACAAATGCCTACTCAACCACCTATGGCCATGGTAAGACAACATACAATAACACCACCTCCATCACTATCAGTAGGGCCAGCTAGAGACCCCTACCTAGCTCCTCATGAACCTTGAAAACAAAGGAACCTATTGCCAGAATTTCTAAAATGCAATAGGTATTTTGATGGGAATGCAAACTGGCTTAATGAGGCCGAAGATAGGTTGATGCAAGTGGAAAGATCGTTTGAGGCATTTGAAGTGCCACATCATTTGAGATTGACTTATGGTACTCATCTACTCCGTTTAAGAGCAAGGACATGATGGAGACTAAGAGAGGGAATTTAAGACACCCCATTACATGGGAAGACTTCATAGAGGAATTCTTGAGATACTACTTTCTAGAGAGCCTACGGGTCAAGTATAGTAATGAATTATTTGGAATCAAAAAAGGGAACTGCACTCTTAAGTAATATGAGGCAAACTTTACCTAGCTACTATAGTTTGCCCCACCCGAGTATCATAATAGTTACTGGACGAAGAAGCAAATCTTTACAAGGGGATTGGACCCCGAAATGAAAAGAAAGGTTTTGGAATTTCAACTGAGGACCTACAGTGAGGCTGTAGAGAAAGCAAAGATGTTGGATACTAGAAAGAAGCAACGGGAAGAAATGATGAAGCCTAGAGTTAATATTTTTGGCAAAAGGCTGTTTGAAGTACCCAAAAGCTCAAGCTCTAAAGTGAGAAAGATTCTAAAACCCCATCAGGTGATTTACAAGAAAGGTAGAAGCGGGAATGGGAAGGTTACCTGTTAGAAATGTAGAGGGAATCACTATCCCTAAAATTGTGCTCAACTTAAGAATAAATGTTACTTCTATGGAAAGAGAGGTCACCTAGTAGTAGATCGTCTAAAGATGGCCACCATGACTTGTTATATTTGTAAACAAGTAGGACATTTTGCTAACACTTACCCTCAATGTCAAAAAGCCACCGTACAAACTATCAGATACCCTGAGATGGGGAAGATTGCTATAGGAAATGGTTCAAGACCAAGAGTAGTGAATGTCGCCTAAGTCTATAATCTAAATGGAAGATGGGATTATGAAGAATATCTTGAAGAAGAGATAATCTACTATGAAGAAGTGGAAGATGCCGTAGATATAGAGCTGATTACAGGTATGTTTCTTAAACTCTCTTTTAAGTTGAGCTATGTTATTAAGTATGTTTTAGCAATTAGAGGCTAAAACATTAACTTAGTTACAAGAATTTTAAAGTCCAATAGTTGTAACTTATAAAAACTTAACTTAAACTCGATCCAAGGAATGTCAACACAAAAGAGCATTCGGTGTATACTTTGTTTCACACAGGAGTGACTCATTCCTTCATTGCTCCTAAAGTAATGAAAAGAGCTGAATTGCCCATAACCATCGCTAAATCAAGCTTCAATGTGTAAACCCCTACAAGAAGTGTAGTCTCTACTAAAGAGATGGTGAAGAAGTGCCTACTTAGCATATAAGGCCATGATAGTATGACATATCTTATCATCCTCAACTTAAGAAAATATGAGATGATTTTGAGCATGAATTAGATGACATCTTGTGGAGTTACAGTCGATTGTAAAAAATAGAAAGTGCATTTTAAGGATATGATAGGATCTAAGGTGGAATTTCAAGGAGAATCGACGATAGTGGGAACACATGAAATAAGCTCTTTTCAGTTAATGTTAGAGATGAGTTGGATGAACACCACTGAAGTCGAATCGGAACAGCCAAAAATAGAAGAGATTCCAATGGTAAACGAATTTCCTGATGTGTTTCCAGAAGAACTACCAAGATTGCCACTTAAGAGGGAAATAGATTTTGCCATTGATTTAGTGTTGGGAACTAAGCCAATTTCTAAGGTACCTTACAAGATGGCTCCAATAGAATTGAAAGAACTAAAGAAGCAACTTCAAGAGTTACTGGACCAAAGGTTCATTAGACTAAGTGTCTCATCTTAGGGAGCACCTGTATTGTTTGTTAAAAAAAAAAAAGACGGTTCTCTTAAACTCTGTATCAACTATAGAGAATTGAATAGAGTTATAGTAAAGAACAAGTATCCTTTACCTTATATTGATGACTTGTTTAATGAACTACAAGGTACGGGTGTATTATCTTATATTAATCTAAGATCGGGATATCACTAATTAAGGATCAAACTAGAGGATGTGCCTAAAATAGCATTCAGGACAAGAAATGGACATTACAAGTTTTTAGTAATGCCATTCGAACTAACAAATGCGCCTGCCGTGTTCATAGATTTTATGAATAGGGTATCCAGAGCATATTTGGATAAGTGTGTAATTGTGTTTATTAATGATATCTTGGTATACTCATCGACTCCAAAACAACATCAAGAATAACTGAGGCAAGTATTATAGAGTTTGAGGGAACATAAGCTATATATCAAGTTATCAAAGTATGACTTCTGGTTAAAGGAGATATCCTTTTTAGGGCATGTAGTTTTAGGAGAAGGAATACAAGTAGACCCTAAGAAGATAAGAGCTATTATTGATTGGAAAAGGTTTGAAAATGTCATCGAAGTGAGAAGTATTCTTGGTTTAGCTGGATATTACCAAAAGTTTGTGAAGGACTTTTCAAAAATTGCTAGACCACTTACTCAGCTGACTTAAAAAATTGAGAAGTTTGAATGGAATGAGAAAAGAGAAGAGAGTTTCCAAGAATTGAAGAAGAGATTGATCACAACACTAGTTTTGGTTTTGTCTAACAATGAATAACCTTTCTCGGTGTACAATGATGCTTTTGAGAATGGTCTTGGGTATATATTGATGCAAAACGGAAAAGTAATCGCTTATGCTTAACAACAATTACGACTGTACGAGTGTAATTATCGTACCCATGATCTAAAGTTAGCAGCTATAATGTTTGCATTAAAGCTATGGATGCATTATTTATATGGTGTCAAGTGTAAGATTTACACCGATCATGAGAGCTTAAAATACTTGTTCACTTAGAAGGAGCTGAACATGAGGTAGCAACGTTGGCTAAAATTGATAAAAGATTATGATCTTAATATCAATTACTACTTTAAGAAAGTGAATGCAGTAGTTGATGCTTTAAGTCAAAAGAACCATGCAAAAGTTTCATCCCTTCTCATTGAGCAAAAGGAACTAATGAAAGAATTTGAGAGGATGAACTTACAATTTTCATAACATAAAGTGAATGCTAAACTATCAAACTTAGTTCTTGAGCCAACATTGTAAGAAAGAATTAGGGAAGGACAACAAGAGGACCCTACTCTACAATATGTAAGAGAGTAAATGATACTTAGGAAGTATACGAATTTCAATCAAGACAAAGATGAAATGATCTGAATGAAAGGACGTATATATGTACTGAACAACCCTAAACTTTGAAAGGAAATCCTGAAGGAAGCCCACTATTATGGATATACATCCTAGAGGGACTAAAATGTACCAAGATCTTAAGAAGAACTTTCGATGGAGTAGGATGAAGCAAGATGTTGCAAACTATGTGCTTAAATGAGACACATACCAAAGAGTTAAGGTAAAGCACTAGCGACTAGGAAGATTATTACAACCGTTATCTATCTTTAAATGGAAATGGGTTTAGATTTCGATGGATTTCATATGTGGACTACCTAGGACGACATCAAATCATGATGCTATATGGGTAATGGTAGATTAACTCATGAAGTAAGCACACTTTCTACCCTTTAACATGACCTATTCCCTAGAAAAGTTGGCTCTGATATATCTAAAAGAAATGGTACGCTTATAAGGAGTGCCAACTGGGATAGTGTTTGATAGAGATCTAAGATTTGTATCCAAATTCTAAGGAAGCTTACAAAAAGTATTGGGATCGAACTTAAAGTAAAGTACAACATACTACCCCCAAACAAACAGACAATCAGAGAGAACAATTCAAACATTGGAGGATATGCTCCAAGCTTATGTCATAGAATTCAAGGGAAATTGGGATTCTCACCTACAATTGGTTAAGTTTGCATACAACAATAGCTACCATTCCTCCACTCAAATGCCCCTGTTCAAAGCTTTGTATGGGAGAAAATGCCAATCTCCGTTGTTTTGGGATGATGTGGAGAAGGCAACTTTAGGACTAGACTTGGTTCAGGAAGCAATTGAAAAAGTATCTATCATTAGGAAACGAATGAAAGGAGCTCAAGATAGGCAAAAAAGTTGGGTCAACTTAAAGAGAAGAGAGTTAGAGTTCAATGTGAGAGAAAACGTATATTTGAAGGTAAGTCTGATCAAGAGCATACATCGAGTAAGGACTCAAGGGAAGCTAAGCCCCAAGTATATCGAACCATTTGAGATCATTAAAATAGTAGGCAATCTTACATACCACTTAGCATTGCCTGCAAATATGATTGGAATACACAACGTGTTCTATGTGTTGATGCTAAGGAAACATGTTCCTGACCCAAACAATGTCATTAAGCTAGAACCAATACAACCCAAATAATGTCATTGAGGAAGAAGTAAGACGAAAATACGCTCAGTTATTTGAAGATTTAGGTATGTCTCTAAGTTTTGCGGACAAAACTTATTTTAAGGGGGGGAGGATGTAAACCTTGTTGCTTAAGGGACATGTAATTAAGTAAGAGTACTTTTCAATCATTCTCAAAGATCAACTATACTAAGAATTAAAGCTTACATTTAGAAAACGAACTTAGTTTTTCAATTCAAAAGTTCATTATCGATAAAAACTCGAACGTAAGAATAACAAACTTTAAGTCACCCAAAACCCTAAACCCTAGTATAATTAAGGACTTATGACCCTAAATAAATAATTAAAAATATAATTTGAACAAATTTTATTCAACTCTAGAAAATTATAAAATTCCCTAAGAAACAAATCCTAGCCTATAAATTAATTTAAGAACCAAACTCTAAAAGAATTACATTTAAGACAACTCCCTTATAAACTATGTTACATATGGATAGGTGAACCAACCAATCATATGAAACAACTTATTATTTGAGAGTTGGAATCACATATCACTTGATAACCTATCAAAAGTTAGTGATAAGACAATTTCCCTATCTTATTATAACTTATATTACACATGGATAAGTCATCTCATCACTTTATTAACTTAATTTTAAAATATGTGATGTGATAAAACCCATACCCCTAAAAGACACCTATTGGTCTCGCATAAAATATCAAGAGGAGAATGAATTGATATCTTTAAATTTTTGAAAAAAAAAATTCGATATAAGAAAATTAAAATTACCCCTCTTTACAACTTATAATGGTGAATAGTTATATTTTAATAATTCAACACTCAATAATTAATAAACCAAATTAAAAGAGTAAGGAAGGAGAATATTAGAATAAAGATTTATAGAACTTTGGCCATCTGCCCATTGCTCTCTTACGACTCTATTGCTAAGGACTCAGCCTACTTCACCGGTGTCGTTCTACTTAATCTACTAAATTAAAATCACATGAATATTACAAGCATTTGTCATGCATAGACTTCACAATACCCTACTCTGCCTATTTAGCCTCTCTACAATCTAAGCTAATTACAGATCTACAGAGTACAAACTAACATCTCTCAACAGTCAAATAACAAATAAGATTTACAAATTACAAGTGAGAATAAAAATATAAATCTTAATTAATTTCACTTTAAAGAGAAATAACGATTGTTGTATAATTTGCCTTAGTGTAACTTTCTAAAAAAGTATCCGAAGGACTTTTTGTGACTTTTCAGAAGATAGAATCTAATCACAACTTTTTTGTGTAGCAGAAACTTTTTTTCCAAAGAAGTGAATGACGTTTTGAATCCTTTCTCTTTTTATACTGAAATCTTCCTACGGTTGATTTGTTGAAGATTATCTTCACTTTTGTGTTTATCCAACAATTATTTATTAAAGATAATCCTTAGATATTTTGAGAAGATCTCAATATTTTGAAATTAAAAAACAACTCTTCTTATCTTGTTTTGATCAAATATGCTTCAATTCGTAACCACCAGATAAGCTTGAAATTTTGAATTTGATGAAGAGATATGATTTATTAGTAATTTCCAGATAAACCTCATATTCAAAGATCTGAAATTCCACAAAATCCAAATCAACCCTATCATTATCCATATTTGTGTATATCTTGATTTGTCAAAAATAAATTTGCTCAAAAATAATCCTTAATGATCATGATTCTATCTTGAGTGAAATAGAATTAAGTGTATTTTACTAATACATCTAATCTAGTAGAGCTAGACCTTGATTTCTTCAAATCTAAAATAAATTAATTTTTCACATTACTTTTCCAGACCAACTTTATGAATAACTTTCTAAAGAGTATTGGTCTTCTTTTCTTCGAAGTCTCTAAATAAGTTTCTAAAATGCTGTATCAATTCTTCTTACAAAAGCTTCTGAAACACTTTATGAAAGTTTTTAAAACTAGTCTCTTTTTCAATTAATTCAAACCTTTTGAATAAGTTTCTGAATGTACCTCAATTTACAATTTTAAACTTTCTGAAGAATCATCTAAATATCTACATACTTGTTAGTACATTAGCATTTCTCTCTTTTTTTATCATCAAAATCCATGAGAGATATCTAACAACACCCTATGGCTGGTTGAAAAGAAAGCATAGGAGAGGCCATAACACGTCAATCATCCACTAATCCATTTATCTTTCACATCTACTATTTGCCTCACAATGCTTACATTATCTAATCATTACAAAGTGAGACTTACGTAATAAGTTCAGATACATCAAAAAGGGACTTTATGGATGCATAATACACACACATCACAACCAGCCACTGTCCTCTAAAAATACTCTCACTTTTACTCATCTTTCAAACACATTTCACTTATAAACACAAAAGTAACCCAAGCCCCACAAACCCTCACTTTGCCGCCATACATATACACATACACTCGCAGCACAAAAACATACTTTTGTTGCCTTCACTTTGTTCACATCAAAAGCTATTTTAGGAAATCTTAGAATACCTCAAAACCAACCCTAAATCTTGAAGTTGTGGAAGCATAAGAAACTTGCAAAAGGAAAAGGAAAACAAGGACAAAAGGGGGGACTCTTAGTGCACAACCACCCTTTTTACGCATCTAGGACGAGTAAGTTGTTTTACTTATTGAGTACTTTAGTATGTTATGCCTAGGAGTTTACATTTTCATGAGGATATTGACATGCACATAAGGTGAAAACATAGCTAGCTTTACTTTAGGCAATAAACTTATGAATCTCTTATATAAAAGTTGGAATATGAATATACTAAGTTTGGTATCACATAGGATATATGTCTAGCTCTTAGAATGGAAGTTTGTAAGTTAAGAAAATCATGAAATATGTATATGGATGAGAGAATAACATGCTGGATGTAAAGTATTTGTAAGGTGTTTGGGTTTTATTTTTATTTCTATTGAGTTACATATACATAAATCTAACTTTAGGTAAAGGAAAATCCATTATATGATGTTTTATGAGGAAATCAACTTTTTGAGTTATAAACTAAGGCATAGAACTTTTGATAAGTGTGTGATCTATAACTTTTACTTAGTATATAAGCTAAATAATCTTCTTATGGAAGAGAAGTTAAGTTGGAGTTAAAATATAAGTAGTGTAGGTTCTTAATCCATTACTTAAACTTAAGAAAATGATGAAATAAGTTGAAAAACCAAGTTAGAAGCCCTTAAATCGAACCGACCAAATCTGGAATCACAAAGAAAGCCACTTAAAAATACAATAAAATAAACTAAACAAAGTGAAAAGACCAATCAAAGTAAGCATAATAAGTGTATAAAGCCTAAAACTCAAAACTAGGTCTAAAAACTTTCAAAACAAGCTTTGAACTTCTATTTGAACCCTTACCAAATTTCTTACTAGCACTTTAATTAATTAAGAAAGGTTGTTTTGAAACTCATAAGAAGCTCACATAAAACTTTCCAAGCCCAACAAAGTCACTAATTATAGTTTAGACAAAAAACAAGCCCATTTGACTACAGCCCACTTAAGAGTCCAAGAAAATCTTGTTAACACTAAGGTCATAAGAGAAGGATAGAAATTTGACCTTGAAGAGTATTTTAAGCCTAGAATAAAGTCCTAAGCCTAAGCCCAAAAGATTTTCTAAGATAACAGAAAGCCCAACAACTAACCTAAGCCCAAAAGAGTACCAAACCATGAAGACCGCTACTGCTTTGACCAGTAGATAGAATTGCAAGTCTTATCTCAAAAATCTAACCACACCACATTAAAGTACACTCGAAAACGATAGAAATCAATTGTAAGATCATAAAAATCAGATTTAAAATAAGAAAGTTACATGCAATTAAAGTTTTAAGTATAACCAGGAAGAATATAAAAACTAAGTTAAAAGTGTAACTTAAAAGATTTTAGGATAGCCTTCTACTTCTATTTCAATTTCTTATAATATCATATTTGTGATATTTAAGGGACCCTACTGTTGGAGACAACCTACCCCCAAACTACTACGACTAAGCTATGGTTGGGTAAATGATTCCTAATAACCCCGTACTTAGTTTTACTTGTACTATAGATGCACTTAAATTTATATAATGAACTTGAATACTTACAGGATATGGGAAATGCATGTGCATGATATTATGAATGAATGCCATGGCTTGCTAATCAGATAATAATGGGAATTGTTTGTGATGATAGTTATGCATAGTTGTATGGAATGAAATTTGTTTAATCACAATGGAAATTGAATTAATTAAGTATTCGATTAAAAAATTCAATGAGTCATGCATTTTTCATAACTATACTGACTACCACCTTATGCAAAAGGTAAGAAAGGACTTATAGGAGCGGAGGCTTCTACCAAGAATAGGCAATGGTTTTGCCATTATTATATATTTAAGTCTCTATCCTAGCTATCGGGCTTACTAAGCATTAGGGTATACTAATTGTTAATGAAGGGCTATGTCTTGTGACTTCCACTTAGGGTATGTAATGTAGATTGTGGAGGTCACCACACTACTAGACTTTGGAATTTTGACTTAGAGTTTGGATTTTTTGAAAAGGAAAAGTATTTTCATATGAAAAGTAAAGTTGTTTGTAATATGTATAAGTTTGTGTTGTTTTGAGCACATTGGTGCAAGTGGAATAAAAACGCAAGTGCTAGAACCCGGTTGATGGTTTATATCGGTTAATTATCTCCAACCTCGACTATAGGGGGCATAATTTTGAGTTCTATGCAGTTCTTAAGCCACTGCATGTATGTTTGGCATTATGATTGTTTGTGCATTCATATGTTTGTGAATTTAATAAAATTGTTATGCAGTGTGATGAGGGGATTAACTCACTAAGCATAAGCTTACAATCCAATAGATTTCTTTTAATGCAAGATCATCTTTTTATCCATTCGGGTCGAAGAATGCTGAAGGTGAGTCTTGTCATGGCCAATAGTTATTTATTTCATTTAGTTAGCTAAATTTTTGTGTAAATATATAGACCAATGATAAACTTCGACGGACTGTTGTTATACTGTAATGTTTTGTCGTGGAATTCCAAATTCGATGCTTTATTTTTGGTAATTTACAAAGTTAGTTAGTAATTTCAATTTATATGCCTAATATTACTCATCTATATACCCAGTAGTAATGTAGAGTGGAAAGGGCCTTGTATGTCATATAGAAGGCCTATGATTAACGAAAGGGTTTATTATAGATCTTCATACGGTACATGGTGATTTACCATAATAATGATATTATTTGGGTTATGAAAGTTAAAATCAAAGTCAAGGCCAACAGTGGCAGGTAAGGAATCAACCTTAGCAAAGACCAAATTTGCCTCTACTAGGGTTTCAATAACCAACAGCACCCCTACCTTGGAAGGAATCAACTCCTTAGACTGATCACAAGAAGCCGAGCCAAAGGACTTCAAGGACTCGTACAGAAAATACTAACTCTAAACCATAGCCAAGACGGGGACTCCTATCCCAATCTGACCACCTACTGACCTATCTCTTAGATCCTTACATGTATCTAACATGCTCCTACCTAACAGCAAAGTTCTAATCCAGAAAATAGCCTAAAACTAGTGGAGCCAAGCTACCAACTTAACCCACTGGCATTTAACTTCAAGGCAATTGACCTTTTGCTAGGATGATTGACTCTCAATCTAATCCGAATTAGGTCAACCCCTGACTATAATGCATTCCTGCTTTTGCCTACGTTGTACCATATCTCAAATGTCTAGCTACCAAGCGATACGTATTTTTTAACACAAAGTTTTAGAATGATTCTTTTTTTTTCGTACTATATATTCTTTATCTCTTTTATCCCTTTTAGAATGTCTTATGTAACCTAATGTAGAATACCCTTTTTGTCTTTTCATACATATAGAATAACCCTAGTAGGTAAGTATATAAAGCCTTACTTTCCTTTTATGCAAATTTCATATCTTTTTCAATATATAAATTACTCATTTGAGCAACCTTAGTGTTCTCGTCATCTCTTAACTCTTATCTATTCCCTTTAACAAGGAGTAGTAGAGAGTGACCCTTCAATTCTGACTAGTGTGTCATATCCGGCGAATTGTAAGCCGAGTAGGATTGAGTGGTGAGTCATATTCATTTGGTAGCTATCTAGGTTTTGCTAGTTTCTTTTTCCGTTTCCTTTTCAATTCGTTCATTGTGGTTCTTCTCCATATGGACGACCCTAGAGACACATCATACTTACTCCAGAGAAGAAGTTGGAAAGCCTCTTGGAAAAATGTATTCAATCCAACGAGGCTCGAATGCAACAAACAAAAGCTTCTTTAAGGAACCAAAAAGCCTCCATCCACAACCTGGGGAATCAAATTAGACAACTTGCTAAGATGTTAAATGAGAGACAACAAGGATCATTGCTTGGGAACACTGAAACAAACCTTAAGACACATGTCAATGCAGTAACCTTAAGAAGTGGGTGGGAGTTGCAAGTTAAGAAGGGGAATAATGAGGAAGTAGCTAAGAAAGAAGTAAAGGTTAAGGGTAAGGAAAGTTTAGAACCACTGAGATCAAAAGAGAGTACAAAACTACCAAAAGTAAAGGAGTACAAGCCACCCATTATGTATCTACAGCATCTTAAGCAAGAATGCCCTAATCCAACCAAGCAATTCAAAAAATTCCTTGATCATTTTAAACAACTTCACATGAACTTACCTCTTATTAATGTTTTATTGTAGATGCTGAAGTACGTGAAGTTTTGCAAGGATCTTTTGTCAAATAAAAGGAAGCTGGAAGATCTTTCAATTGTGACACTAAACAAAGAATGCTCCATACTACTCCAGAAGAAGTTGCCAAAGAAATTAAAGATCCAGGGAGTTTTACTCTTCCTTATGTACTTGGAAACTTATCTGTAGATAATGCTTTTGCAGATCTAAGAGCCAGTATAAACCTAATACCATTTAAGTTATTTAAAAAGTTAAGGTTAAGAGAACCTAAACCAATACGCATGTGCATTCAATTAGCTGATAGATCCACCACATAGCCTAAAATCATCATAAAGGATGTTCTAATATGGGTTGATAAATTCATTTTTCTTGTCGATTTTGTTATCCTCAATATAGATGAGGATCTCAAGGTATTATTGATTTTAGGTCGACACTTCCTAGCTATTGCTAGGGCTTTGTTTGATATTAGTGAACGTAAGCTTATCTTAAGGGTCAAACATAAGGAAATTGTTTTCCAGAATCTAAATTCAATGCATAAGTCCCTTGACTTAGAGGGTACAAGTTATGATGATGATACTTCTAATGCTATTGTTATTGAATGTGTATAGGAAACACTTGTCAAAGAACCTATGAATGATTGCTTAGAAACGAGAGATGGAGAAATGATGAAAACCCTTAATCACTTAGAAGCTGTTGCTCAGTTGGGAGTTAATGAACCTAATATGGTGAAGACAAGGATTGAACCATTTCATAAACCAAATGAAGGAAAGTTAGAGCCTCTTAAAGTAAAACCACTAGTCTTAGAGCAAAAACACTAAGAAGATCGTTTAGATCATGCTTTTGTAGTAAAGAGCTCAAAGCTACCGACAACTACCCTATCTAAGCGAAAAGCAGATAAAAAGATAAGGCTCGAGCAACACAAGTTTGATGAGTGGCATAACAAGAAGAAACTCGATAGAAGTTATGGAATTAGACATGAGAATTTGTTATACCAATGGAAAAAGGGTAGGTTAAGCCTTGTTTGGAGGGTTTGAAAGCGAGGTAAGGATGGAGATCTATCTTCACTTGGATGAAGGTAAGTAAACCGTGCATTTCGTTAAGCTATCAACATTAAACATAGCACTCTTAGGAGGCAACCTAAGTCATTTATTTATTTTCATTATTTTCTAGCTTGTAGGTTATTTTAGTAATTTGTATTATTTATCTTAACACTTTTATTTTTCATTTCAGGGTTAAGTTTGCTTTTATGTTATGCTATACATACGGTGGTTTCGCTAACCACCTAGCGAGCAGGGGTCAGGGGGATAGCGTCCCCTATAGGGTTTTTAAGGCAGCGCCTTAGAAGCTAAATGAAATTTCAAAATTTATAAGTGTAACATAATAAGTTTTCCTTTTAGTTTAATTTTTACATTAACTTTCTTTGATTCAATTTTTTGTACTTTTGTTTCCCTAAGTTTCTTTTATTTTTCAATTCTTGCATTTAGGTTAGGCATGCATAAATTAAAATAAAAAATAATAAAATTTATTATTTAAAAAAATAGTGTAGTATATGATCATAGGAAATGATTGTGTCCTAAACTGTATGAAATCCAGGCGACTTTCATGATCGGTCCATAGAAGGATATACGGTCTAGACACGCAGTCATATCTTAGACCCTATCAGTACTAGGATACAATTTCAGCCGTGCTACAAAAAGACACACAATCACAAGACATGGTCATGTCGTTTGCAATACATATGTGTGCGTTCCCTTTGGCTTTCTCTCACTTCTCATCACACAAACACACACGATCTTCTCTTTTTCTCTACTTTCTCACTCATGCCAAACATAATAGCAAACACTCTTAATCATCTTTGATTTATAACCCATCACTCATACTGGTTTACGTTTTACCAAGTGCACTCACTTCAACTACTCTGGTAAGTTCTTGATATCTCTCGTTTTTCTTGAATTTTTCATGGAAGAACTCAATCGAATTTCACTTTTTCTTAGGGCTTTTGCATGATTTTATTTAGTAAGTGTAGGTTATGATGGATGTTATTTGTTATAGTATTTCGGTAATGATGTGCATGATAAACACAATCATGTTCTTGAATTGGTGCTAATCTTTCAGTTTGCAAGACATGAGTTATGGCATGATCATATCATTTGCAATACATTACTATAGGCATTCTTGAATGTTTGAGTTGAAGTACTAAACTTCATTGCTTTATATGCCTTTTTTGTCAATTTAGCACTTAGGGCTTTAGTGTTTAATCAACATACAAGTACTATTGATTCATGTCATTAAGGAATTAGAAGTTTAAGCATGCTTGGAATTTATTTTGTAACAATAATTGTTAGGATTGCATGAAGGATTTCTCAAGAGCACAACTATATTTTGCATGCATATCACGTATTTGACAAAATTCCTCAATGAATTATAGTGTTTATTTTCCAAACGGTCATGATTTTTTTATCTATTTCTTTATTCTAAATGTGGGGAAGCTTCAGTGTATTGGAAATTTGAATTGAATCTTGTTTCCTTTTATAGAGAAACATGGTACCTAGAGCTAAATTACAAGTTAAGACGACAGAGCAAGGATAAAGAGGATGTTGAGGAAGAAGAGGAGGATGAATAATACAAAGAGGATAATGATGATTTCATGGATGATGCCTCCAATTAGGAGAATAGTGGAGTCAATGCCTTGGAACTTTGAAGCTCATCTTGGAGATTGCGTTTGATTTGGACTACTTCAAGCTTTAGACTTTTTGTATTTATGAATTGTGTTACTCAAATTTTCAAGGGAATATCAATCTTTCTTTCTCATTTTTATATCCTCTTACCCATGACTGTTTTGATTGATATATTTTCTATTACATGATTTAATTTGTACATTAGGGACAATGTACGGTGTTAAGTATAAGGAAGGGGATATAGAAATTTATAGAAACTTTTGCTACTTAGGAGACTAATTTTTTCACATTTAACCTAATTTTATTGTTTTATTGACTTACAATTACTTAGAAATTGATAACTTCCAATAAGTTGAATGTAATTTGAATACTTGCTCTTTGATGATTGATTTATATGATGTCAAAGTTAATAGGTAAAATCATTGTAGAGTAAAGTTAAAGATTATTTAGCTTAGAATTTTAGTACTTAAAATTAGAGCAACATCACTGGTTAGGAGCTAGTCATGATGATGTATACTTTCCTCTTAGATAACTTTAGAGCCTTATAATCCTTAGCAAACAAACAAATGAAATTTGTTTTTTAAGAAACCCTAGAAAACTTAAAATAGTTGGAGGTAGAAAGTGATATAAATGAAAAAATAAAAAAAAGGCAAAATTGGTACGAATTCACCTTAGTCCCTCATAAGAGCGAGGTTGAATTCCACTACCAATGCCAAAATAAACTTAAAGAATAAGTTGGTATAAATCAACCTTGGTCCCTCAAAAGAGTAAGGTTCTTTTCCTGCTACCAATATGAAGGCTAGGTTGGTATGGATCGGTCTTGGTCTCTTAGAAGAGAGAGATCCTTTTTCGCTACTAAAATAATTGTTCTTGAATTATGTGCTTAATTAATAATATAAATTTAGTATATTTGAAGCCTTCTCAACTAAAGTATGTATTAAAGGGATGATTAGAGGATGAGTGAATATAGTATGTATTTATTATGAATTATGGCGCTTAATGGGATTGAAGAGACGGTTGTATACATTTTAGCTAAGTAGGTTTAAAATTTTTATTACTCTTTCTTGATTAGCAAGATATTAAATCTGATCTTAAGTATAAGAATGCTTGATTAAATGATCTCGTTAAACTTTAATTTACATAGATTAGCTTGCGAACTCTGGTACTTTATGTCCTTTGGACATTGGTAGAAAAGGATTAAGTGTAAGAGTTAAGGAAGTTATTTAAAGAAAATTGATTAGATTTGCAAGTTGAATTTTTCTGGGTTAAGTGTAAATTTTAGCTAGTTTCTTAAGTAATGATTATTTTTTACTTAAGAATTCTTATCCTAATTTTTTTTTTATTTATTTTCTTGAGAACGAGCAAATTCTCAAGTATGGGAAAGTTTGATAAGTTCCTAATTGCACGTATTTTATTTAGTGATTTTTTATGATATTCCTTGATATTTGAGTTTATTTTTTGATAATGATACTTAATTGAGTAAAATTTTATTTTCTAGGTTTTGAAATGATTTATGTGAAAAAACGAGATAATAGAAACAAGTTTCACTTAAATTGGAGCTAAAATGAGTAAGTTATAAAGGTTTGAAAATCGCCACAACTGAATGACATGATTGTGTCATTTCCAAGTAAAATTGGAGCTGATTTTCTATTGTTACAATCAAGTACACGACCAAAAGACATGGTTGTGTCCCTAATCATATCTTTTCTAGCCAACCTATTTTTTTTAGCTTTTCATATATAAAGCCTTGTTAAGGTTTATTTGAGAAAACTTTTTGACATGACTTTTAGGGAGTTTTTGAAGTCAAGAACAATAAAAAAAGTGATAAGAAGAAAAGATTTCAAGATTTAATTTTGTTTAGATTTCATGATGTTTTCTACTCTTTTCTATACTTTGTTTTTAGATCTTTATTTTGCGATGTGTAAAGAGTAGAACCTTGATATCTAGGTCTTGTGAATCCTAGATCTATTTACATAACATGATTAATATTTAATTAATTTAGTTCTTTATTATTTTCTTGATTCAATTATGTTTGCTTTATTATTTAAGTTATTATTTCTGTAGATAGTAATTTAGAGTTTGATATCTTATTAGAGAATCGAGAGATTTCTTATAAAATTAGATTTATACATAGTTGATGAAGGTTATTACAAGATTCAAGAAAATTTGTAAGATTCTTCTAGCATTTTTAATTAAAGCATAGACAATTCATTATTTAATAATGTAATCTTAGATCATACTATTGAGAAGATATTCTAATAGGTGGTTTTAGGATTAGGGTTAATTGGCTTAAGAAAGTGATTAACTTTAGTAGAGATTTTTTCAATTAAGAAATATTAAAGAATAAATTAGATTATTTTTAGGAAAATCACACGTTAGATCTAAGGGAAATAAGAGCTACATTAAATTTTGAATTAATTGAATTACTTTTTTATTAATTCTTGAATTACATCTTAGCTAATCTTTAAATTAGTTGTAACAATAATTTAGATTTACTTCTTCAAGTTTCATGAAATTTAATTTACCGATTAGATAATAAAGATCTAGTGAGTACTATTAATCATACTAATCCCTATGGGATCAACATTCAGACTCATATCTATTATATTATAAACTAATAGGTGCACTTACCTAGCACATCAAGACCTTAGTCTTCTCATGACTGCTTTCGAATCGATGACCTCAACCTTACTGCGAGCTCATCTCCTATGACTAAGTTTAGCTAAGGGTGAAGAAGAGACCATTTTAGCTATCTCTTTTGAAGGGGTCAATATTTGGTTTGATAATCCTAAATAACCACTCTTAATAGGTTGCAATGCATGTTAGGTTGAATTTCAAGTCAAGTTTAAGTTAGTTTTTAGGTAATTAACCAACTCCAAACAATTTAGACAAAGCATTTGTATACAAAACAAATACCCCATATAACTTAGCTCCCATAATAGCAAAACAGTATCAAGTACGCATATTGCATGCATACAAACAACTAATTACAAAAGCAAGAAAAGACATATTAAATTGTAAGTATTGCAAAATAATACTCCAAAATGCTTCAAGATATTAATCCTACTTACCTAGAATGCAATTGCTTGCTAGATACAGTAATCGTTCTTTCTTCATCAATTGTCCCTATATTCATAACCAATTAATCATTTTAGCTTTCATACGAGTTATGGAATAGAAATAATTTGCTTGTTACTTTAAGGATTAAATTTGTTATGTATCATTTTATAAGTTATTTTTACTTGGGTGCTAAAGGTTTAGAGTTGTTTCTTGAATGAGTTCTATCTTTAGTACCTTCTAACCTTTCTTCTGAATAAAGATAATTTTAAAATTTCTAAATATGGGGCCTTCTAAGTCATCTTCTAAGATATGTTAAGGTTAAAGTTGATAATTAGGATACCTTTTAAGTTAAGTTCTGAAGGCTATTCAAGTTAGATTAAATTATTACTCTAAAAGTCATTTTTGACATTAAGAACATGTCTAATTTACCTTTATAACTTCTTCCTTTTACATTTGGATAAAATCCACTTCTTTTAGTAACAAAATATAATAAATTCTACTCTTAATAAGATGTTCTAGCAATGAGAATCTATATGTTTCTAAAAACTAAGTTCATAAAGCCATGATTTTTCTTGATCACTTAGAAGCCTTATTTTGAAAATTCTGATGTATAAGTCTCTTTTTATGCCATGCCATACAGTAATAACTCAGGTATATCATTCAGTACAATCAGTCTTCAAGTTTCATTTAACTTTGTTATCTCATTCTAGTTTTTGATCTCTCCTTAATAAAAATCCAATATCTTACTTAGGGTTCATTTAGGTGAACACCTAAAAGATTGAGTTAGAAATCCCATAACTCTCCAAGTTAGTATAATTATTTGTAAGTATCACATCAATACCTAACATAGTAGCACAATAGTTTAATTAAGATATAGCTACTGTCATTCAAAATCACTACATAATCATCCACTATAGTAATATATCAATTCATCAAGATATAGCCATATCCAATCAATACAGCATTAAACAGCATACAATGTTATGAATAGCATTATATTTACTCTAAGCATGGGTTAGATCTATTTACTTAGGGTTAGTAATAGTACAAAATCCTAAACTTCGCGATATGATCATTCCTTACTTATCATACTTAGGAAAATATAACACAATCTTCAAATTAACTACGGGTTGAATCTAAACTCTTATAAGCTTTCATTACTGTGTTTTAAACTTCATTTAACTGTATCTTACTCATTCCTTATCTGACTTTAGTAAACTTTATATTGCCAAGATCATTATTTTGAGTACTATTAAGATATCTTAAGAATCAAGACTAATAAATATTGTCAAAAGCCCAAAAATACCCTTTTTCACTACTAACTCGATCGTATATTATTGTAACATCATAATTGACTCGAATAGGTTTTAATTTTAAACTAGAAATCCAAAAAATTGTACTTTTGAACCATGCTCAATATTAATCAAATGTCATAGTTACCAATCTTATATTATCTAACAAACACTTTAATGGTATTATTCACTATTTCGCATATTAAGCTAATATATAAGTTCATACTAGGAAAATACATAATGAATAGTATGTGAACTCGATTAATTTCACAAAAAATCCTATAGATTTACAAAAATGTGTAGTTTAATTATTGATCATGAATAAGACTAAATTAGCTATTATCTATTTTTATGAAAATAGCAGTTTTAGCTCAAAATTATGGAAAATTAGGAAAAATAAATAAATTTATTTGTGAGATAAAAATTAAGTGTTCTAAATATAGTTATAAACTTTCAAAAGTTAGAATATATAGGGCTTATACATTGATTTTATCACAAACTAATTAATCTAATAAAACAACAAAATTGCCAATTTTATCCAAAATAATTATAATAAATAGTAAACTTGCTTATTTAAAAAAATTCTTGCTATTGTAATTAAATACATATATTAAAATATTATATGCAAAAATTCAGCTTGAAAGGACATTATTTAATAGTTTTAAAATTTAATTTAATTTTTGTCCAAATAGAGCATTTTCTTAAGCACCACATATTCCCACTAATTATTTAATTAAAATAAAATTACAGAATTAATATACGCTTAAAATAAGCTTAGAAAACCAGATTTCATAATTAAATAAGACTATTTGATATTTTTAGAAAATTTGGAAAGTTTCATCTATAAAATTGGTTCACTTGAACTAATTACCTTTGACGACCCTTCGGCTACCGCACCTTATTGAAAAAGCTTGCTGTGCCACCCTTTCTTTAACCCCAAAAGGTCACCATAACAAGACATCAGCACGCTATTAAACCAACCTAGACTAGAACCGTGCTTTATTTTTCTTATTTTTTTTATTTTTTCTATTCGAATTTGGTTTGCTAAAAGGTCTAATATTTGATGTTGAGGATCTATTTATAATTTTGGAGTTGGTTGGGTTAATGAGTCATCATACCATGTGTTAATTTCCTAGCTTATGTGTCGTTTTTATGTTCATTCAACATGTTAGGTGTCATTTTCTTATGTTATGGCTTTTAACTCATCATTTCTAACTAATTCTAGGCTGCACATCATTTGATGACTCATTCATTTATTTTTTTATTAATTTTTCATTATTTTATATTAATTTACCTTATTTTTATAATTTATTATTATATATATGTATTTAATACATATAATGCATATTGTATGTCAATACATGTATATTACATATAATTTAACTTCATTTATAATTTTTGAAAGTTAATTAACTTTTGTCTAATATCTCACTATATCTTAAAGCTCAAATTTTACGTTTTCAATAATTATCATCTTTATCGATAAATTTACATTTTTATCTAATTAATACTTTTATATAGCTTATTTCAAAAAATTGACTTTATTAAGATAATTCGCCTAACTTTTTTAACCTTACTATGAAATTTGAACTAAAATGGATAATATTGCCTAATACCTTAAATTTAGGTGCTTAGATCCTAGAGTTATCCTATTGGTTTGAAATATTGAGATATTACGATTTTAACCTTAGAAATCGATTCAATAATTACATAAGAAAACTTCAAATCGAATGTTTCCTTTATTGCAAAATGTCAAAACCTCTTCCCATCCATTTCATAGTAGATTCCACTAAAATACCATAAGTAATCCAAGAGAAACACTCATTATGGCTCACTATTTCAAGGAAAGAAGACATGCTTGCTATTGTATTATTGAAACTAATAGAAAATTCGTTTTAGTTAGTGTAATCACTTATGCAAAAACTACTTATCATATAACCGATGACATACCATTCCTATGAACAGCTTTCATTCAACTAGTCTATTCAAATATTAACATAGTTAATAACATATGTATCGAGCGAGTAAAACTCAACCATTAGATCTTTCCATCCATTATTATAAAGCTGAATATTTCTTCTACATATATTTGCTCTAGAAAATACTAGGCATTGGGATTTAAATATGATTGTTCATACTTTCAAAAATTAGAATTGTTACCTATAGTATATGATAAATGCATACCTGCATAATCCAATTTTTTGCTTCTCCTCATGGCAATGAAGTAGTTTAGAAATGTAAGAAGGAACATATCTAAAAATTTGATCTTATAACTTATCTAATTAATTATAGTGGTCAAAATCACAATCTACTATTACTTTTAATATATATAAATGGTATAATTGTATAAAACTAATAAAATTACAAACTTGTAAAATTATACATCAAAATTCATAATTTTATTAATAGTCTACACCTAAATAATTTTATATCTATTTTAACTAAGAAAAATATCATAAAATTATAAATTTATAAAATCATATAGCTGAATTTTGATTTAGCCAACTATGTAGCCAATACTCATTTAGATGCTTCCATTGCGTGTGTTTGAAAAAAGTTCCATAACCATCGCCCTTTTACCATGAAAAGATAATTGTGAAGTAGTTGCAATGCACTTGCATCTTCTCATTTGCACTTATAATTTTACGAAAATATTTAGTAAAATTTCCAATATAAGTGGCTAGTGGTTTACTGCTATCTTTAACTTCATCACTTTACTACCTTTCTTCTTTACCTTCTGTTTCTTGTTGAAAATTGCCCTTCTCTTATACTTTCAATAGTAGACATTCAATTGCCTTCGAGTTTTCTAGCAAAATTTTTGCAAGAGTTAAAGTGAGACATCATGTGGTCAAACTTAGGTAAAGGATGATCCATTATATCCCCCATTCTATCTTTATTAAAGTCTTAAAAATCACACTACCAATCAACATCGGACACGGTTTGAGGCTTCTTTGAGGTGGCTTTCCTTTACATTTGTCAAATCATTTCTTCTTATAGAAGGTAGATGTATTGCAAGAAAACTAGTCATGATAATGCAAAAACTATAAGTTGATATGAAGAAATATATAATAACTTTACCCTAACTGAAATGGAACAAACTATTAAACATGTAAAAGATGTTATTACAACAAAATTTTAAGTTAAGATCACAATAACCAAAATATTTTGGGCACAAAAGAGTTATTAATAAAAAAAAAAAATACAATATAGCATAATAAATAGATAAATGTATAATATAGAATACAAAGTACTTCATAGAAAGATACACTAAGTGCATGTACTTTGACTAATAAAGGTGAGTTAAATATAGTAGATCATCTTTTATTTATATGAATTTTTAATGGATTTTGCTTAATGTTCATTTCATAAGGTTCTACTTGATATATATATATATAATGGCATGTTTGTGCATTCTTTACATTTACTTATCTCAACACATAATTTGGATCCACTATTTCAAGTTCAAAATTTTAAAATGCATTATTGTTGTGTATGTTGTTTCTCCTCAATCCATTATTACCTTTTTTTTTTTTTTCATTATTGAAATTTTTGTTAGTTACCCTATCTTATGTTGAAAATTGAGGGTGGTGGTCATTTGGTTTTTTGCTTTACTATTGTGGTTTTTATCTTGTGTGAGTGGAATTGACAAAAACCTACCAATTCCAAAGCCGAGTTGGTAGAGTGGGTTGGATAATGACTTATGGGCCCAATTTTGAGTCAAAAACCAACTTGTGGTAAGGTCTAAATATAAGGATTTTTTCCCCTTCCATCCTCACATATTCAACAAATTTACATTGTAAGTAGTTATCTATTTTGGCCAAAGATTAGAAGTAACTATAAATTGCATTTCATGTAGAATATGAAGATATAATTAAACCAAATTAGTATTTTAGTATATGAGTTTATATTTTCGTGATTGAATTTGAGTCAACTTTTTAGCGTGGACTAATAATAGCTTGAAAAAAATCGCATTTTTATAAATTTTTAAAAATGTAAAGAGAAATGTGTATGAGTATTTGAATTTTTATATTTTTTCATTTTAATACATAAACTTTAAATTTGTTCATCTTAGTACCTTAACTTATTAAATAAGTGAAATCAGTATCTCCATTATAACGATTATTATTCTAAAATGGTAAGAAAATAATATAATTACATTAACTTTTATTTTAGTACTCAAATTTTATTTATTATTTTCTTTCATTTTTGCACTTCAACATTTTAAAGTGAAATAAATAAGTATTCTTTATAATAACCTTTGTAAATACATTGTAAAAATATCCTAAAAGTAATAATTAACAATAATATATTGAAATTTTTTTTTTAAGAATATAGGTTTGGTTCTTGAAATTTTATTTTCATATATGATTTTTGCAGACAATACCTAAACTTGCGAGTTTTTATATCTCTAAATAAACTATGTCATTTATTATTGTAAAAAAGATAACAATAACAACAACCACCATAATAATAAAAAACAGAAAAAAAAAAAATGAAAATGGATTAAAAATGGGTACATGCCTATAAAATTGATGTTATGTTAGTCTCTTCTAGTTTCGTGCTAATCAATTTGATTCAATAGCTCAATTCTTATTTTGCCTACATTAACCAAAGCAATCATTTGTTAATCTTATTATGACTCTGAGTTGATAATATTAGTTTCATTTCAACTTATAGTTTGCTCTATACTAAGAAGTTTAAAACGACATCATGTTAACCCTTTTCATAGTATAAAGTTAAAAAAATATGGGCACATAATTGTTTTAATTAATATGAAGTCATATGTGGTAGAAATGCTTAGAGTTAGACTTATTGATGTAAAGCTAGAAAGGACCAATATGAAATTAATTTTGTTAGCATGTATCCATTTTAATCTATTTTATGTTTTTATTATTATTATTATTATTATTATTATTATTATTATTGATAATGATAAATACATGATATCTTATATTTGGCGATAAAAAAACTTGCAAAAGTCATATATCATCTATAAAATCAATATTAAATAAAATTTCAAGACTAGAGTCTATTCTTTGTTTTTTTAATTAATTTGTAATAATTATTCCTTGTTATTTGTTGATTTTTTATAATATTTTTGTAAATGTTATTATGAACAATACCCATTTGTTTCATTTAAAAAAGTTAAAGTACCAAAATAGAAAAAATAAAGTTTGAGCATTAATATGGAAAACAAATTAAAGTTAATCAACTTATATTATTATTTTTCCGTTTTATAGTAACAACTGTTATAATAGAGATACCGATTTATCTCAGTTAAATTGTTAGGATGCTAAAATGAATAAGTTTAAAGTTTCGGTATTAAAATAAAAAAAAAATGAAAGTTTAGATATTGAGTGCTCTACTCACTTTAGGAAAAAAAAAATTACATGATTACAAATTATATAAAATAAATTATCAAAATATCATTACTATGTTGCATTTTGACTATTTGTATTAATATTACATCTACCGTAATTATATCATATTTTGAATATGCAAAATAAGTACAAATGTATTAATGTTTTATTAGTTGCGATATTAGTACAAATATATTAATATCGCTTTTTCAAGATACGATATGAGTATTATATTAATGCACGACGTTTATAAAAATAACTATATTGTATTTTCAAGATGCAATATAAAAACAGTATTTTGATAATATTTTTCTATTTAATTTGTATGTTACAAAGAGTATTATTAGAAAACCAAATAGACTTTAAAACTATATTACATATTAAAAATCATACATAACAGTATAGATCTATATAGATTGTGATCGACTAATAATGGATGTGCTAATAGATTGCAATCAACTATTAGTAGATATAACAAACGTACCATATCTAACAGATTTGTTAACAACATTAACAGATAACACTATAAAAGAAAATTAAAGAAAAGGGAGAAATCATCCTTGATCATTACAATTGAATTAGTTGGAGTCTTGACTCACCGAAGCAGTCCCCATATTATTTCCTTACAAGAAACACCATAAAGAAAGAGTGTGAGTGTGAGTGTTATAAAACCCTTATTCAAAATGGTAAGAGAGAGAGAATACAAAGAGAGAGAGTAATTACATGATCGTGTGGTCAAAGTGCCTAGAGGGGTTCCCCAGTGTTTCTTAGTTGATAAAGTAGTGAGCCGAGCCTAATAATTGTATTAATATAATAATATCTATTAATATTGATGGTAAATATATGAATTTTTCTTCAAATACTTTTACTGATTTTATCCAAAAAAAAAAAAAAGAAGATAATATAGATATAAATATATATAAAAATTGCTCAGTCACGATTACATGATAAAAAGAAATTCTAACTTGTCTTTTCCATATCCTATTAAATTATCTTATGAGATATTGATTTAAATAATTTAAACGATCTAGCTTCGTGCTCTATGAACCGTATTTTTTTTTTTTTCCTTTGTATATCCATTCCCGTTATCTACGAGAGGGGAAAGAGAGAGTTAAATGGGATTTCTAGTCGAATCAGTGGTGCCAAAAAGGAGTAATATACAATGAAGTAAAAACAAAGGCAGAGAAAAGCGCGACAACCTCGTGGTCCTGTTAATTAAATCTAGAATTAACAGTAAATCCATTGAACAGAAAGTACACTGATACAGCAACAAAGTCCCTGGGGACCGGTGAGTGGTCCCACTGATTTTCTTATCTTCTCTCTCTCTCATCTTGAACACTCGCACTCTGCTTAGTGCTTTGCTTTTCTTTTCTTATCCCACTTCACTGTCAGTCAATCCCAGCGAATCGCTCCCCACTCTTCCTCTTTTTTCAAACCTCCTTAATTTTTAAATCAACCGTCTCATTTTTCATTTTGTCCACTAAATCAAACTCAGTCTTTTAACTTAATTTAACTCCCACCTCCATCTAATCCCCTGATTTAAAACCCATGTTCTAGTCAGAGAAAGCTCAAACAAAACACGCTCTCTCTCTCTCTCTCTCTCTCTCTCTCTCTCGGCGTGTGTGTGTTAATATTATTGTATATATTATGGGAAAATGGTTATGGTTCAACTGTTTGTGAAGTGAAGGAAAAGTAAACTAGAGATTCATTCGATCTCTGGATGCGAGTGAGTGAAGAAAGTGCATTGTTTCCAATCAGATCGGAAAGCATAAATGACGGAGGTTTCCGGCGACGGAGCTGGTGGAATGGTGGACATTAATGTAAGGTCGGAGACAACTAACACCATCCCCACCACCACGCCGGTGACGGTGTCTGCGTCGTTAGGTCGGAGTGCCTCATCGTCGGCAAGAAGGAGACATTCGGTGAGACCAAGCTTCGACGCCGACAATGAGTTCATAACTTTGCTTCATGGCTCGGATCCTGTGAAGGTTGAGCTCAATCGACTCGAGAACGAAGTTAGAGGTTAAGATCTGTACGGTTTTTAGTTAGTTAGGGTTTTGCTGTTTTCGATTTTGATTTGGTTCTTTAATTTTTTTTTTTTTTCTTGTAGATAAGGATAGAGAGTTAAGTGAAGCGCAAGCTGAGATCAAGGCTTTAAGGTTATCTGAGAGACAAAGAGAGAAAGCTGTTGAGGAGGTGATAAGGAAATTTTATATTGTAGCATTTTCTTTAATTTTTGTGTTTGAAGTTGGAATTTTATTATTATTATTATTATTTTTAAAGATTTGTTTTCTGTTGATTTATGAGGTGAAACATTTTACTTGTTCCTTTTCCTTCTCTTTTATAGGAATGTTTTATAAGGAAGATTATAAGTGATAAAATGTTTCAGGATGTCAAATGGAATGTTTTTATGAGTGCTCATGAATCAGATCTTGATGTCGGCTCTTGAGATTTCGAATTAGCGCTAGCTGTAATTCATTCAAATAGATTCCATCTGTCGGATATTGTTTAATGAATTAAGTGAAAGTATTCATTCTAGCCAACGAAAAATAGTGTTTTGAACGCTGTGATTTTTCTATTAAAGTCCATAAGTTTCTGCCACATTTGGTTTTCCATCAATGGATAGAGTTCATATTCTTCTGGCCTGATTTTTCTTTTGGAATTACACTGGCATGTGTTTCGCTCATGCAATTTGTGGTGATGACAAATTTCCTAATGCTCCCTGCAGTATTATCGTGTTTATTTTTTAACCCTGTTTTGGGAGGGAAATAAGATTTGGGCAATTATTCTGCATCAAAGCTGCAATTGACTGCTATATTAAATTATTCTATGATATTCTATAAGTTTCTGCCACATTTGTTTTTCCAACATGGATAAAGTTCATATTCTTCTGGCCTGATTTTTCTTTTGGGATTACACTGGCATGTGTTTCACAACATGCAATATGCAGCTGAAC
The DNA here is from genome assembly GCA_024138015.1 of Lumnitzera littorea. Classification (NCBI taxonomy): domain Eukaryota; kingdom Viridiplantae; phylum Streptophyta; class Magnoliopsida; order Myrtales; family Combretaceae; genus Lumnitzera; species Lumnitzera littorea. The sequence continues at coordinate 72,941,455 of JAMXBB010000005.1, read as the reverse complement.
AGCAAATTTCGCTATGCTCCCTGTACTGTAATCGTGTTTAGTTTTTAACCCTGTTTTGGGTGGGAAATAAGATTTGGGTAATTATTCTGTGTCACAGCTGTGATTGACTGCCATATAAAATCCACTAGTTTTAGTATTTCATACTACATTAAGGCATCAAGTATATGGATTTTAAGCTTGCTCATCTGTCTCTTTCAATATGATGTAGCTTACTGAAGAATTGTCCAAGGTAGAAGAAAAGCTCAAACTGACAGAGAAACTTCTGGAAAGCAAAGTATGATGCACGAACCCCGCATTTTCCTGCTAATTTTTACTGGAAGAAACTGCCACTCATGTGAATAGGTTGTGTTGGCTTGCAGAATCTTGAAATTAAGAAAACCAATGATGAAAAGAAAGCTTCCATGGCTGCTCAGTTTGCAGCTGAAGCCACTCTTCGAAGAGTTCATGCTGCTCAGAAAGATGATGACATGCCTCCTATTGAAGCAATTCTGGCACCTCTAGAGGCTGAGCTAAAGCTTGCTAAGCAGGAGGTAGTTAACTTTTTAACTAATATAGAACTTTTAACAGAAAGGACATAGCTCAATGGAGATGTTTTTGGGTTATTAAATTCCATGTCTTGTCTTCTTGCAGATTGCAAAGCTGCAAGATGATAATAAAGCATTAGATCGTCTTACTAAATCTAAAGAAGCAGCTTTATTGGAGGCTGAGAGAACTGTTCAGGCTGCCTTGGCTAAGGCCTCTATGGTAGATGATCTTCAAAATAAGAATCAAGAGTTAATGAAGCAAATAGAAATCTGCCAGGTAGCAAATTTCTGTACGTAGCATGTAGGGATCCCCTGTTAAACAGGTCATGAGATAGTATTTTGCCTGTGCAAGTGGAATTTTTTCTCAGATTATATACCTTCTTTCTTGAACTAGGAAGAAAACAAAATATTGGATAAATTGCATAGGCAAAAAGTTGCTGAGGTTGAAAAGCTTACCCAGACAGTTCGAGAGCTAGAAGAAGCTGTTCTTGCCGGGGGTGCTGCTGCAAATGCTGTTCGGGATTATCAGCGAAAAGTTCAAGAAATGAATGTAAATATGAGATAAAGTTGCATGCAATATCTTGGCAACTCTCTCTCTCTCTCTCTCTCTCTCTCTCTCTCTTTGTGCGTGTATGCATGTGCTTGTGTGTGTGTACGTGTGCGCGTGTGTGTTTATGCATGTCTGTGGATGCACATGCATCTGTATGGTAATTTTTCAGTGCTTAAAATTTTGTCCTGAGATATGCTTAAAGAACAACTCCTAATGTATTAAAAATATTTTCTCATCAGGAGGAAAGGAAAACGCTTGATAGGGAGCTGGCTCGAGCAAAGGTCACGGCAAACAGGGTAGCTACTGTGGTAGCAAATGAATGGAAAGATGGTAATGACAAAGTAATGCCTGTCAAACAATGGCTCGAAGAGCGGAGATTCCTGCAGGTTGTGGCTAATTTTGATTTCCTCGTTCAGTTGCTTGGCTATTATATGGTGTTCCTTTGTTATATCAGTGCAAAAAGCTGTTCAATTGTCAAACGTGATTGGTTTTCTTTTCTTTTCTCTTTTTCTCTTTTTTTCCTTCTTTGTTTTCTTTGGTTGCAGGGAGAGATGCAGCAACTACGAGACAAACTTGCTATAGCTGAGAGAGCTGCAAGATCTGAAGCATCATTGAAGGTAATCATTTCACTTGTTGCTTCATTTTATTCCATTGCATTCTTTTCATGCTGTAACTGACAGTTCAACCTTCTTTTCAGGAGAGATACCAACTGAGGCTCAAAGTGATAGAAGAAAGCTTGAGAGGCTCGTCAGGAAGCAGTAGCATTCCAAGAAGCATGAGTAATGGGCCTTCTCGTCGCCAATCTTTGGGAGGAGCTGTCACTGCCAGTGGACTTCTATCTAAGAAAACGCCTTCCTCCCAATCCAAGTCCTTCACTTCTGGAACTAGTTCAGTGTTGAAACATGCCAAAGGAACATCAAGATCCTTTGATGGGGGCACACGGTCCTTGGACCGGGGTAAGATCCATCCAAATGGAACGGGTTCAAACTATTCCCCCAACCAGTCTTGTGATGCAACCAAGGAAGAAAATAATTTTCTAAAAGAAACATCCAATGAAAAGTCAATTGAATTTCGATCCTCAGAAATGGAGGATACCGTGCCTGGTGTTTTATATGATATGCTACAGAAAGAAGTTATTGCTTTGAGGAAAGCTGGCCATGAAAAGGATCAAAGTCTTAAAGATAAAGATGATGCTATTGAGGTTGATTCTGAATATTATTTATTCATGATGGTTTTTGGTGTATGCTTAGCAGATTATTTATGTATGATTCACTATTCCACAGATGCTTGCAAAAAAGGTAGACACTTTGACCAAAGCAATGGGGGTGGAAGCTAAGAAAATGAGAAGGGAAGTTGCTGCGATGGAGAAGGAGGTTGCTGCAATGCGTGTGGAAAAAGAACATGAAAGTAGGTCTAAAAGATTGAGCAGTTCCAAGAATACAATCAGCAGTTCTCAGCTGCTAGCTGGAAGGTATAACTTGCACTTGAAATTATTATGTATTACAGTTAGGGTTTCACTCTCTCCATTCCAACCCCCCTCCCCCCAACCCCCAAATTTTTGCTTTTAATTAGTGATAGCATCCTCTGGAAATTTGGCTTAGTTTCCACTACAACTCATCAAAATGAGAGTTTAGATTGCATTTTTGATGTTGATTTACAATACACTTTCTTCCCCTTTCCTTTTTTAAAGGTTTGAAATCATATCATCAGTGCTTAAAAGACTGAATCATAGGGATGCTATTGCATTAATAATATTGTTTCAGTATTTACAACACATACTCATTCCAAGGTATTATGTAGTGTTCAAGGGCCAAGGAGAAGTTTATTTGGGTGAATTAAGTATTTTGATTAGGTTCTATCCTAGTTAAGTAGCATTAACATCTGTCAGGAAGGAGATAATCAACAAGAGAAGTGCATGATGTATGATATAAAAAATTGTAGTAACAATGGTGTGCATTGAACTATTCACCTAAAAAAAAATTGTGCATCAAACTGGTATTCCAGAGTTTGAGATGATAATTCAATTCTACTATTGATATTTAGCAGCTATCATGAGGATATCTCAAAATTTCATCATGATAAAAGAGATGAATGAATGCAGTGTCATTTTATGAACCTGCATGTGCAAATATATAGGAGATGCTTTCAAGTGTTTGTCTAATTTTGGATGAGGTAAATTTCTCTTTTCAACCCTCTTTAGCTGAATAAGTCATGATATTGTAGGCAAAAATTATATATGATGGGCAATTGAATTTTAGTTTTCTGTTCTCATAAAAAGGAAAACCAAACCTGAGCCCAAAATTTTCTCCTCCTCACTGTGGTCCATTCCAATGATCAAACATAAGCTTCAAACTACCCTCTTCATTAAGGTTTTGTCAGACACTTTTTAATTAGTGTCCTAAAGGATTTTTTCAAATCTACTAATCTGTCATCAGGAACAACATGCAAACATATCAATGTAAAAGGGACAATTATTTATAGCAGCTTTGATACAGACTCAAACTTCTCTTAACTTTGCTTTGTTGCTTGTTTCAAACCATGTAAGCTTTTTTGTCAATTTGCCTGCACAAATGTATTTTATATTATTTTGGAAAATCTATATGCTTGTAAGATTCTGCATTAATGTTTATATGATGAATGTAATAATCCACTATTTATTTACAAGTTAAGTTTTTAGGCAACAATTTTGGTACAACTCATAACATATTAAGAGAGTAGGACCCAGGTTCAAACCCCTGCATTATAAGTCAAACCTGATCTAATCATGGTCTTATTTGGATTGTCGTTTTTTGGATCGTCTTTTTTTGGATCTGTCTTATCTGTAGTTATTCTGTATCTAATTTATATGTATTACAAATTTGGTGTTTAGAAAACTATGTTATCTGTATTTTCTCTTTTTTTGTTTCAAAATTGCGATGAATGAAATGAGTAGAGTATCGGAATTGAGAAATGAAAATTCGAATAATTTTAAGAGAAAAGAGCTGAAAAAATATGTTTTAAGTATTGGAGATGATTATTTTAATTGGTATTTTTATAAATATAAATAAAGTGAGTAAATAAACTCAATTTTATAGGAATTTGTTCGGTATTTAATTTTAGAAGAGAGGTATACGTAGAATTGTATTTTCATCATTTTGATGTCTTAGTTTTTTCAAATGTAAGATTCAAGTAGATAATAAAAAGATGGAAAAAGATAAATCAAATGGAAATATTGTTCACTTATCAAGTGAGGAGAAGTATTATATAATAAATACAATAATCCATAGCTTATTTACAAGATTAAGCTTTTGAAAAAAACGGTTATGGTATTACTTATAGTAAATTTCATATTCATTTGCTCAAGTTTTGAGACTAGATTATGGTTAAAGGCGAGACATTGGCTCCAAGCAAAAGAAGAAACAAATTTGATTGAAGGATTTTTACAATTAGTGGGAAGCATTTAGCAACTTGCTAGGCAAGATTTTCTTTTGTTTGTGGATGATAGCCAAGGTTTGGCAGCTTGCAATATGTTTTCTCTGTTTGCACTTTTTTAACTCCTTAGCGCTTGAAAGAGGATTATAAAAATCTAATTAATTTTTCATTTCATGAGAAAAACCTTAGAAGTGTGGAAATCCAATTTTGGTAAATTGATGACCATGCACTTATTCAAGATCAGATGATGCTGAAATTTTGATCAAAGCTTGAGGACATCTGCTTCTTTAATTTAAGAGTCTGAACTGTTAAATCGATTTTTTGAGCTGTCTAACTGTTGATTTTACGTGCCAACAGATTGTCATTACAGGAACTCTATATTTTGCAACTCTGCTTGTTGATTTATCTCTTCCTGGTTGGAGGTTAAGCTCCAATTGTAAGAGAGCATAATTTATACTCCTGTTAGTTTTCATGATTATAAGTAGTGATTGGGTAATACCAAGATGTTGGCCCCATGTTCTATAAACAATAAATTGCATGAGTTTCAGAGTTCAATTTCTACCATGCCTATTTCTGGGGATACCTATGCCAGACTAAGTGCATGGATCTTGTAGGTGGTTCCTGTGCGTGGAGGCAGTCATTCCATTTACTGACATGGCCCTCCATCAACAAAAAATTTTAACTGGGTTCAGCTTTCTCCATTTCTAATTATGTGGATATTTTACGCTTGAAATTCTTGCCATAATTGCGTTTTGCTGTTACATTTGAATGTTACACCATGCTTGCAATTTTTTTTTTTCCTTATTTCAGATGTAAATGCGTTTTTCTTTTCTTTTTTCCTCTTTTTTTTTTTTGGGGTGGTGGGGGGTCGTGGTGGGGGGCGGGGGGGTCAAGAAACCATTTTTAATTTTGGTACCTGGCATGGTTGGTCTTCCCAACTACTTCAAAAGCAAGGTTGTTGGTTAAGAACTGATAATTAACATATTTACATCTGAAGAACTTTCATAATATGGTGTCATTTTAAGAGTTTACCCTGGCATATCTGCATGTTGACATCCTGATCCTTTAGCTGCCTCTGACTTCATTTGTTCTTGCCCAGTTTGTAATAATGCCAGATTGTTTTAAAGCAATATGGATCTGATAGATAGTCAAATGGTCATGCTCTTCGTAGATTCTCTATCACGAAGGAAATGGCTATATACTTCCATTTCATTGATGCAATTTATCATGTGTTTTATTAGGTACATTCTATTAAAAAGATCTTGTACTACACATGTTGACCCAAAGATCTGCTCTGTGTTGGTTTGGCTAGAACTTTTGTTGCTACGATATGAACTGTCATGATTTGATTCTTGGCAATTCTAACAAGGACCATTTCTTAGCAGAAACGCTGTTCGAACTGGGATAGCACGTGGCTCACAATGACTAGAAGAGAAGCCTTAAAATCACAAGCAACTTCAAGCGGCAGATCTATTGGGGCCTGAGCGTCCTGAAAACCATATTCTTTATTAGAACATCTTCCACGAATGCTTGTCTTCCCCCGATTTGGCTTGTGTCAAAACTGCTGTCTTGGAATATTAGGGAAAGTTATATAAATGAGGAACACAGATATTGGGTTCTTAATCTCTGACTTAGACCATTATTGAACTACGTAGAGATCAGCACAAGAAAAGGAGCTGGGCTAACCTTTCCTTACGAGGTTTGGATTATAGTTGTGGCGTTGTATAGGTAGCAGCTTATTCTCTTTTGCTTTGTTTCATATTGGTCCACTTATTAATTTTTGTTTTTGTGGGGGCAGTTTGTACATCTAGGCTGCGGTGAAGGTTCCATGGTTCGAATACATTCTATTTGTTAATATTTTTGTAAGGAGAGTTTAACGGTGTGCTCTTGTCGCAGTTTGATATCTATTATGGGCTGTACTAATGGGAGACTAATTTTGAACGGTGTTTGCTTTTATTGTTTTCCCTGTCTCTTCTTGACGGACATTATTACGGGAAATGTTTCTCAAAGTTTCCTTTGCTGAAGTCTTGTAAGCTGTATCTCAGAAAAAAAAAAAAAAAAAGAATGTAGAGAGCTAAAATGGTTCGACAATAATTTGGACTAGGTTAATTTCCTGTGCTATTAATAGGGCTTAAGCAGCCAGGTGTGCATTTAGGACGATGGAGAAAGATATGGTTTGGTGGGACTGGACTGAGGATCAGTGGACTAGTCCAATCGTCTCAATCCCAGGTGTAGGTTTATGCACTGAAAAAAGGAAGGCCCATTGCGAGTCTACAATAAGTTCATCAAAGGAACTCTTGAATGATAAGTCTTCGAGGTTCATCAAAGTAACTCTTGAATGATTAGTAGTCAAGATCGATTAATTACTCAGATGAACAGCCTTAAGTCGAGACCTTAGCCACAAGTGTGCATTTGAATCGTTAAAATTGTCTATGCCTCATACTTCTGTTTGTTGTCTCTATGTCACTTCTTTAAGATTACGAAGTGCGATGAACAACGTGTGTGACCATATCAATTGGATTCCCTTATCTGTATTTGGACGAGTCCGTCTGAGAGTAGAATACGGTGATAACAAAGCGATGACATTCATAACGAAGGTAATAAGTGGTCCAACCGGAATATGAAACAAGTATTGAAGTCACTAAGTAGAGCACCAAGACTCTGAGGTTTAGAAGGTGTTTCTAGCACCGTTCAAATGATGTGGGTGATGTAGGAAAACACCAAGATGTTGATCTGGTTTATGACAATGTTTGCGCAACTCGAGCCAAGAATGGCTTCTGATGGTACTATACAATGGGTTCCGACAGGTCTTGATCTCGTTTATGTTAACGTTTGTGCAACTCGTGCCAAGAATGGCTTCTGATGGTACTATACAATGGGTTGCGACCTTGCTGAACCCCATGGTTTTGCACCAATTGCTAACCAGCTAATTCTCATCTAGCGGATGAGGATGTTTGTTAAGATCATGGTGAACAAAGCCCTTTTACCGGATATATTGGCTGTGTAAATTGCTGTACTTAAAATGGAACATGTGAGTATTCGTTCCAATGGTTCGTTGACCTCGTCAATTGCTCCTCTGCACTTGGTGGATTTGCTAATCAACACTTCATTCCCACTACTCCAGCAGCAGTTGGTGTCTCAAGTCCAAGATCTTCCATTAACATTAGGAAAGATTTGGACATGTCTTTGAGAGGAGTATAGTTTAATTCATATATTAGAGTGCTAGATCTAAGGCTCCTATAGAACCAGTGCATCGTTGCAAAACCTTATTATAAGGACTACATAAGTTCAAAGGTCGTAAAGCCTAATGGCAAGAAAAGAAGTGCCAAGAAATACTTGCTTGAGTTATTGAGGCTTTGAATGTGTACAGTGTGGACATGATATTAAGTTTAAAGAATTTTCTATGTTCTTGTTGGTATTTGAATTTGCCCTTAGGTCACTAAACTCATGGGAGCATGTGTGTTAGGTGTTCCTAGAGAAATTCTTTTACACTGAACACGACATGAGACAAATCCGATAGAGGGCATAGGGAGACTCATGGAATATATCGAGGGATTTAGACAATGTGCCATAGACATCCACAATCTTTATAATGAGAGGAAGTTTGTAAAGATCTATTTTCAAGAGATGTTCTTTAAGTATGTTGCATACTTGGGGAATCTTTTTTTATGCTTTTTTTGTTATACTCATGGAGAAAGCGCAAAAAACCAATAATTTTGTTGGGAGGCAACAAGCAGAAGGTAGCAAAACCAATGAATGAAGAATATCATGAACTTAATCTTAGGGATGAGAACTTTTGAAGCGACAAAAAGCCGTAAAGAATGATGTATGTAGAAGCTTTACAGAAATTCCTTTGTTCCCACTCACATAAATGTCTAAATCTAATGAAATGATTGGGCTTCATTGAGATATAAATTTAAGTGTAACAAACGATACTAAAGTACTCATAACTTTGACTAGCATGATGGTGGCACATCAATTCCTATTGCATTGCACTATGGTAGATGGTCAAATATCGTAGCAAAAAGAACAACAAAGTAGTAATATCATATGAAGTTCATTGTCGTATCAATTGTAATGCAATCACGATGTACCATTTTTTAGTTCCATGCCTTCGACTAACATTGGCCATGGATCATTATCCTAACATAGTTCCCTTATATTGATTACTCATTGATCTATGCTTATCGAATACTTTTAAACAAAAGTGTATTTTACTAGTAAATGCATTAAATAACAGATATAGTATAATACTCGTAACCAAACCCATAGGGACTATAAACACTAATACTTCACCCTTTACTTATTATGTAATCGATAAGAATAAGCAATGAATGAAAATATATAAAACCCTAGACTAAAACAAAATAGTTAGAAAACAAAAGTAATTATAATAAATAGAAATTGTCAAGCTCCTAATTTCTTGAATCCCTAAAGGAACAACTATGCAACTTATCGTATTCTTAGATTATGAAAATTCCTAATTTATACAAATAACTATTTCAAGAATATTAATACCTAATCCTTGGTTGATTAATTAGAATTTCTTCCTAATTAAACCCCTTAGATTGCATTATCAATCTATGAATTCTATTATTAGGTTTGATCCTAATTTTGAATATTTATATCTTCTTATTTCTAAGATTGCATGCAACTCCTTTTAATCATGCAAATCTATTTATATACAGAATCTTTTAATCTCTCCATATAAAGTAGATATTATGATCTAATACTCTGAAAATATTAATTAAAATAGATAAGAATACATAATTAGATAATAAGAAACAATAATTCAATAAAATAAAAAAATTCAAGGACATAGTATTCTTAAAGTTCGGGTTCATGAAAAACCTAATATCAAACTATAAGTTAAACAAGCAAAATAGTAAAACAAAACATGATAAAAGAAGAAAAAGATAAATCCCTTAAATCTCCGAAGAATCTTATTTTGCTCTTGGAACCCTATAACCCTTCAAAAGTCTCTAACTATATATCTCCCAAAAAGACCCCCTTTCTCTAAAAGTTACATGGTAACTATTCATAGACTAAGGCATCAAATCTTCCCAAAGCAAGAAGTGGCATGATATCACCAACTAGATGACCAAAATACATGACCTTATACTTTAAAGCATGCATCTCACTAGTCAAATCTTCATAAATAAGAGGTCTATAATATACATGGGTAGGTATACGGGAATGTACTCTAGTCGTACAACTCATTAATCTTCTACAAATTCTTCATATGAAAATCTCTAAAACTTTGAAATGTACACATCAAGTACATAGATGTGTACCTTAGATGTGCAACTCTACAACTCTTCTAATTATCTTCAAAATTAGCCAAACTCATCCAAATTCAATTATCTACTACTAAATAAAAAATCTAACTTAAATGAGCATGAAAGTCAAATAAAATATCATCAAATTTCAAAAGAACATAAACAAATCATTAATGAAACAATATAATCAAACACTTATCATATTCACCAACTCTTGAGCTTTTATTTGTTTTCAAGCAAAATAAATATATCTCACTTGATCACCATTACACATAAATTAACTAGTTCATCACACATTCTAGTCAAAGCTTAATAATTGATTTGCATTCAAAAGTAACAAAATCCAATTCTTCAGTAACTTTTATCTGCACTTGATTTCTATGGATCATATTTCAATTCAATGCCTTTGGAATTTCTATAATAATAAAATAACAAAACACTTGAGTATTGAAATACCAATGACCATATGGACATTCGTAGTGGAGTTTGATAGTTAATCTATATAAATTAGAGTTACACCACATCATTTAAACAAATATTACTAAACTTGAAATTGGGTTCAACATCAGAAACCAAGAAAGAGTCACCTAATTTTTTTATACCCAGCTAAAGTATATATGCTCCCTTTTTCCATCTTGCTAAGCATCATAATTCAAAATATATGCATATTACATTTGACTATCCCTTGAAATCTCTTCCATTTTTATAATTTTTCGATTGAGAGTATCATTTCCTTTCATCCATTCATTTTTTATAAAGTAGTTTCCTTGGTTAATAGCTCCCAAATCAGATGACCTTAAGTTGCTAGGTTTTAGGATACTCCCTTGAACCTCCATTACTTTAACTGATTTATTCATTGAATGTAAACTCAATTTCAATTTTCAATTTTCAAGTTCTATTTTGTTGAACTTTTCTCCTTACCCATATAAAAAGCTTGGACTTGATGATTTCGAGCTCATCACTTAAATCAATGGGCATTATCCTTCACTAAGGAGGCACTTCACAGGCTTAATTATTTGACTCAACAAAACTCACTATTGCACATACATTTTCATTTTTTTCATTATTAATTTGAATCCTAGCTTGTTATTGATTTTAAGAAAATATTTAAGAGATAACTTCATTTTTCATTTACTAATAATTATAAAGCTTTAGAAACTTTGGAAAGGTGTGTATACATTAAAGTAGCTTAAAAATAAATGTGACTAACTCCTAATCAGTTGCAATAATTCTAAGTCTAAAATTTATGATTAAATAACATGAAACTTTACTCCATATAAATTTCATTGTTCAACTCCAATATAGTGTAGAAAGAACATAATCAATCAAGAAAAAATGAGTGTAAAAATTGAAAAAGAATCCCAAAAAGTTGCTTGCTAATTGAATATAAATTAATTTTTAATATAAATAAATGTGTAATGATAGTTGCATAAATTCTATGTAACTCAAAATAATTTGCTTAAATGAAAGGGTATATTCAATTGGCTCAAATAAAAGTGTCCAATAACAATCACTACAAATGATATATTTCGTTATCCCTAATCATAGGAATTAAACAATTAAGCCTTTAACTTGAGTCCAAGCTTAAGGTCTTAAGGGACTAACCAAGTGGATTCTATTATTTTAGCCAATCCTTACCGAGTCTAAGCTGATCCTCATTGTTGACTAATCTTATATGCTGAGTTGAGTAACTTCTCATCTGTTAGTAATCAAGCGCTGACCTAAAATATGCTCTACTAACAGATCAAACCTTTCACACATCTGTTTGGCCATGATCATGCAGACCAGCAACTTAATAGTATTGGCGTTGAGAACCTTAGAGCACATCTACACCCACATCTTCTTAGAAGGACCCCCAGGTTTGCTTGGCAATTTACATCTAGACTATACTATTTGTTTGTTTCTGTTAAAAGCACCTCTAGTGTTTGAATGCCACGTATCCAATCCCATATAAAAAGGAATCTACTACACCAATAATCAATTTACTTGAATTTTCATCTGTACCCTTTTTATTATTCCTTATACATTACTTATCCATGTAATACCCCTTTTTATCTTTTCCATTTAAAGTAGGTTGTCTTAAGTTTTTGGATATAAATACCTCTTTGTAATATGTATTCACATAATCATCTTACTTATGATACTGAGTATACTTCTCTTTCATGAGCATTGCCCTCTAATGCTTGCTTGCTTGCTTTCTTTACTCTTATTTTAAATCTTAAACAAGGCTAGGTAGCGAGTACCCTCATCAGACCAACTCGTACGTCACATTGAGTAGAGCCATAAGTCATCAAAGTTTCCTTGGTGCATCATATCCTTGAAATCATTTATGGTTTCCTTGTTCCAATTTTCGCATTTCATTACCCATCTCTTCAAGCTTTCTGTAAGCCTAAACCCTCCCTGATTCTGTCGCTCTTGGTGCAGCGTATCATCTTACTACTAGAATAGAGGTTCGTTTGGGTAAGTTGTGTTTGAGCTATCTTAAGTAGTAGTTTTGTTGTTGAATTGTTATAGTTACGTAAAGCTTAGCTATGAGTATTTTAGTAAGTTGGAAGCATAGAAGTTTGCCATTGTCATGTACTTCATTTTGTGCATATGAAAATAGAGCAAATTTTAATTGGGTTTATTGTGCTTTGGAGTAGTTATGTATTTGTTGATTGGTTGAATTTTCATGTAGAGAAGAGTGTGTGTGAATTGTTTGGGCTTAAGAGGATAGTGCCTATTGTTTTGTGGACTTTGAGTTTGTTTATTGAGTTTTGCCGAGAATATGATGGATCTAAGTGCCAACATTGGTATTGGAGATAATAATAGCAGCGTTGTTCGCCATAGACGATAACCCTATAGCACTCCTAAAAGTACAGATAAGCGAATTGATGAGGTGGCTAACCTCATAGTTGATTTAACCAGAGTTATTTATGCATTGGCATTTCAACTTACTAAGGCCGTGTAGATTACAAGTTGCTCGACCTATAAAAGGACAAATATTAGCTCAACAAGATCGAGGTGGAGGAGTAGGAGGGTATGTGAGGAGAATGATTAACTTAGGAGATTTGGAAAAAGAAGAAGAAGGAGAGTATAATGAAGAAGAGAAGTGAGCTTGGGTACCTCGAGCTATCAACCATGTGAAGCTTCAGATTCTGAGCTTCAATGGTTTTGGAAATGCTGATGACTATCTAGATTAGAAAGAGAAGGTGTAGTGAGTTTTTGATTATTACCAGTATGAAGATTGTGTGAAAGTGAGGACTATTGCTGTAGAGTTCTCGAGCTATACTACAATGTGGTGGAAGAACTTCAAAATTATGAGGAGACAAGAAGGGTATAGAGAAGTAAATGTTTGGCTTGAGATGAAGATGATACTTAGAAATAGATTCATGTTAGATATTTACTTACAAGATACCTTCGCTCGACTTTAAGAGTTGAGGCAAGGAAGCCAAACTATTGATGAGTATGTTTAAGAGTTTTAGACTTATGATTCGTTATGAAGTGGATGAACCATTAGCTTGAATAGTATCCAAGTTTCTTACTAGATCAAGAAATGACATTCGAGATATTGTGGAACTTTAGCAATTCACTACCTTTGATGAGGCTATAAGAATAGCCCAATGAATAGAGAGGTAGAGGAGGAACATGCTGGGTTGACTAGTTCAATCAAGCCGACCTACTCAAGGAAGTTACTAAGCTCAACAAAGTACTAATCCCAGTAGAAGAACATATGTCAGAACTAAATAGAAGGGCTAACCAATTGATGGTGAAGTGTTGCCGAAAACTTATGAGAAGGAACAAGGACCTAGGAGGAAGATGAGCTAAATCAAATGCTTTAAATGCCAAGGGTTTGGGCACATGGCTACTCAGTGTCCAAATTGAAGAACTATATTTATTAAAGGAAATATCCCAAATATTGAAGTAGATAGCATAGATGAGGAGCAAGAGGAGGAAAAAGATGTAGAGGAAGAGATCGAGGTTAATGTCAAATTGGTTAAGGAGGATGTGTTTGTTAAGGATCTAGATAAGCTTACCATGATTGTCCGATGTACAATGAGTATAGAACTTTTTATTGAGGAGGAGTAGAGAGAGAATTTGTTCTAGATCACATGCAAAGTAAATGGGTAGGTTTGTGCGCTCATAGTAGATAGTCGAAACTGTATGAATGTGGCTTTTACCGACCTGGTTAAGAAGCTTAAGTTGCCTACCATCTCACACTTGAAGCCATATAAGTTACATTAGTTAAGAAGGGAGTACTATATGTCACTTAGCAAGTGTTGCTACCAATCTCAATTGGAAACTATTTCGAAAAAATTCTTTGTGATGTGTTACCCATGTATATCCATGTATGTATCTTATGTGTTGTTAGGCAAACCTTGGCTTTTTGTTCAAAGGGTTATGCATGATGGGTTCAGAAACATCTATGTGTTTGAGAAAGATGAAAGAAAGATTACCTTGAACCTTATGATGTCGAGTTAAGTTAGCAAGTTGCAAGCTAAACTTGCTCAAGGATCCAAGAAGACCTTGATTTTAAGTAGAGCCAAGCTTCGACAAGCTATTAAGGTTAACATGCTAACCTTCTTGTTAATTAGGCGACTACTAGAGTTGAAGGAGCAGATTGAGCTACCCCTAGAGGTCAAGGAGTTACTAGGTGTGTATGCCGATCTATTTCTCGAACAATTGCCCAAGGGATTACTCTCTTTTCCGAGGCATTGAACATTACATTGACTTGACACTTAGTGCTGCCATACTAAGCAAGCTAGCTTATTGGATGAACCCTAAACAAGGTGCTGAGCTCTACAGATAAGTCAATGAACTACTAGAGAAGGGATATGTAAGGGAGAGTTTGATAGGAATTGGCCTACGACCATCTCTAAGCTACATTCGACTTGTTTTACGTCGAGGCTAACCTACTCCACTTAAGGCTGAGTTGATGCCAAAATGCCAAGAATGAAAAGAAAGATAGCTTGACAATGGCTTTGTGGGCTATTGAGTAGACTAGGGACCAAACAGTTGAGGTCCTAAGTCCAAAGACTAGCTCAATACAGCATAAGGAATCTGGTATTGAGCAATCCACGAGTTTGGCAGTTGTGGATTGACCTTGCTGGGAGCTTGGTTGAGGACATTATAACTTCGAGGAATCTAACTCCAATTCGGACAGCCAGTTGCTGACCTAATCTTGCTTGGATTGGACTTACCCTAGAACAGCTCAGATACCTCGTATGCTAACCTCTTGTTAAACGCACTGTTTAATACTGTTTTGTATACTTATAAATATTTTTGTTACTTTTAAGCCGTAGGCCTAGTTTTAGGGTTTTAAGGCCTTGTATATTATTACAGTTTTGCTACCATGGTTTAAGATTTACTATAAATAGCAAAATGTTATCAGTAACCAAATTATTACCTTTCATATTAGGAATTAAAGTGGGTATTCTTAAGAGCCTTGTCTCTCTCGTAAACTTAATTAAGTCGAGCTTCATTATTGAGTGTTATTTCCTCTTTAATCCTTAGTGCATTCTTATCAATCCTCTTCGTATGATTATGGTGAACTCCTTCACTTGAGTGAGTTAGTGAGTTGCATTTAACCTTCATTTGAAACCTGAGCCTTCGTTTGGTTTTCGTGAGTCGTATCGAAATCCATTTCAAGCTCAATCCTTAATTGTGTTTGTGTTTTGGTGTGTAATATCCATATACATTCACATCCCAAAAACCTCGTTCCACTTATTGATTTCTCATTACCCTCAAACTCCGAATACCCATTCATAGTTCATGATTATTGCGTACTTTGAATCATATCATCTTGGTATCATAGTATTAGGGAGACATGTATGTTAGTGTTCTTCAAAGTTTGATTCGAGGTTTGAACATTTCTATTAATTATCGTTCTGTAATGCAGTATGTCGTTCACGTTCTTAGTAGTTGTGGTATTATATTTCTTGTACTAGGTTGTTGAGTCGAGTAGCAGTCATTTTAGTAGTTGTTTCTAGTCACAGTAGTGTTTGTTAATCATAGATAGCTAACAAAATCAAGTAGTAGTAATTTTTGGGTTGTTATTAGTTGTATTTTGTTAGTAGTAGTATTCATGGAATTGTTTTAGTGGTGGTTCTAAGTCAAGTTGAGTTGATATATCACATATATGTTGAAATTCTTTAGTAACGTTGTTGTACTAATTAACAATGTTGGAAGATAGTGTGAATATCAGTGGTGATAGTCCTCATGGAAGTTTGAGGCGACATGGTGATAATTTGGAATATTAGATTTAAAATCTCACTAATTATGTCTAGTAGCTATTTTGGTTTAGTTAGAGGCCATAGATGTGTTGGCTAAGGTGAAAGAAGAGACCGAGAACTGACCAGTTGAAGTGACTCCAACGAACCTATTAATGATGGATGACAACCTAAAAGAGTTACTGAGATGAGGAGAAGAAGAGATCGACTCAAGCTAAGGAGAAGTAATAACAAGAGTATTGATTCAGAGGTGAACCAAGGAAGAGGAGGGCTCGAATCGAAGAGAGATTTGGTTGAGCAGAGCTCCAATAGAAGTAGCAAATTCAAGATGAATCGACTAGCTTGGAATATAAGGGATGAACCTTGAACATGTAGCTGAGGTCTTGATGACATCAAGCTTAAGCTGCTGACCTTTAGTAGTAGTAGATAACTTGAAGAGTTCCTCCATGGGGTTTCTTAAGTAGAGAAGTTATTTGAGTGTTATGAGTGTGATGATTGGATAAAAGTTAAGTTAGCCTTATTGTCCCTTATTGAATATGCGAGTCTTTAGTGGGACAAGTTAATTGCTAAGCGAGATGCTGAAGGAGAAGAGCTAATAAGAACTTTGAGGCTTATGAAAAGGTTGATGAACCAATGCTTTGTGCAACCTACTTCAAGCAAGAGATACTCCATGCTTTTTAACACCTAAGGCAAGGTCGAAACACTATTGAAGAGTACTTGTAAGAGTTTGAGACCTTGATGACTAGATGTGAGATTGCTGAGCCACAGGACTATACTATTGCTAGGTTTTTAAGCAGCTTAAGAGATGACATTGCCATTGTGATCGAGCTCCAACCATTTAATTCATTGGATGAGCTAATCAACCTAGCATTGATAGTAGAGCATTAGAGGAAGAGAAGGTACGAAAGGTTGACTAACTGACCTCAACATGTCAACATGGCAGCCTTGAGCCTAAGAGGTATGAGGAGAAGAAAAAGCCTGAGTAGAGGATGGAGAAAGGAGAGTCTAGCCAACTTGATTAGGCTGAGGCTAAGAAAGTAGAGAAGGAGAAAGTGATTGACACCAAGGCCTAAGAGTTAAGTGCTTTAAGTGTTTGGGATACGAACATATTGCCTCTTAATATTTAAATAAGAGGGTCATGATCTTGAAGAGAGAAGGACCCAATGCTCAAGTAAAGAGTCAGAATAACAAGAGCTAAGAAAGTGAGTTGGAAGAGTTAAATGTCTATCCAGATGTGGATGGACTCTTAGCCATGATGAGTTGACTAGGAAGAAGACCTAGGTCAAAGGGAGAAGTTATTCCAAATATGATGTTTAGTGAATGGGAAGACCTATTCCCTGGTTGTTGATGGAGGTAGTTGCACCAACATTGTTTCTACTGAGTTGATTACAAGGATGAAACGGCCGACCTACTTACATCCTTAACCTTATGGACTGAAGTGGTTTAATGATAAAGGTATGGTTTATATACATAAGAGAGCTTAGATAGCATTCAAGGTAGAGTAGTATAAGGAAGAATTAGATTTTGATGTGGTTCCTATGAATGCCACTAATCTAATTCTTAGCCAACCTCGGGAGTATGACTAGAAAGTAATCCACAATGGCTTCCTTGACACTTACATAGTTCAGAAGGATAGGTAGAGCTATTGCTTGACTCCTATGAACAATGAGGATATTCAAAGCAGCCCAATAGTCATGGTTAAAAGAAAAGGGAAGAGGAGCCTATTTGGCATCTAGGCTCATATTGAACACTTAAAGTCGAGGTCAACTTCTTTTTACTCTCGCAGTGATGATAGGAATCGGTTTACGACCATCTCCAAGCCACGATCAACCTGTTCCATGTCGAGGCTGACTTGCTCTACTTAAGGCTGAGTTGATGCTAGAAAGCCAAGAATGGAAAGAAAGACAACTTAGCAATGGCTTTGTGGCCTACTAAGTAGACTAGGGACCAAACAATCGAGGTCCCAAGTCCAAAGACCAGCTCGACATGGCGTGAGGAATCTAGTATTGAACAATCCATGGGTTTGACAACTATAGGTGAGCCTAACTAGGAGCTCGACCGAGCACATTATAACTACAAGGAATCTAACTCTAGCTCGAATAACCAACTATCGCCTTGATCCTACTTAAACCTGACCTACCTTAG
This sequence comes from Lumnitzera littorea, assembly GCA_024138015.1. Lineage (NCBI taxonomy): Eukaryota > Viridiplantae > Streptophyta > Magnoliopsida > Myrtales > Combretaceae > Lumnitzera > Lumnitzera littorea. The sequence continues at coordinate 72,923,337 of JAMXBB010000005.1, read as the reverse complement.
AACAGCTTGGATACCTTGTATGCTAACCTCTTATTAAACATACTGTTTAACACTGTTTTATATAAATATGTTCATTACTTTTAAGTCGTGGGCTTAATCTTTAGAGTTTTAAGTCCTTGTATCTTATTGCAACTATACTACTAGGGTTTAAGATTTACTATAAATAGCAAAATCTTATAAGTAACCGAATTATTACCTTTCATATTAAGCATTGAAATGAGTATTCTCAAGAGCTTTATCTCTCTCATAAGGTTAATTAAGCTGATCTTGATTATTAAGTCTTAATTGCTCTTTAATCCTTAATGCATTCTCATCAATCCTCTTTGTGCGATTGTGGTGAACCCCTTTAATTGAGTGAGTTAGTGTGTCACATCTAACTTTCATTTGAAACCTGAGCTTGGTTTAGTTTCATAAGTCGTATTGAAATCCATTTCGAGCTCAATTCCTGATTGTGTTTGTGTCTTGATGTATAATATCCATACACATTCACATCCTAAAAACTACTTTCTACTTACTAATTTTTGGTTCCCATTAAACTTTGAATACCCATTCATAGTTCATGACTGCTGCATACTTTGAAATATATCAAAGTCTTGGCCCCTATGCTATACTGGTGGACCTTATGCCAAAAAAGGATGATACTTAGCGAATGTGTGTAGATAGTAGAGCTATGAATAAGATCATGATCAAGTATTAGTATTTTATCCTTAGGTTGGATGACATATTGGACGAACTAAATGGAGTTAGGGTCTTCAATAAAATTGATTTGAAGTCTTATTACAATCAAATACAGATGAGGCCGAGACAGGAGTGGAAAATTGCATTCAAAACTCGGGATGGTCTTTACAAGTGGATGGTAATGCCTTTTGACTTATCAATTGCCCCGAGCACCTTCATGAGATTGATGAACCATGTATTGAGAAACCTGATTAAGAAGTGTATCGTAGTATACTTTGATGACATCCTTATATATAGTGCTGACTTGCCAAGTCACTTTGAGCATCTTCGTGCCATGGTTGATGTGCTTTGTATTGAAAGGTTATTCAGTAATTTGAAGAAGTGTTGTTTCTACTAGGAGGAAGTGGTTTTTCTGGGATTTGTAGTTGGTGGAGGAGGCTTAGGAATCAATGATGAGAAGATCCAAGCTATTGTTGAATGGCCGACTCTAGCCACTTGTGCCGAGGTAAGAAGTTTCTGCGGACTGGCATTTTATTACCAAAGATTCATCAAAAGCTTCAGTACCATTGTTGCACCTCTTATTGAGTTGACAAAAAAGAATATAGAGTTCAAGTGGGGCGAGAAAGAAGAGAGAAGTTTTGTTGAGGTGAAGACAAGATTGACTTTTGTACTAGCATTAGCTTTACTCGACTTTAAGAAGATTTTTGAGCTTAAATGTGACACATTAGGCATCGGGGTAGGCACTGTCATGATGCAAGAAGGTTGACCAATTACTTACCATAACGAGAAGCAGCAAGGACCTTAGTTGAACTACTTAGTGTATGACAAAGAACTCTTAGCCCTTATTCAAGCACTGTATGTGTGGTAGCACTGTCTATTGTTGAGAGAATTTGTCATTTATACAGATCATGAATCCTTGAGGTACCTAAGAAATCATATCAAATTATCAAAGAGATAAGTGTGATGGGTTGAATTCTTAGAAGGATTCAGCTTTGTAATTAAGTACAAATAGTGCAAGGCCAATGCTGTTGTCGACACCTCATTACATCGACATGTTCTTTTGACTAAACTATGGACATGACTCTTGGGATTTGTGAGCATTAAGGAGCAATATCCTTAAGATCCCCATTTTGGTCTAATCTTTAGGCAAGGTAAAGATTTTGTGATAATTGTCGTAGATAGATTTAGTAAGATGACATGCTTTGTACCTTGTTTCAACACTAATGATGCTATTAGTTTTCTCTTTTTGCAAGAAATTATTCGTTTGCATGGCGTGTTGAGAAGTGTAGTATCAGACAAAGATCTAAAATTCGTAAGCCATTTCTAGAGTAATCTTTGGTGTTGTATGGGCACTAAACTACTCTTCAGCACTTCCTATCACTTCCAAACCAATGGCCAAACAGAGTTAGTTAATTGCACTTTAGGATCATTACTCTGAGCTATAATGGGGAAGAACTTGACTGATTAGGATGTCTATTTGCCTATGGTGAAATTCGCTTACAATCATATGGTACATGCCACCACCAAACAAACACCCTTTGAAGTCGTTTATGGCTTCAATCCAGAGCTAATCCTTAATTACGCTCTTGTACCCATGTTCGAGCAAGAAGACCCTGATGCAAGAGCTCGAGCACCGTCTTTATAGCCTATCTATAAGAAAGTTACCTGGCAGATTGACCAAGCTACCAAGAAGATGAGAGAAAAGATTAAAGGGAGGAGGTCAATATAGTTTCAACTCGGTGATTTGGAATGGCTATGTCAGGACCCTAAAGGGGGCCTAGTAGAATTACCTAAAATTTTCATAACATGTGTGCACCCATGATATAAAAACTATCTTGCAAGTCAGAGATTGCAAGACTCTAAATAATAAATCACTAAGATTAATGATTTTCAAGTAATTAATTTATTATAACATGACATAATATATAATTATAAATAACTATGGATATCCGATATCCCACAGTTCCTCAGAACCGCAGAGAATCGGTATCCCCTACCAAATAATAGGACAGGATATGCCAACATTATAAAACTGCAGGTAGAATTAAATTATATTAAATTCTAACATGTGAATATTTTCTACAAAGAGTGTTATGTATCACCTATAAAGATCTCAACTAATCCTAACACTAATGTACATATCTTCATCTCGCCCTCAGCACTCGAGACTTATCCCAATCCCATTGTATGTAAACTTGCAAAAGAAAGACTATTGGGGAATAAGCTACAAGAGCTTAGTGAGCTATCCCTCATACCATACTGGCAAACAAGTTATCAAACAAATTATCACAACCATATGAATGCATGTACACGCAGAATGCTAAACAATATGTGCAGTTGACCGGTACTACATATAATATCAGATTTTAACGACCTTCGAGATAAGAGTTGGAGATTCATTGGCACCAATCACGACTGAGCTCTAGCACCTGGGTTTTTTTTTTTTTTACCCATAACTTAGAATTTCGTATTTCACAAAAATACATTTCCATTTCTAAAAATCCAGTAGTTCACAAAGTCCTAGGCCTAGCGGTGAGGTGACCCCTGCAGTCCACACTCACACCCTACAGCGGTGGTCTTTAGACACGACCCCCAGCTACCCACGATTAGCGTCTTCGGCGCCAATAGAACCTGCGAGTTAAGGGTAGGGTCTTGTTGTACCATGCTCCTGCACGGTACTAATCAAATTATGTGGGAATCCGTCCCTCCAAGGCCCTTCATTACCAACCGCGTGAAGTGACAGCAGGAATAAGTAATGCGATGCATGGATAATGCGTGACCCTTTTGATTCAAGATAAGCCAAATATAATTAGGTCAGATTATGAGGCGATCAATCAATTTCAGCAAACCATCCAAATCATATAAAAATCAATCATACCATCAAATCATCAATTATCGTATTTAACAATATTTCTTACAATAATCAATCAATATCAAGCACACACATATCCCGAAACCCCATGCATTAAGTTATTGATATTCAATTTAAGTGCACTAACTACAAGCACAAACAAGTATAGAGTCATTGGGAGTACTCACTTGACTATGACAACTCGCTCTAGTCGTAATAACCAATCGGGAGATCCTTGCCCTCGTCGGGATCACCTGATCATTACGAGATAACAAGGATAATAAGTAGTTGACTCAACTAATGGTTCTAGATATCTATCTACCTAATTCTTCTTAAATTACTATCAGTCCTTATTCGATTAAACCTAATTGCTAATCATATGTAACTTTTTCATTCTATTTTCAATATTTACGAATTTATAGTCGTTTTTTATTGTTTTCGGATGCACATTCACACGATAATGTCCATTTTGGACGTTAAGACCCGTGTTTTACAATATGGGCTAAATTTATTGAAATTCTAACTATTGAAGCTTAATTATTTCTATTAGCTAGTTTTATGTTCCATTTTAGTAGTTAATGATTTAATTAGTCATTTATTCTTATACTTAGGGCATTTTACATTGGTATTACTAATTTATGTTCTTGATTAAGTTTAATTCAATTTAGGAAGTGTCTTAGGGTCTAAGGGATTTTCGACCTCTAAATACATGTATATACCTATGTTATGTGTTTATGTAATCTTATTATTTCTTCTATTATAAACCTATGCTTATGTCATCGCTTACATCATCATTCGCTTGATGTCATGGCTTATGTAATCACTTGATGATGTCATGGCTTATGTAATCAGGTGCTTACCTCATCGCTTACTTTATCATTTGATTACATAAGTCTCACCTCTTGCTTATGTCATATGTACATGTCTTATGTACATTTCACTTCTTCCCTTATGCTTATGTACATATACCTTATACATATATATACTTATACCTATACTTAAACTTATACCGTATTTATACGTGTATACATACTCATATACTTATACGGTTAGATACGTATTTTTATACACAAATTCGTATGCTTAATTTTTTCCTTAAGAAAATCTTCCCAATTTCATCCTTTTGTGTTTTTATGTATGTATTTAGTGTAGTATAGGTATGTATAGTTAAATGCGGTCTTAATTTAGGTTATGTACATGGTAAATACTCATGTACAAAGGTTCACATACTTGTGTTCTTTTAGTATTCCCTTATGTGCACATACTTATGAGTATATACTCATGTCTTCCTTTCTTCTTCTTCATAATTCCTAATTCCTACACTTAAAGATGGGAACTTTTGTTCCCTCTTCTTCAAGACAACACTAAACACATAACTACTTATCTAATCTACCTAATTAACTAACTAATTAAGAAGATAAAACAAGATAAAGTAACTTAGATACATACCTTTACTTATGTTGGAATTAAGGAGACAAAAAGGAAGATGTTGAAGGTGAAATGGAAGATAGAAGCTCGTGGCAATGGAGGAGGATTTTTGGTTTGTTTCTTTTGTTTTGTTGTCATAATGGAAGAGAACAAATGGTGGGGTCAAGTTGAAGAATAAGTGGATGGCAACAATTGAGGAGAAAGAGAAGAGAAAAATCAAAAGAAAAGATAAGAGAAGCCATCATGAGGGAGTAGATATTTTCTTTATCTTTTAGTCTTTTGTTGACTTTTCAAAATGTTGACTTTAGTCAAGATGTGTTGACTTGGTCAACCCTTTGACTTTGGTCAACTTTCCTTAAGTATGTGTAATTTTGTGCACATAATGTAGTAATTAAGGGAAAAATTAAGGAAATGAAGGGAAATAAGAAATTTAGTAAATTGATTAGTAAAAATAGATAATGAGATTTTCCATTAGGTATTTATATCCTATATACATCATTTGGTAAGCTACTTGATATAATTGAGATGAAAAATAGCATTTAGGGTATTAAGGTTTACTACATTTAACCTAATCTTCAAATATACCCCTAACTCTATGTAATACTATCTTAATCATATACTTAAGAAATAAATGTAATCTATGATTCATTATGTTAGTTTCTAAGGGATCACTTAAGTATTCTAAATATTTATGTATGATTGAAGGTTATCTTTAGTCGTTTACTGATGTAATGGCAAAATATGGAGGATATATTATCACTTAGGGTTTTAGGGTAAATTATGGTGAATTAGTGCTTTTATATAATTAAAGTTATAGTTTTAGGGTTTTTATTACTTTAGGGCATAATCTCTAATGTTTTTACACATTTAGGGTTTCATATATTCTTACGCGATTAAATCTTCAATTGTCATCTTAGGGTTTTGATGAGGTTCGAGGTTTTAGGGTCTTCATATGCAGTTAGGGGTTCAATTGATGATTTAAGGTTTTTTTTTGTATCCACTTTAGGTTTTGGATTGAGATTTTAATCGGTTTTAAATCTCACTGGCTCTTTTGAGTTCAGGAAATCATTTACAGTTTGGATTTTTGTTTTTATACTTAGAAAGCTAAATTCGTGGGGTTTATAAGCTACACCCGAGCAAGGAGAAGTTTCTGAACAAGAGAAAGAATAAGTTGTCTACCCAAGTTGAAGGTCCCTTCAGAGTACTCTAAAATATTAATGACAATGCCTATTGATTGGAGTTACTTGAAGACTATGGAGTTTTTGACATCTTTAACATTGCTAACCTCAGCCCCTATCAACATGAAGGTGAATTATGCGAAGATTAGTTGGATTTGATCTAAAATCCAAATCAACTTGGAGGGGATGATAGGAATTAAACAACTAGGCCTTTAACCTCAGCTTAAGCTCGAGGTCTTAAGAGACTAATGAAGTGAATCCTATTATTCTAACCAACTCTTGTCGAGGCTGAGCTAATCCTCATTGCGGACTAACCCAACATGCCTAACTGAATGACTTCTCATTTGTTAGTAATCAAGTACCAACCTAAAATATGCTCCATCGATAGATTGAACCTTTCATACGTTTGCTCAGCCATGACCATGCCGACTAGTAGCTTAACAGTATTGGTGTCGAAAGCCTTAGAGCATATTTACACCTACATCTCCTCCAAAGGACCCCTAGGTTTGCTCAGCACCTCTACTTAGCAATCTGTATCTTGACCATACTTTTTGTCTATTTCTGCTAGAAGCACCCTTATTGGCCAAATGTTAGTGTCCAGTTTTACGTGAAAAGGAATCTACTACACCAATCATCAATTTACTTGAATTTTCATTTGTAGCCCTTTTATTATTCCTTGTACATTACATTTTCAAGTAATACCCCTTTCTGTCATTTTCATTTAAGATAGGTTACCTTAAATTTTCGGGTATAAATACCCCTTTGTCATATGTAGCCACATAATCATCTTACTTATGATATTGAGTATACTTCTCTTTCATGAGCATTGCCTTTTATTGCTTGTTTGCTTACTTTACTCTTATCTTAACCCTTAAGCAAGGCTAGGTAGTGAATACTCTCATTGGATTAGCTTATGCATCACATGGAGTTGAGTCATGAGTTTTCGGAGTTTCCTTAGTATGTCATATCTTCGGAATTATTTGTGGTTTGCTTGTTTATCTCGTTTACTTGTTCCAATTTTCGTATTTTAATGACCATTCTCTTCAAGCTTTTTACAAGCTTAGACCCACTTCGATATTGTCGCCTTTGTTTGCTTTTCGTATAGTGTATCACCTTCCCTAACACTTAAAATCATAAATTGCCCGCAATGTACAAAATAAAATCAATAAAAAAAGTAGGGATAAAGAAAAGAGAAAAGAAACTACTTTGATTAAAGCAATCGATACTAAATAGCTTAATGTGAGAATTTCAATCAATATTAGATTCAAGGGTTATGCAAGAGAAAATTAAACAAATAAAAGTATGAAAGAAAAAAAAAAAGAAAGTAAAAAGGAAAATGCTAGAACTAAAAAGTAAATATTTGAGATTCAAAACAAAAATTGAAAATAACTTCACTTGTACTAGTGAAAGGACAAAACAAAGCAATAATATAGTCTTAGCAGTATTAGACCCTTGATATCATCAAGAATACATCATAGTTTCAATGAAAATAAAAGTTAGCAAAAGCCAAATCAAATCATCTTCATCCTCGTCGTCCACTTCTACGACATCCCCATCCTCCTTTTCTATGACATCCTTGTCCTCCTTGTCATCAACATCATCTTTCTACTCTTCTTCCTCCTTAGATGTCTCTTAGGAGATGGCATCTTCAACTTGAAATGTTCTACTAGCTACTCTACACCTATCTCAACTCATCGATACCTCCTCCATAAGTAGTGTAGTTGTTTCTCAATACTAGCTAACTATGAAGAACTTTCTTAGCTTGTGGAAATGGAGGGTCTATCTTTTTAATGAGGATGGCTTGGTGGAGAAATTTCTTCATCATCACTATCGCATGTCTTTGCTTATAACCTTTGCCTATACCTATGCCATTCTTGATACCAATCTCATACTACATAGAGTATCAAGTGTAATGGGTTCATTAGGGACCACCTCCTCTATATGTTGCAAGTCATAAAAAAAATTCTACAGTTTCGCCAATTTGGTGATATATGGTCTATTGTAAATTCTGCCCGCTTGAGCATCATGTGACTAATGTCGGAAGTAAAATGCCAACATAACTCTAAGGTTAATTAGTCTCCTCTCAATGATACTGTGTAAGTTGATTCACTGTACGTAGAGAATGGTATTAGATAAGTACATCTAGTCAAGTTATAGTATGGTAATCAGATTTAAGTTTGAGTGTCAATCCGATAGGGAACCATGAGTGTGAGCAATTCCTATTTAGTTAGCAATGTTTCCTTACAATGCTCCAATTATTTAACTTTTACAATTGAAAGTATAATTAAATGATTAATGAAATAAGGAATGATAACAAAATAAAGATGTAACAATAAAAACAATAATCAAAATAAAAGAACTAATAACATAATTAATTAGAATTATGAAGAAGCATAATCCTTAGTAAATCTTATGTTACCTTGAATCTCGCTATTAGATTGTCCTAATTCGGAGTAACCAAATAGCTAAACATTTTAGTAAGTCAATTTCTTCTAATTGTATCAACCGGTCATATTATCGGATCTCTGAACTTTATAGTAGACTCATATGTTAACTAAATCACTTGTAAAATTGAATTAAAGAATGACACAAATTAACACAATTAGATTACAAACATGCAAATATCATAGATTGAAATAAACAAACATTAATATAAAAATATCAGGAGTCACATTAGAAAGCTAAGATTTATTAACGATTTACTAAGAACAATTGAAATGACAACATGATAGAAAGAGATGGAAAGAAATAGAGAAACCCCTATGTGTTTTACCTTATCGATTCATCTCTAAAGGGGATCTCTTTCCAAACTAGACATCTATTTATAAGGACTAGACCTAGGTTTACAAAGAAAGCTTGTCAAAAATAGAAGATTTACAAATTAGAACCACCGTGCCCTAAGATTACAATTAAGGCTGGGATGCTGAACAAACTTCTCCTCCTTTTTCACTTAACCATGGGTACCGGGTGTCTCTGGATTTCCTTAATGCTCATGGGGGTCAAGCAATAGCTCATCCCATCCTTTCGAACTGTGTAAGTGTTGAGGAAGCCATCATGGATCACTTTCCGGACATTCTCTTAAGGTCAGCTAAGAAGTAAATTTATGGCATTCATGGGGACCACATCGAAGTCAATCTTGCCCTTATACAGTCTTACCTCGACCGAGCTCTCTTATGCTTATGGACCATACCCTTGTCATTAAACCACTTTAATCCATAAGGTTGGCGGTACGAGCAGATCAGTAATTTCATCTTTTCCATTAACTTGGTAAAGATAATAATGGTACAGCCTCCTCCATCAACTACTAAGGAAAAGGTCTTCCCATTCACCAAATACTGCATATGAAATAAATTTTCCCTTTGTCTGGGGTTTACCTTTAGGTCTGCTCATGTCGCCATGGCTAAGAGTTCATCTGGATTTTTAGCATAGACATCTTCTTCTATAAACTAATCTTCTGAACTCTTGTCACTCTGACTCTTTACTTGAGCATTTGATCCTTGGCCTTTAAAGACCATGACCCTCTTATTCAGGCATTGGGATGCAACATGTCCATAGCCTAAGCATTTAAAGCACTTCACATCTCAGGCCTTGTTATTAGGTGCCCTTTCTTTCTCAGCAATCTTCTTTTTTGCATGAACTGGTCAGCTAGGCTCTCCTTTCTCCATCTTCCTCTCTAGCCTTTTTCTCTTGACATACCTCTCAAGCTCAGGGCTGCCTTGTTTTGGTCGACTAATTGGCCTTTGATGCCTTCTTTTCCTCTGTCTCTCTACCTTTAATGTTAGATTGATCAATTCATCCTAAGAGTTAAATGGCTACAATTCAATTATGTCGGTAATGTCATCTCGGAGGCCACTTAGGAACCTAGTAATGGTGTAGTCCTGTGGTTCGGTGATCTCACATTTTGTCATTAAGGTCTCAAACTCCTGTAAGTACTCTTCAATAATATTTCGACCTTGCCTTAGGTGTTATAAGGCATGGAGCATCTCTTGCTTAAAGTAAGTCGGCACCAAGCGCTAATTCATCGATCGCTTCATAAGCTTTCAAGTTCTAATCGGCTCTTCTCCTTCAGCATCTTGCTTGGCAACTAACTTATCCTACTAAAGGCATACATATTCGATAAGGAAAAATGAAGCCAGCTTAACCTTTGTTCGATCATCACACTTGTAGCACTCGAACAACTTCTCGACTCCGCGAACCCAGTCATGGAACTCTTCAGGTTGGCTACTTTTACTAAAGGTCGGCAATTTAAGCTTGATATTATCAAGTCTTCGGCCAGGCACTCAAGGTTCATCCCTTACATTCCGAATTGGTCGGCTCACATCGGATTGGCCACTTTTGTGAGAGCTTTGCTCAGCTACATCTCTTCTCAGCCTCGGCTCTCTTCTCCAGGCTTCTTGATTTGCTTCGAAGTCAACACTCCTTTCATTTCTTCTTCTCGGCACAGGTTGGTTTTCTCTCCTCTTCGGTTTGGCAGCTCTTCTCGGCTATCGCTCATAGTTGTTAAGTTCATTAGAAACACTTCTGCTAGTGGGTGTTCATTCCCTTCTTTCCTCTCAACCATCACGTTTACGACCTTTAACTAAACCAATGAGTTCTTAGATAGAGTCAGTGAGATTCTGAATATGATATTCTAAGTTATTAATGTGTCTCCTTAAGCTTCCGCGAGGATTGTCACCATTGTTGTTGATACTATCTTTAGAAATTCTCATTTGTACAGCAATTTCTAAAGAAAATTGAACAAACAACAAAACACAATTATAGTAACCCAGAAACAATCACTACTTGGCTTCTTGTAGCTACCACTACTGACAAACACTTGAATCAACTCCTGAAATGAATGTTATTGGACTCAACTGCAACATAATATTATGACTACTAAAACACGGACAATATACTATGCTATAGAACGAAAACTAACAAATGTCCAAACCACAAATCAACTTTGAAGAACCCTAACACGAGTATCTCCCCAAGGCTTTGATACCAAGATGATACGTATTATGAGTAGTGGATCTTGGAAGGAAGATGATGCAACTTGGACTCGAGTAAGAACGGGAAAATAGAGAGTGAGAACAGGGGATTTTGAGTGTAAATGTGTATGGATATCATGCATCAAGAAAAAAATACAGTTAGACGTTGAGCTCGAAATAAGGTTCGATATGATTCATGAACACTAAATGTCACTTGAGATTCAAATGAGAGATTAGATGCAACTTACTAACTTGCTCAAATGAAGGATTCACCACAATCTTAAGAACAAGATTGATAAGAACACGGGAAAGGTTAAAGAGTCTAATCAACACTCAATAATCTAGCAAAACAAGCTTTGAGAGCTCAAGTGTGACCTTGCTCGAAAAAGGAAAGTTTCACTGTAAAATATGATTGTCTTCATTCGTATATTTTTGTCCAATATGTTAGTATAAATGTTGTTATTTATAATAAGTCCTAATCCTTAGTAATAAAACTATAAATAATATATAAGGCCTCAAACCCTAAAGAATTAGGCCTATAAATAAAACAAAGGAAACATGTACAAGAATACAAAATTGTGCGTTTAATAGAAGAAGTCGACATGCAATCACTCGATCAGTCCTAGAAGGATCAGGATCTGAATTGGATAGGGTTGGTAGTTGGATGTTTAGGTCGGAAGAGGAGTCCCTAGAGTCTCGTAGTGTTTAGGTGGGATACTTGAAAGGTCGGCCTACTGAGTACTAAGATTAGTCGGCACTAGTCTCTCTGTGCCATGTCAAGTGGTTCTTTAGTCTCGAATCCTTGGTTGTGTGGTTTCTCGACTTTTCGGTAGATGACAAACTTGATGTAGAGTGACTCCTTTTCTTCCCCTCGATCTTTTGTTATTAGCTCGGCTTCGGTAAAAGCTGTTCGGCTTTAGCTTTGAACAATTTGGCCTTGGGTTAAAATAGGTCGGCCTTGGCTTGGAGAAAGTCATAGGCTGACTCCTATCAAGAGGTCTACGACTAAGGATTATGATCATAAAATCTTCAATTTTGATGTAAAATTCTTCAATTTCTTGGATTAAATTCCTTCACTTCAATTCCTTGATCAATGTACTTATTCAATTAAACTCTAAAACTTCATCAAAATCTTTAGAGTTTCATCAAATGCTTTCAAAATCACTACTAATGATACGAATTAAGTTCCGAATTGCTATTAAATTAACTCGAGCAATATACAAAATCATGCAAAATTATCCTAAAATACCTATGCTAAATGAGTGTTATCATAAGTATGGCATCTCTTTCTTAGTTACTGCCTCTTGATTATGACATTTGCCATTCAAATCATGACTTATTGCCTAATGCACATACCTTTAGCCAGGATTTCTCAAATTTGATGCCCTTGATTGTTGAGGATCATAAGTTGCCCCATTGCTAATTTCATTTTAGTAGATGCATTCATTCGTGTCTCGTGGCAATGGAGTAAGTAACCTTGCAGATTCATTTTTAATGTACTCTTAATCATACAAACCCATAATATAAGAAAGTGAGCCAAAGTCAACTTATACACTTGCCCATTTACTCTAAATTCCATTGAATTATTAATCCCATAATGCATATTGTTCTTTGTAAGAGAAAAAGTAGATTAAAAACTCTAAAGTAAGTTCTTTGTAGATTGACTCCCTAATGGCAAAGAGATTATCCTATCCTCCAAAATTGATTGATTCTTAACTGGATGTTAAGACCAATTTGATAGAATACCTCCCAGTCTACGAAAAGTAATTTCTAAAACTTGGCTTTCCTCAGTTGCTCATATTGCTCTAGATGTGTAGTGTATGTAAATCATAACCTTCAGTTTGTAGTTTGTTGCTAAGGCTATATTGGTTGATTTCCACCCATCCGGTCTCTCTTAGTTGTCATTTTAGTCCTTAGCATTGTGTTTGCAAACTCAATCACAAGTTACTTAAAAAAAAAAAAAATGTAATAACTTTTCGTAGGATCTAATTGTAGTTGTGAAATTGGTAGGGGATTAAAAGATCAAACTATGGGGTATCTTATAGAGAATTGCTAATATTCTAACATGTCAACATAACGCAGGTAGGGTTCTTTTATATCATGTTTACACATGAACCAAAGTAATTAGTAATCTATGATAAATTAAAAAAAAAGTCAAAATCAACGATACTAAGAGATTGGGCAAAAACCTAACTTACAAACCTTAGCCATTCAATCTAAGAAATCATCATGTTTGACTAATTTAATGATATAAGCATGATCCTTAAGCTTTATATGTCTCTAAAAAACTCTAATGGTTATGAGAATTAGTTGAAAGAGACATATTCATGTAAAACCTAACAAAATGAAATCATGTTTATTCCTAAAAATTTAAAAGAAATCAAGTAAAGATTGGAAGGATACTTACTTGAATTAAGAAGAAAGATTGCAAATTGTATAAAAGTTCAATGGTGGTTGACAGGTTGGTAGGTACAGGGCATAATGCACTTAGGGTTTAGAGAGTTGAGAGAGTTTTTAGAAGAGAGTATGAGAAAAGAAAGTGAACAGGTCGGTTTGAGCCATGCAATTGTCGTGGGCTTCCTACAAACACTAAAATCTATGAGCTTCTTCCTATCCCATTTAGTTCCTTCAGCCCATTTCAAGGAAGAATCCAGAAGCCCAAGTCCAAGATTGAAGGCCTAGAGACTAGAAGGTTCCAAAAGCTTCTAAAATGTCCTAGATTGTACCATAATAAGCAGGGTAGTTAGATATACCTAATCTAAGAGTAGGTAAGGTAGGTGAGATTGCATTATAACCAGTAGATCAAATGAATCTCTGTCATACATTATCAAAGGCTTTTTATATATAGAGGGGTAATTCCCTCAAGCGTACTCATAAGATATTTGAGTGAATTTGAGTTACTTGAGTATTTCTCTCTCTCCTTTCTCTCTCTAAATCTTGTGTTGTTTGTGTGATGGGATGAACTTAGCACTTTTTGTAGGTTTTGAGTGTCTACGTACCATACGGAAGCTCCTAGATAGGAACTTCCATGATAGTTAGTATTAGAGCTAGCTATTGAAGAGATGATGTTGTCGTTTGGAGTTAAGAATGATACCTAAGTGATAGACTAAGTAGCTAACCTATTGGATCATCACGTCACGAGGTAGAAGGCTAGGTCTCAGGATACGCTGAAATCCTTAAATGATAGGATGGAGAAGGTTGAGTTGAGTATAGCCAAGGTAATGGGGCAGCTTAATGAATCTTGAGTCTATATAGAGGAGGCTAACGAGGAACTCCGAGATGAGTTGTTGATAAAGGCATATTTTATTCATATTTCAGTATGTCAATTATGTGGAATTATTATTGATTTTATAGAAATCATTAAGAAATGGTACTTAAGTATATTCATTTGGATATTTCAGGTTTTGAAGGATTCAAAGTGGAAATATGAGCAAATTGGAGGAGTTCTATGTAATCGAAGGAAGCCTGAATCAATCTGCAATACTTAAGAATGAAGGTAGTTGGCCTTGAGTCAGCTTACAATTGAACACTGTTGGCTTACAATTCAACACCGTTGGCCTTCAATGAAAACGACTAGCTTTGATTTCCAGCCTAAATCGGTTGAGAGTCATCCTTTGTGTGCTCTATAAATAGACTTGTGTTGATATTTTAGGGGATTTTTGCAATTCCTTCAAACCTAGAGAATTTTAGAAGAAGTTAGAGAGATATTTTGAGAACTATTCCGGTGATAGTTAGTGGATCATTGAGAAGACTTTGCCATTGCTGTGGAGATCATCCTTAGAGTTTTTACAATTGAAGTATCTTTTATCATAGTTATAGAATTGGTGATTTCTATCCTATTACTATTTATGCAATTCTATGATTTGTTCTTATTTCCAATCATGAACTTCTTTGCAAATTCTATTATGATATGTGCTTTTATTTTAATTTCCATAGCTGGCTAGGTTTAAATTGTGGGGAATTGATGAAACCCTAGGTAGCTAAGATGATAATTCTAGTTATGTTATAGGGTTTGTAGATGTACAGATAATTCATGATTGCAATTTCTATAATTTCAATTATAATTCTCTGTTGGTTATAATTGTTAGAAGCATCATTGATACGGGAGTTGATATAGGGTTTGTTAGAAATTCTTGATTAAACTAATTAGCTAATGCGGAAGTAGTGTTAATTAGGAATTATCCAAAGATTAATGCAATGTCTTTAGTTAATTATTTGTTAAGACATTAGGGATAATTAATTTAGGGCATTAGTCAATCATAGCATTGGGAGATGTATGATTGTAATTTAGAGTCCACTGTTAATTGGAGTTGCAGGAATTGACCAATTAATGAGAGGTTTAAGTCCTTAATTTTTAAGGCACGATAATTTTACTTGAATGACCACATAGCTATTGATCCATATAACATGATGGCAATTTGATTTGCACAACTAAGGTGGATTCTGTTTTTCTCACATTCTCAATTAATTGTTTTGTTTTAGACATATTCTCGTAATTTTCTCTATGATAGTTTTAGGGTAATTATTAGATTAGTTAATTCACAATCCAAATTCAATTACCTAAATATTGATAAGAGTTATCGTAAGTTTAGTAATTTTGTAGTTCTCGAGGGATTGATAACCTTACTCACTCTTTATTACTTGATTTGAACCTAGTATACTTGCTGGAGTATTTGCTATATTTTTATGTATATTTTGAGTAGATCAGTTATAGGGTGCCTTGAACCAAGCCTTAGATGAGCTATGGCAACATGATTAGATTATCAAGGAGGAGGGAGTCCTCGAGGGTCAAGTAGATGCTCTTGGCGCTAACTAAGATGCTTATGAATCTAAAATTGATGTTGCCCTTATGGATATGCATCATGAGAACAAAGACCTTAAGAATCAATTGGCATCATGTCAGGTTGTTGTCGCTAATGGGGTCATTATTCAACCTATCACGAAGGTAGAGGTGCCAAAGTTTGAATTCTTTATAGGAACTCAGTTAGTTTGGGGCATTGATAATTTCTTATGGGAATGGGAGCAATACTTTAATGTAGTAGGACTTGTGGATGATCATAGTAAGGTACGTACAACAGCAGTATATTTAAAAGATTTAGCAATGATTTGATAGCATAAGAGAGCCAATGGAATCACTACATGGGCTAACTTTGTGCAATAACTCAAGAATTAGTTCTTCCCTCAAAACGCTTCTAAAGAAGCTAAGGTCAAGCTTTGTCACTTGACTCATAAAGGGGAGATAAAGTAGTATGTTCAGGAATTTTCTAAGTTGATGTTGGAGATACTTAATCTTAACCCATACAATGCTTTGGTGATGTTCCTTGATGGATGCAAGCCTTGAGCTAAGATGAGTTAGAACAAAGGGGAGTTAATGAAATCTTTGAGGTAACAACCATTATTGAAGGGTTAGTAAAATTTAAGAAGTTTAAACCTAGATCCACCATTGGGAGAGAAAAATATGGAAATGAGAAGGAGAAGACTGGAAATCCTATGAAAGGGAAAGGAAAGATGGATAAGAAGGATGATACAAGAACCGACTGGAGGAAGCCTTAGAAATTGAAGTGCTACTTTCTTAACGGGGTTCATTATGTTGGAGAAAGCCTAAACAAAGACAAATTAGCCATGTTAGTTGCAGATGAAGGTTTAGATGATGGAAAAGAAGATAAGTTGTGGTCACTACAAGTTCTCAGTGCCATGAAGACTCAAGTAGTGGAAAGGCATAAGGGGTTAATGTACACAGAGATATTAGTTGTAGGAAAGGAGATGAATGCCCTTATAGACATAGATGCTTCCCATCTTTTAATATTTGAAACAGTAGCTACCAAGCTTAGGCTAAAAATTCAAAAGGCGAAGACATGGCTTAAGATGATTAGCTCAAAGGAAGTCCTTACTATTGGTGTAGCAAAGGATGTAAAGCTAGAAGTTAGGGGTTGGAGCAATAAGGAATTTGTTGAAGTGATACCCCTCAAAGACTTTGCGTTTGTGATTGGAATAGAATTCCTTGATAAGATTGATCTTTTGATTGCTCTTTGGGCCAATTGTCTTTGCGTACTCAACTAAAATGCTCGATATGTGGTCCCTATGACATGAAAGATGGGTGAAATTACCAAATTCCTCTGTACCATGTAGTTGGCTAGGGGGTTAAAGAAGAATAAGGTAACATATCTAGTTTTTCTCAAGAATGATGATGCAATGACAAAACAAGTTGAAGTTCCATCTTCAATAGGGGAGTTGATAGAAAAATTTCAAGATGTTATGCCACTTGAACTACCAAAGAAACTTCCTCAAAGACATGAAGTAGATCACAAAATCGAGCTAGAACCAAGGCTAAACCTCTTGCATCTATGCCATATCACAGGTCACCCCACGAATTAGAAGAGTTGAAATGATAATTGAAGGAGTTGCTAGAGGTTGGCTATATTAGGCCCTCTAAAGCTCCCTTTGGGGCTTTAGTATTATTTCAAAAGAAGCATGACAGTGTTCTTCGACCGTGCATCGATTATTGGGCACTTAATAAAATTACTATAAAGAACAAGTACCCCTGACTTCAACAAACTATTTGAAGTATACATAAATGCTAGTGAATTTGCCATTAGTGGTATATTAATGTAGAATGGATACCTTGTAGCTTTTGAAAGTCAAAAGTTGAATGAGACTAATGAAAGTATGTGACACATGAGAAGGAAGTGATCGCAATAGTATATTGCTTACAAACATGGAGGCATTATCTCCTTAGAGGAAAGTTTGTAGTAAGAACAAATAACGTAGAGTAGAATAGGATGAGATGGCAAAAGCCTTACTAACTCAATGAAGTGAAGGCAAGACTAGAAGACTTCTGGAGGAGGATGAGTTAATATACACTAAGGGTCATAGGATATATATGCTTCGTTATCCTAACTTGAGAAAAGAGATGCTACGAAAATGCCATGACTGAAAACAAGTAGGCTATCCAGGAATACACAAAACTCAAGACCTTGTTAAGGAACTTTACTTTTGGCCCCATTGGAGAGAAGATGTGAAAAAGCATATTAAAACATGTTTGGTGTGCCAACAAGATAAGGTGGAGCCTAAAGTTGAAGAAAGATTGTTGGATCCCTTACCTATCTTAGGGGAACTGTAGGAAAGTGTTAGCATGGATTTTATCTAAAGGGTTTGCCACTATCATGGTGATAAGTGTCTCTACCAAAATGGCACACATTTATACATGTATTAGCATATTTATGGCAAATTATGCTTAAAAATTGATGAATACATATTTTCGGTCAATTATTCAAAAATCTCAACTAAAGTTATGGCAAATTATGCTTAAAAATTGATGAATACATATTTTTGGTCAATTACTCAAAAGTCTCAACTAAAGAATCAAAAAATGGAGCTTAAGTAGTTTATGTGATTTACTGGTTTTGATTTTAAATGTACACCAACTCTTGGAATGAAAACTTCACTACAATTTCATGCTTCCCAATTTTTTGAACTGTCATGTTTCAAGTTTTTCTAAGTGCTTAAACTGAAACTATTTTCATTTGCAAACAAATAAGATCTGATCTATTTTATGAATATCTTATCCAAGTTTGAGAGCTAAAATTTATGATAGAAATCAACAGGAAATGGTGGATTTGAAGACCAACAAAGCATAATTTCTTTGAAAATGCTGTGGGCCAGAGCCATATGTTTGAAGTAGAACACTACAAGAAGAACTGACTCAAGTTACCGTCGATTCCGTGCCATACAATAGCAGTCCATTCAATGACTCGAGCAACTTGTACATGAGAACATTCCACGCCCCGACCAAGTCAGCAGCTCCTCCTTCTCCACATCGGTCTGAGCTTCGGTGCAGCAACCAAGCAAACACAGACAGCAGCAGCCCCATCCCGAGCTCCAATCTCTGCTGCATTTGCAGATTTAAACCAAGTGAACTGCTGTCCTTGTGCCTAGCAACGTGATCAAGCAACAAGCGGAGAACTGAGTAGATGCCCAGCAGTTTCCTCAACCAACTCAAGCACTTGAAAGCCGAAGCAGAGCAAAGAACTCATGTGAGCTGCAATTTACAACAGCTGAACTGAGTTGCCAAGCACAAATACGAGCAGCCATTATTTCCTAATTGCAGCTGTCTGAGTACTTTCTCAATGATCCACACAAACAATTCATAACTGCAATTCCTAGCACCTTCTTTGGACAAAATTTAGCAGCAGTCAGCAACAATAACCAAGCTCCAATCTACTGCATGCCGAGCTGCACATTAATTCTTCCCAATTGCCTAATTTTTTTTTTTTTGAAGTTGCAATTCATTTGAATCAACCTGCCTTATCTTTGTTTGGATGCACATCAGCTTATTCCTCTATTTTGGTTGTTTGACGGGTTTTATGAGCATTGATTGTGAGGTTCGAGCAGCCAAGTAGCAGCTGCTGCATTCCAACCAAACAACAAAGCAGAACCAAATTGAGCCATTGATTTGGAATCGCATCAGGCGCAATTCCAAGCATGCAGCAGGCCGATAGCAATTTAATAACAGTAGCTCACGCCCCTTCTCTTGACAGCAGCAGTCCGCAAGCTTCACTTAATTTCAGCAGGCCAAGAAACTTGAATACATATGTTCCAAATCAATCGAGCATCCAACCAACTGCAGGTCGTGGTTCATTCAAAACAGCATGCCGTGATCCATTCATTTTATAGCAGCTGCAATTTTTCCCGTGTAGTAGAGGATCCATTAGTTAATAGCACAACCGACAGCAACTTTACACAAGCAAATAGCAACAGCCCATGGAACTCCATCTCCTTTATTGAATCTGCAGCAGCTCTTATGTCCTAGCACCGAACAGAGCAGCAACTAAGGCACATTTGAGTAACACAAAAACAGTGGCTGCGAGTAAAATGGAGCACGGCCACAGTTCTTCACCAGGCCGTGGGCTTCAATCGGTGACAGCAGACCGGCAACTTGTGTGCCTACAGCAGAGGCTTTAATACTAAGCACTCAGTCGTAAAAGAGACCATTTGGACTTATATTGGAAGCCACACATGGAAAGCATCATATCCTTGGATGTACAGTAATGAAAACAACAGACACAGCCCATTGATAGTGGATGAATTCACCACATGAAAAAAAGGGAAAAGCACTATATTAACGGAGAGGGGCACAAAGCTTCCAGGGGATTTTCATCATGCTTTCTGTTTATGAGGCCCACAATGCATTTAATAAAGACTCATGTTGACATCTTTGGAGAGCAGCTCGTGTAAGGAGTTTTAATTCCCTTGAAGGACTTTCTTCATTTACAAAGCTGCCTACTTAAGCATTTTGACAAAAACAGGAGGGCCTCATAGTTTTGTTGGTGGATGATATTCATGTCGGGCCCACATGAGTTAAAGTTGAATCCTTGGCATGAGGGAAGAGAGGGCAGAGACGAATGGAGAAGAATATAGCTTATTAGATAGAAACTAGAAGAGAGTAGCCGAGTTTTTTACAAGAACCAAGAGAACAGTAGCTTAGGAGTGAAATGGGGATTTACAAGCAAACCGTATTTTCTCGTTTATTTCTAGTACGATTTCTTTTAGTTCTGGGCACTAAGACCCTATGTTTTAACACACTAAGGGGACATTCTGGTTTTTGAATGCGTCAATATACGTTGATTTGGTATCGGAAGGTGGAATAAAAAATACCTATGAATTTTATCTACGTGCTTTCTATTCCTTTATAATTTTAATTGTATTGTATCTTGATTTATGTGTGTTTTAATATGAGATTGAACTTAGTATATGTTAGGTTTTGCATTAATGAGTTCGATGAATGGATGTGTTTTATGATTTATTTCAATTTCAACATTAAAATTTAGATTTTTTTTATTATGTTTATTGTCTATCTAATTAATACTTAGCAAACATTTTTAATTAGATGGAGTTAGAAGATACTTGAAAGGGTTTTGATAAGTTGTAGTGAATATAACTTGATTTTTTTGAAAAAGCTAATCGTTATATGCAAATTTTAATTAAATTCATCAACTCATGCACTTAATATGTTGGAAATCTAGTTTGGGTCATAGGGACGTACTTGATTCATATTCCTAATTAGAATAGTGATTTCAATGTGAGCGGATTATTATTTATTCGATGGTTATAGATAAATCACCTTTATGGGATAATTTATGCCATAATTGGAGCTTTACTATTCTAAAACATGGGTGAGTTCTAGTAAGTTTAGTTAAATATTACCTACTAAATTTTGAATATTGCATCAAGGTATTGTATTGATTCAAATGAGAATAGATTTATAAATCCCAAATTGATCTTTAAATATCCTTGACTTGGGATACTCATAGTATAGCTAGGACATTTGGTTTGGTGTTTATTTTGTTAATTAATTTTTACTTTATTTTAATTCAATTCTAATAGCTTAGATTAGAAATCGACTCAATTAGTTTAGCACTTAGCACTTAGCTTCTTATGGAATACGACTTTGATTCACTATGTATACTACTTGCATGACTCGATTCACTTGTCAGTTTTTACTTGCTTCAATGTAATTTGCAAGTGTGAGTTAAAGTTTGCGAGTCACATGGTTATAGTAGATTGTTTCTCTAAGTATGCCACTTTCATCCTAGCAACTAAGGAAAGCTTGATAGATGAGGTTACTCAATTATTCCTAAACCACATTGTAAAGTATTGGGGAATACAAAAGAACATCATTAGTGATCATGATGGATGGCTCATAGGGAAGTTTTACACAAAACTATTTAAACTATTGGGTTTGAGCTAAATTTCTCAACCAGTCTTCACCCCTAGATCAATGGACAAATGGAATGAGTTAATACATTGGGGCAGTTATACCTCAAATACTTTGTATGGGCTAATCAATGAGATTGGGCTAAGTTGCAAGATGTGGCTCAATTATCCTTCAACTTACATAAGTATACAAAAGATGGGAAGTAGTCCCTCGGCATATGAGTGTACAAGAGAATGGCAGGAGAATAAAGACTTGCTTGAACTTATTTATAGAAGTCTCTAAAAAGAATGAAGAAGTTATAGATAAGAAGAGGATGTAAATGGAGTTGGAGACTAAGTGTTGGTCAAACTACACTTGATGCAATGAATGAAAGGGCAGATGAATAAGGGGCTAATGTGAAGATATGAGGGACCATTCTGCATTTTGAAAAGAGTTGGAAGGGTTACCTTTAAGCTTAACCTTCCATCGAGGCTTAAGTTCCATCAAGTCTTCCATGCGAGTATGTTAAAACCTTATCATGAAGATAAAGAAGACCTAGAGAGGATGATATCTCAAAGGGCTCCACCCGGTGTTAGAAACTCCTATGATAAGGAGTAGAGGAAATATTAGTAGGCCAACATGTTTGATGTAAGGACTAGCCCCCTATGCATTAGTATGTGGTAGTTTGGAATGGACTGCTAGAAAGCAAAGCAAGTAAGGAACCTAATGAAGCTTTATGGAAATTCTAGGATAAAATCAAGAAGTTTCTTAAGGAAGATGTGACAAAGTTGTCACTAGATTGAATGGAGGAGAGGGCTTCCTATAAACAATAAAATCTACGAGGTTCTTCTTGGCCCATTTAATTCCTTTAGTCCATTTCAATGAAGAAGCTAGAAGCCCAAGTCTAAGATTGAATCCTAGAGTCTATAAGGTTCCAAAAGCTTCTAGAATATCCTAGATTGTACCATAGTAGGTAGGGTAGTTGGATTTACAAAATCTAATAATAGGTGGAGTAGGTGAGATTGTATTATAACCATTAGATCAAATGAATCTTAGCCATACATTATCAAAGGATTCTTGTATATATAGGGGTAATCCCCTCAATTGTATTTATCTAGATATTTGAGTGAATTTGAGTTACTTGAGCATTTTTGTCTCTTCTTTCTCTCTCTAAATATTGTGTTATTTGTGTGGTAAGCTGAACTTAGCACTCTTTATGGGTTTTAATTGTCTACGTATGATATGGGAAGTTCTTGGATAGGAACTTTCATGATATTACTAGGGTGTCTAATAGTGTACAGTTAAGGTATATGGGCGTATAGTTGCCCAATGAACTCTCAATGTATTTTATACATACTTATAAAATACATGGCCATATACTTTCATCGTATTTTACTCTAAAAGGTCGAAAGTTTCCAAAATCTCAAAATTTCAAGCCTCGCATATTAAAACTCAAATCCTAATTGTAATTCATGGTAAATAAAGCACTTAAAAACAAGTACAACTACTTAAATCGTGAAATAACAAAGGTGAAATAAAAAAAAAAAAAACTAAGAACCACAAACCAAGACCTAACTAGATTTGCACGTAACTGTCCTAGTGTATACACCAGTATCCCAAGGAAATGCATCCTATACCTGTTATTCTAATGAAGCGGGGGGAAACTCATCTCTTAATTGATAAACTCTTAATTGCAGCTTAATTCCCTAAAATTTCTCAAACATGGGCCCAACACAAGGAGAAGTTTATATGGTAGGTTCCTACTCAAAATTAATGATGTATCCATGAGGCTCTAGGTACTTCTACTCAAGCTCTTCTTCTCTTATAGTAATCACATCATTGAAAATTAATTGGGGCTCCAAATCAATTAAATCTAGTTGTTTGTCAACATCTTTAATACCTTCCTTAGAGGTGGAAAGTAAGCTAATTTCTTGGAAAGTTCTTTCAATCAAGTTGTTGGAAGGCTAGTTGGCAAAAGAGATTAGGGATAGGTAAGACTTTTTCTATAAGAAATTTTTACACTCCTTATTCATTGTATGAAGCACTTCCAAATTTAGGGAACTAAGGGTCACATTAAAGTTCTCCTCTAGCTCCTCTCCACTCTCAATCAACTCTTCTTCAATTTCTTAGCAAACAAGATTCTTCGTAAGTTTTGACACTTTCTTATCTTCCACCGCCAACTCACCTACATCTCTAATTAACCTTTAAAAACAACTTCCACCACCCTTTTAGAAGTATACTTACCAAAATTTTCAATTATCTCTCTTAGTTTTTTAAGAGCATTTGATGATGTATTCAGTTTTGGTATTCACTTTAGAGACAACTCTTAAGGATATGTGTGTGAGGGTCTAATGTATCCTGAATGTGATACGCGGTGCCAAGGAAAGACAAAGTCAACTGTATCTAAGGGAATAGGTTTGAACTCATAGAAAACTCGAAAATGAGGTTGGAATGCTCATAAGCAAGCAAAACCAATGATTAGTTCCCAAGATATGATGCACTAAGGAACTATTGAGGACATAGGAATCAAATTTATATGATACACAAGCTAATTCAATGGGGGTATTGGCTACCTAGCCTTGCTTAAGGGCTATGATAAGAGTGAGCTAAGCAAGCAATCAAACAAGAGAGTGCTCACAATTAGAGAAACTTAGTATATTTAAGTAAGATGTCAAGATGATTCTTGTGGCTACAAAATACAAAGGTATTTATACTTGAAAAGTTAGGGTAACCTATTAAATATGGAAAAGATGAAAGAGTAATTTCCAAAATAAGTAAAATACAAGGAATGTTGAAGGGTATAAATGAAAAAAAAAAAAATCTGATTTGTACAACAGATTCCATCATGTAGGTGCTTGGACATGAGGCTGGTAACTAGAGGCGAGCTTCTAACGGAAATAGATAAAAGAGTACAATTAACCTAGCTGTATATTGAGCTGAGTTGTACACTCTTCTAAGGTGAATTTAGCTTGGATATGCTCTAAATAGCTTAGAGGTAGGTCGGTCGAGTTGGTGAGCGGGTGAGCCGAGTTGTTAGTTAAGCGCTTCTCAGGTCGGCATTCTTAGGCGATTGCCAAGCATGGTAGAGTTCAGCTTGAAAATGGCAATAGGTTGGTAAGTTGGAGTAGCTTGGACTCTTCTTGTATGGGTTGGTAAAGGAGAATGCATTTTACTAAGTTCTTAAGACCTTGGGCTTGGTTTCGATTAAGGGTCTAGTGGTTCGATTTCTATCATCCCCTCTAAGTTGATTAGGATTTGGAATCAAATCTAACTAGTCCTTGTTCTACTCTTCTTTTGGTTAGTAAGGGCTAAGGTCGACAATATTGAACACGTCGGATAATCTAAAGTCTTTAGATAGCTCCATTCGATAGGCATTAATGTTGATCTTCCCAACTATCATGAATGGTCCTTCAGCTTGAGTAGATAGTCTGTTCTTCCTCTTGTTGGGGAACCTCTCTTTGCTTAAGTGCAACCATACTTAATCATTGAGCTGAAATTGCTTGGTCTTCTTTCCCTTTCCTTTTGCCTTTAACTTTTTAGCAGCTTGGTTGATGTGCTGAGCAACTTTTTGGTAGATTTATTAAAAGGACTAAACTTTGGTTCTTGCTTCTATGTCTTCTTGGTTGGGTGATTGTAGTAAGGTGTAATTAAGGGGTGGTTCGAGATTAAAGCCATAGATGACATCAAATGGTGTATGTTTAGTGGTAGCATGTACTGTTTTGCTGTAAGCAAATTCCACTACAGGTAGTTTAGCTGTCGTCCTATTAACTTTTCATTATGGTATGTAATAGGTTAGCCTTCTTACATGAGCACAACTCCTATACTAACTCTTCATACATCACACTTAAGCTTAAATATCTTTTCGAGGTCATGTAGAATTAAGATTAGGGTAGAGGTCGATATTTCTTTCACTTCAGTAAAACTTCTCTCCTCTCTCTCTTTCCATTTGAACTTCGCATTCTTCTTTGTTAGCTTAGTGAGAGATGTAACAATGGTATTAAAATTTTTGATGAAGCGGCGATAAAAGGAAGCTAATCCATGGAAGCTTTTCACCTTGGTACATGTGGTTGGGGTCTGCCATTCAACAATAGCTTGTATCTTCTCATAATCAACTCGTAGACCTCTTCTACTTACAACATATCTAAGGATGATCATTTCTTCTTGGTAAAAACAACACTTCTCCAAATTTCATAAGAGCCTTCTAGCTTAGAGCACATCAAACATAGCTCGGAGATGGTTAGCATGACTTGACAGGTTATCACTGTACACAAGGATATCATCAAAGTATACCACAACAAACTTTCTAATTAGATCTCTTAACACATGATTCATCAACCTTATGAAAGTGCTTTAGGCATTTGATAAGCCAAAGGGTGTTATCATCTATTCATATAGACCACGTTAGGTTTTGAATGTTGTCTTCCATTCATCTTCTTACCTTATATGAATATGGCGATAACCTGACTTCAAGTCAATCTTCTTAAAAATCCTAGCACCATTCAATTCGTCTAGCATATTGTCTAGCCTTAGAATATGGTGCTTGTACTTAATTGTAATCTTGTTAATAGCTTTGTTATTTCCACACATAGGCTAAGTACCATCCTTCTTTGGCATAAGTAATGCAAGTATGTACAAAGGCTGAGACTCTTTCTTATGTATCCCCTTTCCAGTAGTTCGTTGACTTGTCTCTAGAGCTCAGCAGCTTGTTCGAGATTAATTTGATAAGTAGGCTCGTTCGGCAAGGCAATACCAGGTATTAAGTTAATATAGTGCTCGATTCCTTAAAAAGGTGGTAGGCCTTCATGCAGCTGCTTAGGAAACAGGTTAGCATACTCTTCTAACAATTCTCTGACCTCTCTAAGTAGCTCAGCTTGCTCCTTTAACTACAATAGTCTTCTGATTAGTAGAAAGGTTAACATATTAGATTGAATGGCTTCTCGGAGCTCGAATCAGTTTAGTACTAATGCCTTCCTAGATCCTTTAGCTATTTTGGCTTGTAACTTGCTCACTTGGCTTAGGGTCATGGGGCTTAAGGTAATCTTCTTTCCAACTTTTTCAAACGTGTACATATTCCTAAAAGCATCATGAATGAACCTTTGATCAAATAACTAAGGTTGGCCCAACAACACATGAGATGCGTACATGGGTAGTACTTGCAATGCTCCCTTCTCATTTAGCCAATGTAGATTATATTGTCTCAGATGTGATAAGTTCGATAGCTTGAGTTTTCGAACTAGATTGGTAGATGCTACATTAGTGTAACTTCTACTGTCAACTGTGAGCACACATACTTGTTCATTCACCTTACATGTACTGTGGAATAGATTTTCTCATTACTTCTCCTTAGTAGATGGTTCAATACTTAGAGCTTGTCAGATGACTAAAGTCAGCTTATCTGGGTCATCAATATATACATTTTCTTCTATGAGCTCTTCACTACACACATTAGCCTTTTCCTTTAGTTCTCTTCTCTCTTTGAATTCCTCATCCGTACTATTTACTTCAATCTTTGAGGCATCACCTTTAATAATCATGGTTCATCTATTCAGATACTGGGTGGCCATGTGTCTAAATTCTTGACGCTTGAAATACTTGATTTGGCTAGTCTTCCATCCTAATCCTTGAACTTTCTCATAGGTCTTCAATGGTCCATCCTGGTTAGCAATGTGGCTCTTTTGCTCAAACATGACTTCAGTTCTCCTACTAGGCTCAGTATTGTATTGAGCTTGGTTGCCAACATTGGTAGGCTGGTACTTTGAGCAGGTTGGCTTAGTTAAGGTTAGATTGGTTTATTACTCCTCTACCTCTCTATATGTTGGGCTATCTTTACCTCATCTAAAGTGACAAAATGTTGCAGTTCCTTTACATCTCGAATCTCTGCTCTTAACCCAGTAAAAAATCTAGAAGCTGTTCCAGCTGATGGCTCATTGACTTTACAGCAGATCGTAAGTATTTGGAATTCTCATATATATTCATCAATAGTTCGGTTTCCTTGCCTCAGCTCTTGAAGCCGAGCAAAGTTATCCTGTAGAAAAGTATTTGGTACAAATTGAGCTCTAAGAACTCTTTTCATGTTAGGCCAAGTGCTAACCTCTCTATATCCATCTCGTCTTCTCATGGTTTGGAAGTTTCTCCACTACATTACAGCATAACTTGAGAATTCTATAGCAGCAATTCTCACCTTCTTGTGGTCTTCATGTTGATAATAGTCAAAGACTTGCTCCACTTTTTCTTCTTAATCAAGGTAGTCATCAGCGTCTTTAGAACCATTGAAGCTTGGAATTTGAAGCTTCACATGGTTAGCAGCTCAAGGTGCTCATGGTCTTTCTTCCACTTCATTATATTCTTCTTCAATCTCCTCATCTACTCTACCTAGGTCTATTCTCCTTCGTACATGTCCTCCTACTTCTCTACCTTGATCTTACCGAGCTAGGACTTGTCTTTGGACAGGTTAAGCATTACGAACAATGGGAATAGCCTTAGGAGCAACCTAGGGGGGTAGTGTAATTGGCTCCGTTAGGTCAAGACACTAATGCATAAATAGCTCGAGCTCGTCTCATCAAATAGTCATCAGTACTTCTAAGGTTATTTTGGGATTGTCGGCCATGGTGGATGATACCATTATTGTTGTCTTCGATACCACTGTTGTTGTCTCCAGCATTAATACTTGAATGAGTTATTATTACTTAACTTTGTACTCTCAACAACAAATAATACTTGTATTTTCCAAAAAATACACACACTTGTAGTCTTTAACTAACTAATACGCTCACTTCATAAAAAAAGATATAGCTACTACTTGCTTTATTTTCTATAGCTCAAAACAAAGTATAACAGAGTGCCACATAATAGTTACTACAAAAACTAACTACCACTTCTAACAGTTGCTTAAATGCTTACAATTAGTTCGAACACAACTTTAATAGCTACCTTACTAAATATGCTCAAAACACAAATGGTGGTTGAAGTAATAATACTATATAACAGTAACTTACTTAAGGCAAACCTTTACTCTTATACCAAGATGATACATTGTGCTAAGGAAAGAAAAGGTCGATTGTATCTAAGGAGATGGGTTCGAACTTGCAGAAAACTAGAAAATAAGGAGGGAATGCATTTAAATAAGCAAAACTAGCGATCACCTCCTAGGATATGATGCACTAAGGAACCATCGAGGACTTAGGAATCAACTCAATATGATCCACAAGCTAATTCAATGAGGGTATTAGCCATCTAGCATTGTTTAAGGGTTAGGATAAGAGTAAGATAGGTAAGCAATCAAACAAGAGAGTGCTCACAAGTAGAGAAACTTAGTATATTTAGGTAAGATGTCAAGATGATTCTTGTGGCTACAAAGTACGAGGGTATTTATACTAAAAAATCTAAGGCAACCTACTAAATATGGAAAAGACAAAAGGATAATTTCCAATATAAGTAAAATACAAGGAATGTTGAAGGGTATAAATGAAAAATCAAGAAAACATCTGATTTGTAGAGTAGATTCCATTACGTGGGTGCTTGGACATGTGGTTGGCAACTAGAGGTGAGTTCATGGCTAAAACAAACAAAAGAGTATGGTCAACCCAGTTGTGTGTCGAGCTAAGCTGTAGACTCTTTCGAGGTGAATTTAACTCGGATATGCTTTGGATAGCTTGGAGGCAAGTTAGTTGAGCTGGTCGGCGGGTGAGCTGAGTTGATAGTTGAACGCTTCTTAAGTCGGCACATTGAGACAATTGTCAGGCATGAAAGTGTTTGGCTCGGAAAGGGCAGTAGGTTGATAGGTTGGAGCAGCTTGGACTCTTCTTATGTAGGTTAGTAAAGGAGAACGTGCCTCACTAAGTTTTTGAGACTTCGGGCTCGAGTCAAGGGTCTGGTGATTCAATTCCTATTAGAATGGCTATCCTCTAAAAGGTAGTTAGAGGCTTGCTTCTCTAATGTCTTGGGGCATTGTTGTAAGTTGGCTGTGGTATGGACTAGTTCATTGAATGTGCAGAAGTTCTTTTCTTCATATTTTGCCAAATATTCATAAGAACTTCCTAAAGAGATTTCTCTCTTGAGTACCTTTTTTAGGAACTAGGGTAGTATGCATATGTCGTATTTGGATTTTGCAAATAAGGATATGAATTAGGACACTCGTAGGAAGAATGATATCTCCCATGATACCAATTACCAACACACATCACTAAAAGTCATGGGTATGGGTTCTTCATATCTATTAATAGGTACATTCTTATAGTTATTTCTTTGACTTTACCTACCATACTCCATCTAATCTTCATAGACAAGACAACTTAAATCTATAAAGTCAAGGCATTCCTCATATTCTATTATCTGGCAACGGTGTCAAAAACTTGATATATTCTTTCATAGTACTTTTAAATAGAAGTGTATTTTTCTAGTAAGTATACTAAGGCCTATATATAGTATAATACTTGTGAGACTAAGTTGAACCCAAAAGGACTACAAGTATTAGTGCTTCATCCCTCCCTTATTATCTAACAGAAAAAACTAACTGATGAATGAAAACATATAAAACATTATACTAAAGCCAAAATGAACATAAAACAAAAGTAACAATAATAAATAGAAATAGTCAAGCTCTTAATTTCTTGAATCCTCCTACGAACAACTATAGAACTTATTGTATTCTTGGATGTTGGTGATTCTTAATTTATATTACTGTCTCTTTTAAGGATATTAATACCTAAACCTTGGTTGGTGAATTGGAAATTCATCTTAATCAAAATCCCTAGGTTGCATTATCGATACGTGAATTCCACTATTAGGTTTAAC
Source organism: Lumnitzera littorea (assembly GCA_024138015.1). Taxonomy (NCBI): domain Eukaryota; kingdom Viridiplantae; phylum Streptophyta; class Magnoliopsida; order Myrtales; family Combretaceae; genus Lumnitzera; species Lumnitzera littorea. The sequence continues at coordinate 72,892,746 of JAMXBB010000005.1, read as the reverse complement.
CATAATCCCAAAGATTTATGTCATCCTATTTCTAAGATTGCAAGCAACTCCTTTTAATTATGTAGATCTACTTATATATAGCGATATCTCGATCTCTATATATGAAAACAAATATTATGAACTAATACTCTAGAAATATTAATTTAAACAAATAAAAACACATAATTAGATGATAGGAAACGATAATTCAATAAAACAAAGAAATTTAAGTAAATAGTCTTGTTGGGGTTCATCAAAAACCTTATATCAAACTAAAATAAAGTAGATAAGCAAAAAGGTAAAACAAAACATGATAAAGGAAGCAAATCAAAACCTAGGGGTAACAAATGTGTTACACACTCATAAATTTAAGAGTTTATAAAATGATTATCACCCTTGGATCCATTATTTTGTAAAATGATTTTGTTGCTCTTAAATTCATGAGTGTTTTAGACATTTGTTACCCTTAGATCATCACCCTTAGGTTTTCACTTTTTACCCTTGTAATATAAATCACTTGTGTAGTAAAATTTCTATTCCAACATGTTGTCACCTTGTAATAAAATTTTCACTTCAATAATCAGCATCGCCCTTTAGTTGTCAAAATTGGTACTACACAACACAAGAAAAAGAAGTAGTTTCTCAAAATTTCAAAGTAAATTAAGAAAGTCTTAATAAAAAAGTTATCAAGTCGTAACAGTTTACTGTGTATATCAATTTTATGTCAGAAACTATCCNGTCTATGTGTTTCAGGACTTGTGTTAATATAAAATGTATAAGAACTTTTTAACATACTCATAAGAGGTAAACTTCTATATATCCTAATAGTATGTTCAGGTACAAATAATTGATTTATTACTATTTGTATTACTTATTTTTTTTTAATCTTTACATACTTCTTTTATTTCTTCCCATTATAATTTTAATGCATCATATGCTACCTATGCACTAGCTACTAGTCTTCGACTCCTACAATGTAATTATTTGACTATCATAAATGTCAAATTAAGTAAAGATTAGATTTATTTCCTTATTATCTTATGAAGAGTTATATGTATATATATATATATATCTCCAACATAAGCTATAATTCAAAATATATAGATATATATTGTGTTATTTCAATACACATTTTTAATATGTATAACAAAACAAAAGTTTTTCCTAAATTTTTATTACTCGATCAAAGTAGTAGATGATTAGCTAAATCATGCCTATATTCATAACAATGTGATCAGGTGTCAATTAGCTTTCCTTATTAAGTAATTAAATTCTATTTATAATGGAGTATTACAACATTCTTTTTCTTTTTCCCCAATAGTTTATGCCATATTTATGATGAAATAAACTACTATAAACAAGGTTATCAAACCTATAATTGTACCTATAATCGAGGGTCTTTATATGGGGAACATAAAATCGAAATGTAAAAATATAAGTTTATACGATATATGTAAAATAGCTTTAAAAAAACTGTAAATTTACTTATAGTAGTTATAAAAAACTTAAAATATATGAAACTAAAGAAATAAAAAAATTAAGTTTTTTTTTTTAAATTCTTAATCTATAATCTAACATTCACATCATATAGCTAAATAGGGCCAAAACTAATTTCCTTTTCTATTATTTAAAATAATGAATTAAAGAAAACCAAATATTTTGACTCATTTTGAGTTATTAATGGTGTAAACTTAAAAATATGGTCTTTCTTATAAACTTTTCTATTAGAATTAAAACTCAGATGAAGGTTATTAATATCGAAGAAGGGAATGAGAGAGAATGAAAGAGAAAGAAAATTAGAATGGGATAGGAAAGATAATTTAATGTCTTAATAATCGATATGATAATAGAGGCTTGGTTATATTTTTCTATTTTTGGCTCATTTAACTCAGATATATAGAATCGGTAAACTTAGTTAAACGTAAGTTTTTATCGAGTTTAATATATAAAATTGGTTTAAAACGTAAGTTCCTATAAGAAAATGATTTTCTATATGAGTTAACTTGAAAGAGTTTTTTAAAGTTTTAAACTTATAGAATCGTATGAAAAAAATCGTGATTTTGATAATTATGACCATAAAAAACACTATGAAATTACTACGTATTTAGGAGATTTTATATATATATATATATATATATATTATCTTTACAAATGGAGTATGAAATTTTTACAAATGTTTCATATATTAAAAGTAACATTAATAAGGAAAGATGAAACTGCTGGTTTTGAAACTTTTGGTGCCCACAATAGTAAAAGCCCTATTCACATAATGTCATAGCAGATTCCCTTATATACAACTATACTTTAATATAATTAATATATCATTAATCAAATTTACAGATCCAACTCCATCCTTTTAATGTTGCAATAAAAAAGAAAAACAAAAAGAAAAAGTAAGCAATTTATGGATATTATATAGACATTCATGCAAATTAAATATGGATGTAAAAAGTTTCTACAAAGCAATATTTAGAAGAAAAAGAAATTTACGTGAAACTAATGTGAAAATCTATAAAAACCTCTTTTTTTTTTTCCTTTCAGTAGAGCAAGCTATTTCTAAAGAGTAGAGATTTTTTGCAATCCCTTATTACTTAAAATAATGCTTAACTTTAATGAGTTTTCCATTTTGTAGACATACGTTACTTGCTAATAGTTGTGATAGTCCAGTTAATTGACATACCTATTTATTATCAGATTTTATATACATCAACAAGTATTAAACCAGTAAGTTATCAACTTAACATTTAATACTAGTAAAGATTCCTTAATTTTTCTGCTGATGATTTCCTTGTCAATTTCCAAAGTTTCAAATGAGTGAATGGGTTGGCTACTTAGCAATGTATAAGGAAATAAAGCGGTGAAAATACCTAAGGCCTAAGTTCTTCTAACTTATTTATCTTCAATTTAATTAGAGGAAGCAAAAGGTGTCTTCATTACATTAATCCTAGCTAGTCACCTTGTTAATTGGTTGTCGAGAGTTTTCTTATTTTCTCCAAGATATGGCACTCTTTTTGATGCCTTCTTTTATAATTGGATTAGAAGATTTTAGCATTTAGATGGAATTTACCTATATTTGGATATTTTAGCTTAATTTATGAGTATACTAATTATATATTGGGTATATTTAAGGAGTGTACATGTAATTTACATATTATTTTATTTCACATTATGTATTTTTTAAGTCAAATAATTTATCTCCAGTATTTCATCATATTTCAATGTTCGAATTCAAAAATCCCAATAAATTTATACTATACTAAATAGTTTAAGTAAATAGCTGAAATTAATATTTTATTAAATTATTTTTAAAATCAAAGTTTACCAAGTCACTTCTACTAACTTTTGTGGTTACGTTGAACTTAATAGGATAACTTTTTCTAAAAACTCTAAATTTAAGTACGGTTGTCTTATATACAATTTTAGGGGTTCACAAAAAACAAACATTTCACAGAAAAAATAAAAATAAAAAATGATAAAAAAGTGAAAATTTCTAAAATCACTAAAACAGACATAAACACAGGGCTTTTAGTAGATAAGTATTTAACAGGTTTTATATAAATTACTTTTAGCAATTTGACTTGACCCAAAGCCGATAAACATCCACTGCAAATCTAGAATGCCTGAAGAGGATCATAGCTCAAACCAAAGGACCACTATCTTGTAACAACTCACGGATCTTATTTAGTACGATGTCAAAGACATCACTAAGATTCACGCAAAGTGATAGAAAAGAATAGCCCATTACAAAGGTAGTACATGAATAAAGGATTCGATAAGAATTACTACTAGAAATAGTAAAGACAAATCCATCCATCTACCCTCATGTCGAGAAAGCTCAAGAAACATAAGAGTCGGCTCTTCTAGAGGACCAAGAAACGTAAAATTTATCTACCTATTCCAAAACCTTAGCAGATACTAAATACAAAACTAGCCAATTCCATAACTACTTCAAACCTAAAATAAAAGAAGGAGAAAGCATAAAGCCCAAAAAGCAAAACTAAACCCAAAGCTTGCCTCTACTTTTTCTAGTGAGTTAATCTAATTAATAACTCCAATAACCAATCAATTGATTGGTTAGTTTTAAAAATTTTATAGTTATTTTATTTTCAATAGTTTTAGTATAATTATTTGATTAGTTAATTTATTTTTGATTATTTGAATATTGATAAGAACTATTATAGGTTTAGTAATATTATAGTTCTTGAGGGATCGACAACTTTGCTTGCTCTATATTACTTGATTCTGATCCAGTATATTTGCTAGAGCATTCGTAATTTAATTTATATATATATAGTTTAAGCGAATCAAGTTTTTGGTGCCGTTGTCGGGGACAAGAAATATTAAACCTTTTAGTTCTATTGGTAATTTAGGTGCTGTTGATGATGTATGTTATTTTTGTTCTCTTTGCAGGTGTTTTATATGTAAGAGTAGAAGTATTGAAATTTTACCACTAGATTCTAAAATAAAGCGCACTATGCATCAGTCGAGGTGAGAGAATAAAAGAAGGATAGAAGAGATGGTAGGTAATGAGGATAAGAATCAGATACAAGGAGTTCTGCGAGCACTACAAGACTATATAGTACCCACGATGATGGGTTCAGCTATAAGGAGGCCCACCATTCAAGCTAACAACTTTGAGTTAAAGTTGTCCCTTATTCAGATGGTTCAGACGAATCAGTTTGGAGGATATCTTAATGAAAGTCCTAACAAGCATATTGTAGGATTCCTCTAATACTGCAATATAGTTAAGATGAACAACGTAATTGACGAGGTTATCAAATTGCAGCTCTTTCCCTTTTTGCTAAGGGATAAAGCCAGAGCTTGGTTTCATTCACTATCATAAGAGTCTATCACCACTTGGGTTGATCTTTCATCGAAGTTCTTAAGAAGATTTTTCCTACCAGCTAGGAATGCAAAACTAAGGAATGATATCACTAATTTCACCAAATTTAGTAGTGAGTCACTTTATGAGGCATAGGAGAGATTCAAGGAGGCGATTAGAAAATGCCTACGTCATGGCTTGCTAGATAATCTCTTGATTGAGATCTTTTATCTCAGTTTGGATGAGACACTGAGGTCTCTAGTTGACGCTGCAGTTAGAGGTACTTTGATGGGTAAGACCTATAATGAAGCAAGTGCATTGATAGAAGAGATGGCCTCCAATGCACATAACTGGCTAAACGAGAGAAGTAAGTTAGGAGTGGCAGCAGCTAGTGACAATAACATTGTATGTTAATTAATAACTCAGATTATAGCTCTTACTACTCAGGTAAGTAAACTCACCTCAACACAGTCTTTTAATGCTAATCTTATTATTTATTTATTTTTTTTTGCGAGTTATGTTCAGGACCACATTCGACTCTTGAGTGCCTAACTGGGAATCACTCATCTCCAACCAGTAGAGAATAGGTGAATTTTATTAATAATTTTCAATGTGGCAATCAAGGACCATATTTGAATACATACAATCTTAAGTGGCGAAATTGTCTAAATTTTTCATGGAGAAACGAGAACAATGCATTTCAACCACCACTTGGATTCCGGAAGAAAGGTTCTACTTAGAATGCTCCACCTTAGCAAAATCAGTCTAGAATGAAAGAGCTCATGCTAAGCTATATGCAAAAGACTAACACTATATTACAAAATCAATAGGTGACTATTCGGAATTTAGAGAATCAGATTAGTCAGATCTCTCAATAGTTGAGTAATAGACCATTAGGGTCTTTACCCAACAATACTGAAGAAAATCCTAGAGGTGTCAACGCTATAATGCTGAGGAATGGAAAAACAGTGGAAACGGTTGACAGATGAGTTGAAGGAAAGGTGGAGATTCCAAAGGAAGAAAAAGGGAAGCAAGTGGAAGAGGAACCAAAGCAGAAGTCACCGAAAGTGAAACTGTATATTCCTCTAGTCCCTTTTCCAAGAAGATTGAAGCAACAGTAGCTAGATGATCAATTCACCAAATTCCTAGATGTCTTCAAGAAGCTGCAAATCAATATTCCTTTTGTAAAGGGACTTTAGCAGATGCCTTTGGATGCCAAATTCATGAAGGATTTGCTTACCAAGAAGAGAAAGATTGATGGGAATGAACTGGTAATGCTTATAGGGGAGTGCTCTATGATCCTTCAGAAAAATTTATCTACTCTACCTAGGAAACAAAGAGATCAAGGGAGTTTTACTATTCCTTATACTATAGGAAATTTTCACTTTGATAAGGTTCTTATTGATTTAGGTGCAAGTATAAATTTAATGCCTTTGTCTATTTCCAGGACGTTGGGACTTGGAGATTGCAAGGAGACTCATGTCACCTTACAACTTGATGATAGGAGTATTAAATACCCAAGGGGAATTGTTGAAAATGTCCTGGTGAAGGTAGACAAATTTATCTCCCCAGTCAACTTTATAGTCTTGGAGATGGAAGAGGATAAAGAGGTATCTATGATCTTAGATAGATCGTTTCTTATAACAGGTAAGGTGTTGATAGACATGGAACAGGGTAAGCTTACTTTAACAATTATGGACGATCAAGTAACGTTTAATGTTTGTGAAGCCATAAAACATTTTGATGATTGCAAATCCTGTTATACTATTGATATTTTTTATGAGATTATTTGTGAGTTTATAGAAGAGAAAGCAGGAATGGATACCATGAAATAATTTCTTAGGAATCTGGATGATTGGAGCGATGACGATGAGACTGAAGAAGAAGGCAGGGAACAGGTGTCAGAAATCAAAGCTTGATACTATGAAGACCTAGGCACTAGTGAGAAGAAGCCAGTCCCATCATTGACACAACCCCTAGAGCTTGAACTTAAACCTTTGCCTAGTCATTTAAAATATGCTTATCTTAGAATAAATGATACTTTGCTAATAATTATCTTTGCTTCTTTGACAGGTGACTAGGAGAAACAAGTTCTAGGAGTTTTAAGAGAGCATCCAGAAGCCATCGGGTGGACCATTGTTGATATTAAGGGGCTTAGCCCCTTAATTTGCAGTCATAAGATATTGCTTGAGGTAGAGTGCAAACTCACAGTACAACTGCAGAGATGACTCAACCCAACTCTCAAGGAGGTAGTGAAGAAAGAGGTACTTATATTGCTGGATGTAGGTATTATTTACCATATCTCAGATAGTAAGTGGGTTAGCTCCGTTTAGGTGATGCCAAAAAATGGTGGATGACCGTGGTGAAAAATGAGGATAATGAGCTAATCCCTACTTACACTGTGACTGGGTAGAGAGTTTGCATAGATTATAGAAAACTGAATGATGCCACCCGTAAAGACCACTTCCTACTTCCCACTTCTCATTTCCTTTCATAGATTAGATGTTAGAAAAGCTTTTAGGGCATGATTATCATTGTTTTTTAGATAGATATTCTGGTTATAATCAAATTCATATTACACTCGAGGACCAAGAGAAAACCACCTTTACATGCCTTTATGGAACTTTTGCCTTTAGGAGAATGCATCTCGGTCTTTATAATACACCTACTACTTTTCAAAGATGCATGATGTTTATATTCTCCAACATGTTAGAAGATTTTATTGAAATATTTATGGATGACTTCTCTATCTTTGGGAAGTCATTTAATTAATGTCTAATTAATTTAGGTTGTGTGCTCATAAGGTGCGAAGAGACTAATTTACTTCTGAATTGGCAAAAATATGATTTTATGATAAGAGAGGGAATATTCTTAGGTCACAAGGTATCAAAAAAGGGGATTAAAGTAGCCAAGTGGAGATAATAGAGAAGCTACTACTACCCACTTCAATCAAAAGAGTCAGAAGCTTCCTAGGGTATGCTGGCTTCTACAAGAGATTTATCAGGGACTTCTCTAAAATCTCTAGACCTCTTTTTAATTTACTTAAAAAGGACTTTATCTTTGTTTTTTATGACAGTTTTTTGTAGGCATTTAATCTATTAAAGGAGAAGCTTGCTTTGGCACCAGTGATAGTTGCATTTGATTAGGAGCTCCCTTTCGAAATGATGTGTGATGCTAGTGACTATATTGTAGGAGCAGTATTTAGGTAGAGGAAAGGTAAGTTATTTCATGTTATATATTATGCGAGTAAAACCTTGAATGAGGCATAGAGAAATTATGCTATGATAGAGAAAGAACTTTTAGCGGTTATATTTGCTTGTGATAAGTTTAGGCCTTATATCGTAGGTTCTAAGATCATAGTATACATAAGCGTAGAGAAACTATACATAGACCATGTTGCTCTAAAATATTTGTTTGCTAAAGTTGATATAAAACCTAGGTTAATTCATTGGATCTTATTATTGCAAGAATTTGACCTTAAGATTAGAGATAAAAAGGGAACAAAAAACGTAATTACTGATAATTTATCTCATTTACAATTTGAGTGTTTAGAGCCACCCATTAATGAAAGTTCCTTGATGAACAATTGTATGTAGTAGAGATCCAAAAGTCACCTTGGTATGCTGATATAGTCAATTAGCTGGTTAGTAAGATCATATTATATGGTTTCTCATTTTAAAAGGAAAAGAAGTTTTTACATGATGTGAAATTTTATTTTTGGGATGAACCATATTTATTTAAAAGTTATGTTGACCAAGTAATTAGACGTTGTGTTCCTAAAACAAATCAACTTAGCATAATTCAGCACTGTCATTCTAAAGAAGTAGGAGGCTACTTTGGTGTGGAAAGAACTGTAGCTAAAATTTTATCTTGTGGATTTTACTGACCTAATTTGTTTAGTGATTGCAAGAAGTATGTTATGTCTTGTGCTCAATGCCAAAGGATTGGGAATATTTCTAGGAGACATGAATTACCACAAAATAGTATTCTAGTAATTGAGTATTTTGATATGTAGGGAATAGACTTCATGGGTCCTTTTCCTTTATCTTTTTTAAACAAATATATACTTATAGTACTAGATTATGTGTCAAAATAGGTAAAAGCAGTTACTCTACAAACTAATGATGCTAGAGTAGTAATTGAATTTTTGAAAAAGAACATTTTTTCCAAGTTTGGGGTACCCAGGGCTATTATAAGTGATGGGGGGTCGCATTTTTGCAATCGGTAGTTTCAAAAATTGTTAAAAGAATATAGAGTTACTCATAAAATTGCTGCCCCATATCATCCACAAACTTGTGGACAGGTTGAAGTACCCAATATGGAAATAAAGCGTATCCTAGAGAAGATTATCAATGCATCTAGAAATGATTGTTCTTTAAAACTTGATGATGCATTATGGGCTTATAGGACAACTTTTAAAACCCCTATAGGAATGTCCCCATACAAAATCGTTTATGGTAAGTCATGTCACCTACTTGTAGAGCTTGAGCACAAGGCATATTTGGCTATAAAATATCTTAACTTTGATTTACAAGTTGCAGGTGAAAAGAGATTGCTCCAATTGAACCAGTTGAATGAGATTAGAGAGGAAGCTTATGAAAACACTAGGATCTACAAGGAGAGAGCCAAGTGATGGCATGGCAAGAACATTCAATAGCGGGAGTTCGTGCTTGGTTAGAAAGTGTTATTATACAACTCTCGACTAAAGCTGTTCCCAGGTAAGTTAAAATCTTGATGGTTTGGGCTATTTGAAATAGCTAATGTTTTTCCTTATGGTACAGTTGAGTTAAAAGTAGGAGACAATTGCACTTTCAAGGTAAATGGTCATCTCCTCAAACACTAATTTGAAGGAGAAAACATGGATAGTGACACCACTATGATGGTGAGCAAGAATTCACAGTAAGATCAGAAAAGTTGGGTTAGCGACTATAAACTAAGCACTTCATGGGAGGCAACCCATGTCTAACCAAATTAATTTTTTTTAATCTTATTTATTAATATTATTATTTTTTCATCATTACATATATAAAAAAGTAGAAGAGTCGACCTTTGGCATCAAGGTTGCTAGCATAAAAACAAAAAAAAAGAAAAAAAAGAAAAGTGAATCAAACGCTTGGTTACATCTCTTTTCACTTGTAGCACTAAAAGAACTTCTTGACTCGGGGAACCTAGTCAAGGAACTCTTCAAGTCAACTACTACCATTGAAGGTCGGTAGCTTAAGCTTGATGTTGTCAAGTCTTTAGCTATGTGTTTGGGGTTCATCCCGTGCATTCCTAGTAGGTTGGTTCTCTTTGGATCGGCCACTTCTATTGGAGCTCTGCTTAGCCACATCTTTTCTTGGCCTCAGCTCTCTTCTTCGGGCTCCTTGGTTCACCTTAGAGTCAATGCTCCTATCATTACTTCTCCTTAGCTTAGGTCGGTATTCTCTTCTCCTCGGCTCGGTAGCTCTTCTTTGTTGTCTTGCATCATTATCAAGCTCATTAGAGCCACTTATACTAGGAGGTATTCGTTCCCTTCTTTCAACTCGGCTAGCATGTCTATGGCCTCTGACTAATCCAGTAAGTTCTCAGATAGAAGAAGTGAGATTCTGAATTTGATATTTCATGTTATCAATATGTCTCCTTAAGCTTCTACGAGGACTGTCTCCACTATTATTGACACTATTTTTCAGCTTTTTGGTTCGTACAATAAATTTCCAAAGAGAGAAAATTTAAAAAATATGTAACATACTCAAACTATACTTAACTTAGAATTACTACTAAGACGATTCCACAAATACCACTTGTAACAAAATATAATTAATAGTAACCTAGAAATTACTACTACTCGATTTTTGCAGCTACCCACAGCTGATAAACAATACAGCAACTAAAATCGACTACTGAAATTATTGCTAAGAACATGAACAACAAACTTTACTAAAGAACGATGATTAAGAGGAATGTTTAAACCATAAGTCAAACTTTGAAGAACACTAACACGCGTATCTCCCTAAAGCTTTGATACCAGCGAAGCTGACGTGTAATCTATGTAGCGGGTCTTTGACACCAATAGGGCTTGAATGGGAACAGGGAATGGGAAGTGAGAATGGGGTTTTGACTGCAAATGTGTATAGATATCACACACCAAGGCATAAACACAATCAGGGGTTGAGCTTGAAATAAGGTTCGATATAACTCACGAACACTAAATGTTACTTGGGTTTCAAATGCAAGGTTAGAGGCAACTCACTAACTTAGTCAATGAAGGGTTAACCATAACCTTAAAGGAAAGATTGATAAGAACATGAGAGATTAAGGAGTACGATACACTCAATAATCCGAAATGCCAGCTTCAAGGGCTTAAGAATGTCCTTACTTCTAGAAGGAACGTTTAAGTGTAAATTCATTATATGAATATTCTTTACTGTCTGTGTTCTTTGATTATTACAAATGTTGCTATTAATAGCAAGTTTTAAAGCCTTAGTAGCAAAAATGGAAATAATATATAAGGCTTTAAACACTAAAAATAGCCCATAATCAAAATAAAGAAAATATTTATAAAGTATACAAAATTGTGCACCTAACGAAGTGGTCAGCATGCAGTCATTTGAGTTGTCTGTAGGCTCAAGCAGGGGTCGGTTGGTAGTCGAATGTCTAAGTAGGGGGTAGGATGTTTGAAGTCTAATTGTGCTTGGTCGAGCTCTCAATGAGGTTGGCCTACAGTTGCTGTACTCATGGATTGCTTGGCTTAATCTCTTTTGTGCTGTGTCGAGCTGTTCTTTGGCCTTGAGTGCTCAATCATGTAGTTCCTTGGCTTCTTAGTAGACGACAAGCTTAAGGCCTAGTAGCTCCTTTTCTTCCCTTCGGCCTTTTAGTATTATCTCAACCTCGACAAAAGCTATTCGGCCTTAGATTTGAACAATTTAGCCTTAAGTTAAGACAGGTTAGCTTTAGCATCTGGTAAGTCGGCATTAGCATCTGGTAGGTTGGTGTTGTCTTGGGACAGGTTAGCCTTGGCTTAGGGATCATCGTGGATTGATTCCTATTAACTTGGCACAATACGACTTGAGACATGTGGTTGTGTAATGCACTATGGTAAGTCATGTGGACTATCTTGGGAATGATATGGTCTAAGACACGACTGTGTCTTGTGACCATGTAACGAGCTATGATTGTGATTAAAAATCGTTTGGAAGTGCAAGGTCCTGGATACAACACTGTACATAGTTTTTTTTTTCTTTATTCCTAATGTTAAGTGCAAGAAACTAAATGTAAAAGCAAAATGGAAATTAAATTAAAATATGCAAATGCTAAAATGAATAATGACTTAAAATTTTCTAAGTGCATAAATGAAAAATTAAAATCATGTAATCAAATAAATAACTTGAGTTGCCTCCATGAGGGTCCCATGGGAGCTAAAGAAGATGTAGGGGACTCGTTTCTCAATAAATATGTACTCAAGGATAGCTTCATTCCCCCGAAAGCACTAATGCTAGTTTCAGCAATAGAAGAAGATTTAACAATAGTTGTTTCCTTAAAATCAACAACATATCCTAGAAGCTCTAAGCATTCTATCTTAAGCACTACTTCTCCTGCAAAAGATTCATAATAAGAAAATAAAGAGCGCTCTATATTAATTGGATTAACTTATTTGCCAAACTCTTTAATGTCATCAATTGAGGTCAAGGGATTCTCACACTCTTTACTCATGTTATGAAGCAATACTAGATTGTAGGAATTAAAGGTCACATCATTGTTCTCCCCTAATTCTTCTCCACTCTCAAAACACTTTGCTTTACATTCATGGCTAATAGGATCCTCTAAATTTTCCAATACCTTTTCTCCTTCAACCACCAACTTACTATCTCCATTACTCAAGAACCTTCTCATGTGTCTTGAATGACCACTCTTTAAAAGGGAGTTAATAGACTCATTCTTTGAAGACTTAGAGTGGTATAATAAGGTAGCTAAAGGAGGTAAGGGGTCAAAGCTACTAAGGTCAAAGGTACCATACTTCTCCTAATGTTCATTAGCTAAGTTCGCCATAGTCTTTTCGAGTGGTTGCTCCTTTACCTGTATACTAGGTTGATATGGCAAAGCAACTTGGTTATGGATTAGGTTGCTAAAAGTGCTAGGGTCCTTAGTTTCATATTTTCCCCTGGCAAAGGTGGCAAAAACTTGATGTTTGGCAAGTGCATAAGGAAGAGTAAAACTCCCTGGATTTGTTAATTTCTTTACTAGCTTTTTCTAGAGTATTGCGGAGCATTCCTCATTGAGTGTGATAGTTGAAAGATCCTCTAACTTCCTCTTGTGCAATAGAAGATCCTTGAGAAACCTTGCATACTTTGGCATTTGCAATAAAACATCAACAAGAGTAAGTTCACTTGTAATTGCTTAAAAAGATCAAGGAATTTTTCAAATTGCTTGGTTGGATTAGGGCAATCTTATCTAAGTCGTTATGGATGCTAGACGGACCGTCTATACTCCTTCATTTTTGGTGGATTTACATTCTCTTTGGGTCATAGCAGCTTTGTACTTTCCTTTTCCTTGACCTCTACTTCTTTCTCAACTACTTTCGTACCATTCCCCTTCTCAATTTACAGCTCTCGCCCACTTCTCAAGGTCATTATATTGACATGTTCCCTAAGGTTTGTTTCAGTGTTTCCAGGCAAAGACCCTTGTAGCGATTCATTTAGCATCCTAGCAAGTTGTCTTATTTGATTTTCTATGTTATGGATGGAAGCTTTGTGATTCTTGAGAGAAGTCTCTATTTGTTACATGCATGCCTCATTAGATTGAATATATTCTTCTAAGAGACTTTCCAACTTCTTCTTTAGAGTAGGTAGAGGTGTTATAAGTTGTTGAAATCCAGGTGAGGTAAGTTTGATCTTTGCTATGGCTAATTCCTTGCCTGCCATTGTTGGCCTCAACCTTGATTTTGACCTCCTAATGAAAAGTTAGGGTAGTCTCTTTACCTTAGGTTATAGGTATTACTGTAAGGGTTATACTTGGGTCTTGTAGTTTTCCCTAGAAAATCAACCTGTTTTGTTTTCTTACAACCTACAATCCCTTCTTAGCTAAAGTTGTTAGGGCTGAACTATGGTTGTTGTGAATCAATCAAGAGGAATTCAATTTTCTTACTTAACATCTCTACTTAAGTGGCTAGAGACTGTACAATGTTTACCTTAAATACGTTTGCAACTTTTTGCTTCCCCTTAAGGTTCTCCAACCGATAATTGTTTATGGCCATACCTTCTATCAAAGCTTAGACTTCCTTAGGTGTCTTGGTGTTGAGTGTACCTCTAGTTGCTCTATTTATCATTTTCCTTATAAAGGGGTTGGGACCATTGTAAAAAGTTTGCATTTCCATCCAAAGGGCGAGGCCATGGTATGGACACTATAGAAGTAAGTACGCCAAATCATTCCAGGTTGTGATTAAATTCCTTTCTAAGGAATTTAACCACTACTTAGCTTGGTTGTGTAAAGAAAATGGACAGAAGCGTAGCTGTATAATATCATTAGTTGCCCTATTAATCCTGAAGGAATTACATATTTCCAAAAAGCTAGAGATACGTGCATTGGGGTCTTCATCATGGAGGCCATCAAATTATACGAACTGTTACATCATCTAAATAATATTCACTTGATCTTGGAGTTATTGGTTATAGTAATTGGTTGGTTAATGCAAGATTGGATATCGGTCAATAACTATAAACCCTACTTTTAGCGGGCCTATGATTTGACAAAGAGTACTTCTTGAACGTTCTCAATGATCAACTAAACTAAGAACTTAAGTTTACAATTGAAAACAAACTTACTTTTCCAATTTGAAAGTCTATTATCGATAAAACCCAAACTTGAAAAATTGCAAACTCTAAAGTCACCTAAAACCCTAAACCCTAAACCCTAAAACAATTAAGGACTTTTAACCTTAGGTGACTAATCAATAATTTAATTTGAATAATTCTATTCAACTTTAGAAAATTTTATAATTTTATAAGAATTAAATCATAATTTACCAAACATTTCAAGAAGTAAATCCTCAAACAATTTCCTATAAGATACTTCCCTTATCTTCATGCCTAAGCCTTACACATGAATAAGTAGGCAAACTAATCACTCTAAATGACTTATCAATTGAAAGTTGGAGACATTTATCAATTGATAACCTATTAAAAACTAGTGATAAGACACGTTTCTTATCACCCCTTCACTTATATTACATATGAACAAATTATCACAAGATTTCACATGCTTAACTTTAATAAATGAGACAAGACAATTCCATGCCCAAAAGGACACCTAATGGCCGGTTCTAACATGGCTTTAAAGGGGGCCATACTCTTGTTTTTTATCCGTCAATCACTTTATCTTACACTCCATTATTCACCCCTTAATGCTTACATCATCAAGAGTTGCAATTGTTGACTTTTGTACATGCAATAAGACAACAAAATCAAACTTCGTAAACATACTTCCCAACCCATTTCCCAACTGGCCACTCTTTCCCCATTTGCTCTCACTTTCAATTTCATTTTTACTTCCTTTTCTCTCACTTTGAAAACAACACAAAAGAAGAAACAACCAAACCCACAAAATCCCTTACTTGCCACCACATTCTAAGTACACACACATACACGGCACTTTTAACTTCTTCTTATCTTGCTTTTGCCAACATTCGAAGCCCTTTTAGGATCCTTAGAACACTCCTTAAACCCCACTTCCAAGGACCACAAGTCAAGTATCCAAAAAGCGTACAAAAAAGGAGGAAGTAAGGCAAAGAGCAT
Source organism: Lumnitzera littorea (assembly GCA_024138015.1). NCBI lineage: Eukaryota > Viridiplantae > Streptophyta > Magnoliopsida > Myrtales > Combretaceae > Lumnitzera > Lumnitzera littorea. The sequence continues at coordinate 72,877,176 of JAMXBB010000005.1, read as the reverse complement.
AAGTGAAACTTTAGTGCACAACCACCATATTTTTGCTTTAAGGACGAGTAAGTATATCTCATGTTGGTTGGTTAGTATTCATGTTAGGAGACTATGATTTCTCGAAGATATGAGTATGATCATAAGTTGGTATAACATCAAAAACCACCCTAAGAAGCAAACTTATGAAAACCTTACATGGAAGTTGAAATATGAGCATTTAAAGTTAGTGTTTTATAGAGATACTTGTTTAACACTCGGAATTGAAGATTTTAAGTTGAGAAAATCTTGAAATGAGAACTTGAATGAAAGAGAAGCATGCTGGACATGAGAGTTTAGAAGTCATTTGAATGTTGTTTACACTTTTATTAAGTTAAACATGCTTAAATCTAGACTTAGGTAAAGGTAAAATGCATTACATAAAGTTTTATGAGGAAACCAACTTTGTAAGACATAAACTATGATATAGGAGGTATGATAAAAGTGAGATCCTCTATTTTTATGTAAAGTATGAGTCAAATAATCATCTCATGGAAAAAAAGTCAAGTTAAGATTTGAATACAAGTAGCTTAAGTTTATGATTTAACACCTAAACTTAAGGAAATGATGAAACAAGTTAGAAAAACAAGTTGGAAGCCCTCATACTCAAACCGACCAGATCTGGAACATTCCTAAGAGATACTTAAAAATATGATAAAAGTAAGTAAACAAAGTAAAAATACCAACCTAGGTAAGTACGATAAGTGTATTAAGCCTAAAACTTAAAACCGAGCTTAAAACTTCCAAAACGGGCCTCAAATGTCAAGTTGAACCACCCTTAAGTTTCTAACTAGCAACTTAACACAACAATAAAAGTTGTTTTGAGACTCTCAAGAAGCCTACAAGATACTCCCTAAGCCTAAGAAAGTGACCATCTTTGAATTGAATAAAAAACAAGCCCATTTGATAACTTAAGCCTACTTAAGAGCCCAAGAAGTGGTTGATAGCCTTAGGAATATAAATCAAAGTTGTAAATCTGACCTTAAGGAGTATATTGAGCCTATAATGAAATCTTAAGCCCAAGCCCAAAGGAATTCCTAAGTTACCAAGAAGCCCATCAACCAAACAAAACCTGTTAACCAAACAAAGCCTAAAAGCACTCCAAATCATGAGGACTACTACTATTCTGACCTATGGGCAGATTTTCATGCCTCAACTCGAAAATATAACCTTACCATGTTAAAGTACACTAAAAAACGATGAAGATTGACTATAAGATCATAAAAATCAGATTTAAAATGAGAAAGTTATACGCAATTGAACTTTTAAGTAAAACCGGGAAAAATTCGAAAACTAGTCAAGAGTTTAACTTAAGGGGGTTTAGCTTAGTTTTCTAAGTTTTATTTCAATCCCTTATAGTATTATGATTTCAATGACTAGGGGACCCTACGTTCGAAGATGACTTGCCCCCATACCACTTTGACTGACTCGTATGGTAGGGTGAGTAAATTCCTGATGACTCTTTACTTGATTTTGCTTGTACAATAGATACGCTTAAACTTATATATATATAAATTGGATGCTTATGAGATATCAGAAATGCATGTGTATGAATTTGTGATTGAATGCTATGGCATGTTAATCATATAATAATGGAAATTGTTTATGATAATTTATATGTGTGATGGTATGGAATGAAATTTTTTGATCACCTTGAAAAATCGGATTAACCACTTATATGATTAAGAAATTAAATGGATCATGCATTCCCTATAATTGCCTTCGGATAGCATTGATTGCTGCTTCACGCAGAAGATAGGAAGGAACTCACAAGAGGAGGGCCTCTTGTAGGATTGGGCATTAGCTATGTCATCATTTTATTGAGTCTTTGTTCTAAGTTGACGGGCTTATTAGGCACCAGGAGACACCAACTGTTGGTGAGGGGCCGTGTCTTGTGGCTTTTACTTAAGACGTGTGTTTGTAGAATGTGGAGGCGACCACACCACTAGACTTAGGATTTTGAAAGGATAATTTGTTGTTTAGGAAAGAAAGTATATATATATATGGTTTTGTTTTGACTTAAGCACAATAGTGCAAATGAAATAAAACTCAAGGTATAGAACCTGGATTTTGGTTTGGGTCGGTTAATTATGTCTAAACCCTGGCTACAGGGGGCATAATTCTGAGTCATATACAGTTTCTAGGTTACTACATGTATTGTTTGGTATACTGATTATTCATGCATTCATATGATTGTGCATCTAATAGATTTTAGCCACAAGGTATCGATGAGGGTATTTATCTCACTAAACGTAAGCTTATACCCCGATAAATTCATTTTGTTGTAGGAAAACCTCTTTGTTAATCTGGGCTGAGGCATGCCCGAGATGAGTCTCATGTAGAAATAGGTTGGAGCGATTAGGCAGTAGAGAGGAGATTTTGTAAAAGCTTTTATAGATAACTATTTACCTTTATTTTGTTCATAATATAGTTTAAAGTTTATGATGCAGTTCCCATTATGAATTGCATTGGTTTGCAATATTATTTTGGTATGGAACTTAATGAGTCCATATGTTTACTTGATTAATTTATGTCGTAAAATTTAATTTTAGTAAATTGCTCTATATTACTTATTTATGGGCCTAGTGGTAATGTATAGTGGAATGAGCCTTGTGTGTCATATGAAAGGCCTGTGATCAGCAAGGGAGTTGATAATAGACCTTTGTATGTTATACGGCAATCTATGATGATAACGATATTATTGTGTCGTGATAATAATGGTCGGGAGTAGTCTAACGTGGTTTGATCTTGTTCCCCATCATCGGCCAAGATGTCTTTAAGTTAGCTTTCTTGACTAAATTCTTGCTTTACCACTTGATCCTTTAAATTGCTCTCAAGTAACTCAACTTCGTCTTTCAACCTAATAAGAGATCCTTGATTCAACACCTCCATCATTTCTGTAACTGTTAATTGTCTAAAATTGCATAAAGTCATCCTCTCAATCTTAAGATCAATATTAGTCAATCCTTTAATTGACTTTTTGTCATGCACTAGACCAAAGAAAACAAAAAATTTAATCAACATTGTACCAAAAAAAAAAAAAAGAAAAAGAATTCAAGAAAAATAAGAAAAAAATGGTTAGATTAATAAATCTATTAACCTTCTTAATATCACAAGTTCTCAGCAATAATGCCAAAAACTTAATGTTAGGCAAGCATACCTATCAAATTTGTAATAAGCAGATTAAGTCCAAGTATTGATCACTCAAGGACCATAACTACTAATACTCACTAGATTTTTATTTTCTAACCTATAAATTCGAGTTTAAGAATTTAAAGAATCTAAATTAATTGTAACAATTACTAAATTAAAAACTAGTTGAGAATCATTCAAGAATTTGGCAAGAAAGCAATAAAAGTAACAACTATTTCAAGATTCACAAATTGTATCTAGATCTTTGCTTTCCTCAAACTTAAAATGTGAATTTCATTAAAGATAATTTAATTTATTCTTTAATCTTTCTTGATTGGGAGAATTCTCTACTAAAGTTAAATCACTTTTTTAAGCCAATCAACCATAACCTTAAAATCATTTATTAGAATCTGTTCTCATTAGCATAACCTAAGATTGCATTATTGTACAACGAATTATGTACACTTTAATTAAAAAATCTAGAAGGATCTTACAAATTATCTCTAATTTTGCAACAACTCTCATCAACTATGCTTAGATCTAATCTTATAAGAAATCTCTTGATTCTCTTATAAGATATCAAATTCTATATTACTACTTATAGAAATAATAATTTAGATCATGAAGCATACATAACTGAATCAAGAAAAGATTAAAAAATTAAATTAATCAAATAATAACCATGTCACATGAGTAGATCTAGGTTCTATACAACCTAGATACCAAAGATCTACACTTTATACATTGTAAAATAAGAATTTAAAATCAAAGTATAGAAATAATTAGAAGTAGAAATCATGAAATCTATACAAAAATTGAATCTTAAGGTCTTCTCTTTTCCTCGCTCTCTTGAATGTTCTTAGCTTGAAAAATTCCTAAAAGGTCATGCCCAAAAGTTTTCTCTAAAAAAAAAAAAACCCTACTAAGGCTTTATATAGGAAGTGATAAAAAAAAAGAATAGCCCGGTTGCAATTGACACGACTGAGGACATGGTCGTGTCCTTGATTGTGATTCACGTTTTCTTCTCTTTTGTTTTTTTTTTTTTTTTTAAAAACCGGGAACAACTTGACTAAGGACATGGTCATGTTGTTTAGTCATGTACTAGAATGTGATACTAAAAAATAAGCTTTGAATTTGCTTGAAAACAATACAATCATGTTGTTCAATTGTATTGATCTTTAAACCTTATAACTTGCTCATTTTAGCTCTAAATTGAGTGAAACTTATTTTTATCTTCTCATTTTCTTATGTAGATCATTTTAAAAAATTTTACTTAATTAAATATCATTATCTAAAAATAAGCTCAAATTTCAAAGGAAAATAAAAAAAAATCACTATGTAAAATACATACAATTAAGAACTCATCAATTATCTTAATCTACGTTATGATGACTTGAGCAGGTTCAACAACATATCCATCTCTACGTCATTCATATCCCTAAAATGCCAAATCGCTAAACACTAAAATACACAAAACCATGAATATTTGAACTTAGCAATCAACTATGATTAATATTTGGTGTAAATCATAAACTAGGTATGCCATTGATGACACTCATATAACATATATATTTTTGGATAATTTTTCATCCTTTCATGTATTATTTGTGTTAATTTTATTACGATTTGGACTCAATTAGTTATTATTTCATTTGTAGGTGTTTAAGAAGCTTTCAATAAGTTTTTGGGCAATTTTATGGAGTTTTGAAGCTTTAATAAAAAAGTGCATTGATTTAGCTACTCAAGCAAGTGAAGTAAAAACAATAATTAAGGACCAGAGAAGAATACGTACAAGAACACAATTATATTCCCTGGCCATGTAGCTCTCATACAACAATTTTACTAAAAAATAAAAGTTGCATAAGAAGGAGAAGAACATGCCTAGAGATCACAATTCTAATCTAAGTCATGTATAGGCTATTTTTGTTGAATCTTCTCATTTTTGGAAAGATTTGAAGCACTTAAAAATACCATACTTCCATATATCTTTTATTTGTAGTTAGTTTTGGAAAGAAGAAATATTGAAGACATGTAAAAGATTTTATGGAGATACATTGAAGATACATTCCAATATTCCTTTTATTTTATAAATATTCCTATAAGCCTTATAATCATAAATAAGAGGAGAGAGAATTAATAGATAATTAATATAATAGACTTCTCCCTTTTATTACTTTGCTTTCTTAATGTTTTAATTTAGTATTAATATTCAATTATTTTTGGGTAATGTTAAAAAAAATATTTTTTTGGGTAATGATTAGTATTCAATCATTATGAACCTTAGATTTCTATGTAATTAGTTTAGTTTTGTTATCAATTTATGATTTCATGTTATTATGATCTAATTGAATTGCTTTGTATAGACTTTAATTCAACATAGTCGGCTATTGAATTATTGTTTGAATCAATTACGAAGTTTGTGAGATCCTTTAATAGATAGATTGATGCAATTAAAAGTAATTAAATAAGCTAATTGATTAGGTATTCAATTTCTCCGGATTAGGGTAACCTAATAGAGAGATTCAAGATCCTAATGTGATCTTGAGATACTTTATTGTAGAAGCGATTTGGATAAAGTATACTTAGGGTCAAGAATTAATTAAGGGATACGGGTTTGGTTAATTCACACTAAGAATCTCGACGGTTCAATGAATAAGAATGAGATTGATAAATTGCATAGTTATTCTAGGAAGAGCAATAATTGAATACTAAGTTTATATGTTTATAGATAATTTTAATTACCTTATATTGTGTTATTTCTTTTATTTTAATTATAATAGTTTAATTTAGTTTTTTTTTTAATAAATTGAATTTGTTTGTTAGGTTAGATACTAAGATAGGTAAGTACTAGTATTTGCGGTTATAAATAGTCCTTGAGGGATCAATACTTGGACTCAAATTCATTTATTATACTATAACTTGATAGGTGCACTTACCTCCCATTAAGTTTTTGGCATTGTTATCAGGTACTACAATTATGATATTAGGAATGCCTTAGATCAAGTGTTCTAGCCACTCTTAGAGTTTGAAAATAAAAATCAATTTTTTTTTCAAGATTTGTATTTGTTTACATTGTTTGTTTCTTAGTTTATTTTCTTTCTTTGCATCATCACATTATTTATTATTTTTGAAATTTGGGGTTGAGGTTTTTGTAGATTATTGATTGGAAGGTATTAGTTGTCAACATTGAAATAAAGTACAGTTAGAAAAACTAAGGAGATAATGACTGGAATGCATGGTAGTAGTAGTTATGTAGAACCTATACCCAAGAATTATAAACATGTGTGTTGTTGTTTTTCATGTGAATATCTAAGTTTACAATTCATAGAATCTCTAAAAGAAATGGTAACCTAATGATTTCTAGAAAGTTATCTTAGATATCCTAGAAATATGTTCAACAAATACCTTAGCTACTTTGTCATGCCTACTACATAAACAGGTAAATTTATAGTTAAAAGGTAAGACTATAATAGAGTTGGCTAATGAACATTAGGAGAGGGATTTTTTGTTTGTGCCATACTCTACTTTATATAACCCCCTCCAATTACCATGTAAAGAATAATTATTTAGGATACATGGAAGGGTTTTGGGTAATAAAGAAAGTCAGTTAGTGTTGGAACGAGAAAAGGAGTTGGGAGTTAAAGAGGATCTTGATAACCAAAATATGAAAGCAAAGTTGAATTTGGAAAGTTAGGTGTGAAAGGAGAAAATTGATATGATTTTTAGTCTTGCCAATATAGAAGAGCTTCTAGTAAAAACTGAAGAAAGTGTAGATATCTTAACCCCATAGAAAACAGTTGGAGAGGCTGAGGTACAACTGCATTTAAATATTTTTAAGCCCTCTTTATTTCCTAATTGTAAATCTTTTAAAGAAAAGTAGAGCTTGAGATGGAATGCTTAGAACTTCCATAATATGTAATTTAGTTTGAGCAAGAACCTATTATAAACACTTCTCCTCCATTGAAACCTACTATGGGTAATTTTGGGAGAATTGAACAAAAGAGGAGCAACAAGTTGATGAGAAGTAATAAGTTGACGAGAAAAGAGTTTCCCTCATCTTCTTTAGCATTATGTGAATGGAATACCTTCCCATGGATCTTGGTGGATGCAATTTAGCTATTTTTTTTTTTTAGTTTCTATGCACTTTTAGTTTACTTAGTTTCTATCTTCTTTTCATGGAAATAAAATATATATATGTACTTGCATTATTTGGAAGTTGGTAGCTTGAAATTAATTTTTCTAATGTATTTTGGGAATAAGCTTTTGCAAGATGTAAGAGAATCCGTAAGGAGTTGATCAATGAAAAAGCCAAGAGAAGTATGGGTAGGAATCACGCATGTAAACTTGGGTATGATCTACCTTGAAAAATAAGTAAGTTAAAAAAAATCTTGCCTAGAGAATCATGGAAAAGGAACACACTTGTGATCCCTCAATCATGATCCTTGCTTATGTTCCTCCTTATATGACTTGTGATCCTCCTTAAATTTAAAAGGACAATGTAAGTTATTTTGGGTTATGGTGGTTCATTTTGATTCTTGAGCTTTAATGATTTTACCGTTTTAAAATTCAGGTAAGCTTACTCACTTTCTTTCTCTTGTTTTTCTCTTTATCTACTCTGTTGGGTCTTTTTTTTTTTCCTCGCTCCTTTCACTCATATTTAGAATTTGCAATTGAGAAGATAGATTAAATTCTTGGTATATCATGAATGTGCAATTTTTGTTTTGATTTGTTAAGTTCATCCATAGATACATGAAGTTAATTATTTGATTAGACAAAAGTAGTTGATCTATAAACTTTAGCACAGCATTCACATATTTTGTTTTTATAGTCTCAAATTTTTTTTTTTGATAAATTTTTTGTACTCTTTAGAGTGTTTCTTCATTGTAAAGAAAAAAAAATTGTGTCTTTTTGCAATAAGATCGGGTTAAGAAATTAATTAGTTGGATGAATGAAATTGGTACACTTTGCTATTTAGTAATTAAACTTGATTTAATTCATGTTGTTTGACATACTAAGATTATGAAACTAGAAACTAATTGAATATTTGTTTTGATTTTGTGCTTAGTTGAAATTGATTGGTTTCTAAGTGTGCTTTATTTAATGATATGTTTTAAGTTTTAAATGAATCTTCACACTTACATTGTTTTGTTCACTATTAGAAATTAAGTGTGAAGAAGATGTTAATGAGATATGAGCTCGTTTTTTTATTTTCTCTTTTAAGAAACTGTCAATAGATAGGGGAGAAAGAAGGATTTGCAAGATGAACTTTTAAGAGATTCTCAATTTGTTAACTTTTGTACTTTTCTCTATTTTAGATACATTTTATAGTTAGTAAGGTATTATTCCTGCTAATGTCAGGCTACTTTTTAATGGACTTTCTCTTGATTACAGGTGTAGTAGATTTAGTTTTAGGTTTAGCTTTATTACTTTTGTTTTTCTTTATTTTGTGTTTTTCTTTCATTTTATAGGGCTTGTATGAATTTGATTTTAAAGAAGGAATCTCATGATATGGCAATTATAGAATTCATTGTCAAAACTTAAACTAGAAAAGTTTTAGTATCTTTATACTTTTTCTTTTATTTTTCTCTCTTAATTTTTGTACTTCTATTGTTTATTTATACATTGAGGATAATGTACAATTTAAGTGTGAGGAAAAGAATAATAGACATTTAATTATATATGTTAATGAGTATGCTCTAATTGAATATCATACACTTAAGCATTTTTGTTTTTGTTAAGGCTAACTTTAGAAATTTGCAACTTACTATATATACATAAGCAATTTTTTTTTCCAAATTTATTCATGAATCTTTATGACCTTAGTCCACTTTGGTAAATTTGAGTAGTTAAATATCCATGCTCTAGATTTTCCTTTTACTTAAGTTTAAACTTAGACTTGGGATTATGATAGATATTGACAAGTTAAGAATTAGTTATTTGTATTTCTAAACTTAATTTCAGAGGATAGCTATCTATTTCTGTTTTTTCTAAATTTTCTCAAATTGAATGAATAAATGAGACTTGTAGTTTGAAAGTTTCCTGAAAATCAAAATGGTTGGATGCACAAGAAGGAATAAAATAAATGAATAAATAACACAATTTAGTAAGGATAGGCTTTGGTTTCTCATAAGAGCAAGGTTCTTTTTTGTTGCCAACCTAGGGAAATTGGTTAAGAATTAGTATGGATTGGCCTTAGACAATTAGAAGAGAAAGGTTCTTTCCTATTACCAACCTAAGAAATAAGGCGGTATGAATCAAACTTAGTCTGTTAAAAGAGCAAGGTTTTTTCTTGATATCAACAAAATTGTGCTTAATTAAAAGGATTAAATTGGATTAAACAATCATCCCAATGAAAAAAAATATAAACTAAGTAGAGAATCAAATGACGAGTTGATATAACATGTATCCAGTTTGAGTTTTTGTGACAAAAAAAAAAATGATTGGAATCAATCAGTTGGACCTTTGACCCAAGCTTGAGCTTAAGGACTTAAGTGCCTTACTAAGCAAATTTTCTCTTGCTAAGCAACCCCCAATGATGTACTTAGGAGCTCAGTTATCACTAGGACTTACCGTTATAGATCTGAACTAGTAGGTCCTTCGAGATATTGAATAAAATAGAATGAGTAGGTCTACGAACTCGGTAAGGTAGTTAACGTGGAGCTGGTTGAAGGATATGATACACAAAAGAATATAACATGACTTGATACTTTACTTAATATGACATACAAGTTAATTCTAAGGTTTACCCACCACTTATCTTGAGCTACTTGACAAGATTAGATAAGGGTGTATGAAGGTAGATTTGGAGAGGGTTGTCTTACAAGAACAATATGTTCAATGCTTATGTGTAAAGTTAGATAATTCCGGCTTATATGGGGAAGGGACTATTTATAGTAAGTCTTTAGGGTAACATTACAAATAAAGAAATTACAAGAAGATATATACAAAGGGGCTTCCTTGTACATACGAAAAGGGGTAAAAATGACAAAAGACAAAAAGGGAAAAATAGTATAATATTAGATGAAGAGGATAAGTGGCAGTACGACATTGGATTTATACAAGGGTTCTCTGAGCACAACAGGTGGGAGGAACTGAGGTGTTATAGCGATAAGGAAGTTGAGAAGTGAAAGGATGCTGTGAGAGTTGGAAGGAGGCCAGAAGAGAAGTACCTGGCCAGGAGCTAGCTACATTTACTCAATAGAAGACTTTTGATAGTTGAAAGTTTGGTCACTCAGTATAGAGCTCTCAGCTAGAGGAAGATCGACATTGGTATAAGATAACAAACAAAGCATTGTATAACCACTCGGAGCTCCCAAGGAATTTAGCCATCCTCCTTCAGCATATTGTTTCTTGTCATCGATAAGGTAATGAGTAAGAATCCTTTCAGTGAGGAACTAGAGGCCTTTAAGGCATGCATAAGTGATTGGGTTGGTGGTCGGTAACCCATTAGCTCCCCAGGGTTATTGGAGATTTGCCCTCAAATCATGATCCTTGTCATCATTGGGTACATAGGGAGTCAGATCGGTGACGTTGAATGTAGTAGACACACCAAAACTCTCGAGTAGTTCAACCTCATAGGCATTATTATTAATGCTCCTAAGGATCCTGTAAGGTCTATCTGTTATGGGGGATAGTTTGTTCGTTTTCTTGCTAGGGAAGTGTTCCTTGCTAAGATGGATCCAAATAGGGTCCTCAGGGGTATAAACGACTCGTCTCCTTTCGCAGCTTCCCTTTCCTTCTATCGAGCCAAAGTTTTGGCCAATTGCTTAGTAATCTTTCGATGTAATCTTTGGAATTCCTCGGCATGCTGTACGTCAGATTGACTTTCTCATTGTATAGTTGGACTGTTAATTAAATCTAAGGGTAGGTTCGGGTTAAGTCCATAAACAACCTCAAATGGTGATGTTCTAGTTAAGATGTGAGTTGAGTGATTATAGGCAAATTCAATGACGGGCAGGCATAAATCCCAGTCATGAGAATTTTTCCTAACAGTTGCACAAGGAGGCTATTGACGGGTCTATTCACAACTTCAATTTGGTTGTCTATTAAGGGGTGACAAAAAGTACTGAACAGGAGGTTAGTGACGAGCTTCCTTGATAGGGTCTTCCAAAAGAAGCACGTGAACTTTGGGTCATCGTCAAACATAATACTCCTTGGCATTCCATGTAGTCACACAATTTCTTGCAAAAAGAGATTAGTGATGAATAAACCATCATTAGTTTTGTAGTAAGGAATGAAGTGGCCTATCTTGTTGAACTAATCGACCATTACCATGATTAAGTCATGTCTTCTTGGCGTTTGGGGAAAGCTAAGCATGAAATCCATGCTTAGATCAGTCTACAGCTGCTCTGGAATCGGTAGGGGTGTATATTCTCCATAGGGATCTCTCATCCCCTTTACATATTTATACACCTTGCACCTCTCAAGTATGCATATCCTTCATCATCCCAAGCTAGTAAAAATGCTCTTTCAATATCTCATTGTCCTCTTTTCCCTAAAATGGCGGGCCAAACCCCTGGTAGCAGCTTCTTGAACAAGTAGCTCCCTTGCTGAACCACTTGACACACAAACCTACATGCCCTTCATTAAGAACCCTTGACTCATGTAAAACCTTTCCATAGCTCCTCCAACACTGTACTTGGCCACTAAGGGTCTAAAATGTAGGTCATGCTCATACTAATTAGGTAAAGTGCCAAATCCAAACACCTTAGCTTGCAACGTTATGATGAGGGCATGACAGCGAGAAAGTGCATCAGCTACTGTGTTGGTGCTCCCCTTGTTATATTTGATGACATAGCAAAAGGTCTCCAAGAACTCGAGAAAGTGCATCAGCCACTGTTGCCTATGAATATGCTTGAGAGATTCACGATCCGAATAGATGATGAATTCTCTTGGTAACAGATAATGCTACTAGTTTTGGAGTGTTTAAACAAGGGTATAGAACTCCTTGTCATAGGCTGAGTAATTTAGGGTAGTACCTTGGAGTTTTTCGCTGAAGTAGGCAATAGGTCAGTGCTCTTCCATAAGGATAGCACCAATGACGACACTAGACACATCACATTCAACCTCAAAGACTTTCTCGAAATTTGATAGGGTAAGTATTAGATCAGATGTTAGCTTAGACTTATCATCTTTAAAACTCTTTTGAGCTTTCTCTGACCACCTAAACTCAATGTTCTTTCTAGCCAATTTAGTCAACGGTGCAGTTATGGAACTAAAGGAATAAATCTTCGATAGAATGAAGCTAAACCATGGAAGCTCCTGACTTTGGTAGCACTAGTCGACATAGGCCACTCAAGAATAGCTTTAACTTTTTCTTCATCAACTCGAACTCCTTTTCCTAAAACAACGTATTCGAGGAATATAACCTCACTTTGACAGAATACACATTTCTTCAAGTTGCCGAATAATCTCTTGGTGTAGAGTATGTTGAACACCAATCTTAAATGCTCAACATAAGTGATGAGGTCGGCATTGTAGACTAGAATATCATCAAAATAAACCACAATGCATTTGCTAATCAATGTTTCGAGCACATGATTCATTAGCTACATAAATGTACTCAGTGTGTTAGTTAGACCAAATGGCATCACCAACTATTTGAACAGACTATCCCTTGTCTTGAAGGTTGTCTTCCTTTCATCCCTAAGTCTTATTTGTATCTGAAGATAGCCACTCTTTCGGTTAATCTTAGAAAAGATGCAGGCGTCATGTAACTCGTCAAGCATATCATTAAGTCGTGGGATCAAGTATCGATATTTAATAGTGATCTTATTGATGGCTCGATTGTCAATGCATATTTGCTACATTCCATGCTTTTTCGGCATGAGCACAATTGGTACAGTATAAAGGTTCATGCTCTTATGGACATGTCCGCAATTTATCAACTCATCTACTTATTTCTTCAATTCAGCTGCCTATTCAGGATTGAGCCTATAAGTGGGTTGGTTCGACAAGGTTGCTCTTAGTTGTAGGTTGATGCAATGTTCAATACCTCTTAAGGGAGATAAACCTTTCGGCATCTCAACAAGGAATAAGTCAACAAAGTCCTGAAGTAGGTGCTGTACTTCGGTAGGTAAGTTCTTGGCTTCTCTAACCTCCAAGAGTCTCCTGGCTAAGAGGAGCATGAAGTCCTCGGCCAAGGCTTCTTTGACAAATTGAGCTCAAGAAATCACTAAGGACTTCTATTGTAGCGATCTAGTAACCTTCTTTTAGGCTTCTTACACTTCCTTAGGACTCATGGGGTCAATATAATTTTCTTCATGTCCTTTTGGAACATGTAGGTGTTCCTATATCCATCGTGTAATACTCTAAGGTCAAACAGCAATGGTTGGTCGAGTAATATGTAAGAAGTACACATGGGGGGGGACATTACATAATACCTCGTCCCTGTACCTATCACCAATGGTAATCGGTACCTTAACTTGCTTATCAACGTATAACCTACCTTTCTCATTCAGCCAGTGAATCTTATATGGCTTAGGGTATGTAAGGGTTGGCAAATTCATGGTCTTGACTACCCCTTGTGCTATGATGTTTGTATAGCTCCCTCCGTCAATGATTACGGCACATAGCTTGCCATTCACTTGGTAATTTGTATGGAAGAGGTTCCTTCTTTGCTCATTCTCATTAGTTATAAAAGTACTGAGAGATCTTTGAACAATAACGCAATACTCGGTGCCGATATTAAGAGGTGTCTTAGCATTGGGGTCTTCTTGAAATTCTTCCAGCATCTAATCAACTCCTACTTCTTCCTCTCCTTTACTCACACTCTCTACTTTAAATTGGGGCTTGTCTCCCTTTATGGTCAAGACTTGGTGGTTTGGACATTGATTAGCTACGTGTCCATAGCCAAGGCATTTAAAACATTTGATTTCTTAAGTTTTCCTTCTTGAGTTTTAACCTTAGTCCCTTCGGATCTCAGGTTCTTCAGTCTTGCCTTTACTTCAACCTTCTTTTGGTTGGTTCGGTATATGCCCTCGATGTTCCACTTTGGAACTGTTTGATGCCCGGTCATTCCTTGGTCAGCTCAAAATGCCACTCCTATTCAACAGTATTGGTCGGCCACTCGGTACTCGACTAATCTGGTTCTTCCTTTGCCTTTCAACTCTCTAGGGCACCTGGATGGTTTCATCCAGAGTTATAAGGTTCTGTAGCTCTATAATGTTACCAATCTCAATTTGTAGCCTAGAGATGAGCCATGCTATAGTTCATGTCTCAGGTTTGCCGCCATCACATTGGATCAAGAGCAACTGAAACTCTTGGACATAGTTGTCCATTGATCTGTTACCTTACCTCAGGTATTGGAGTCATTTGAAAGTTTCTTGCTCGTAGTGTTTGAGAACAAACCTACTTCTCAAGACTCTCTTCATTTCGTTCCATGTCTGGACTTCTCGTTTGGTTCTCATACATGCATTTTGCAACTTCTTCTACCACTTTGCCACATATCCATAAAATTCCAATGCAGTTACTCGAATGCGAAAAACATCTTTGTAATCATAAAAATTGAATATCTTTTCGATCTTCTCCTCCCAGTCTAAGTAGTCATCAACACTACCAAATCTGTTGAAGCTTGGAATTTGTACCTTGAGATGTTTGGCTACCCTAGGAGCTTTAAGCTCACGTTTGTTAACTCTAACATACTGCTCCTCTTCTTCTTGATACTCTTCCACTTTGTCTAACTCCAATCTTCTTCTCACAACTCTATTGGCATGATGGGGTGGTGCTTAGTTCACAGGAAAGGCTTATAGTGCTCGTTCATTCATTTGCCTTCTTGGCCTACCTCTCATCTCTTGGCTCTATTTAACAACTCTCTCATGTAGCCTTATCTCTAGAACTCTGTACCAAAGCAGCCAAATTAGCTACAATAGTAGTAAGGTCTTATATTTACTCATCAGTAGTATGTAGTGTTTGTTGGGTCACATGACTACGATCATGAGCATCACTCTTGGCATTGTTAATTTCTCCTTAAACACTAGGATTTGACATTCTCACAAAGAGGTTTTGAAAGTACTCTCTACATAAGAAATCCTTATGCATACACAAACACCACACAGCTCTTAATCTCAACCTTAAGCTCTCTGATTCTAGTATTATATGATGTACCTAGGAGCTTAGTTATCACTAAGACTTACTATTGTAGATCCAAACTAATGGTTCCTTTGAGATATTGAAGAAAATAGAATGAGTAGGTTTACAAACTGGGTAGGGTAGCTAATGTGGAGTTGCTCGGAGGATATGATACACCAACGAATACAATATGACTTGATACTTCACTTGATAAGACGTATAAGTTAATGCCAAGGTTCACCCACCACTAATCTTGAGCTACTCAGCAATATTAGATAAGGGTGTATGAAAGTGGACTTGGAGAGGGTTATCTCATAAGAATAGTATATTTAATGCTTATGTCTAAAGTTAGATAATTTTGCTTACAAGGGGAAGGGACTATTTATAGTAAGTCCTTAGGACAACCTTACAAATAAAGAAATTAAAAGAAGGTATATACAAAAAGGGGATTCCTTGTATATACGAAAAGGGGTCAAAAGGACAAAAGACAAAAATGAAAAAATAGTACAATGTCAGATAAAGAGGATAGCTGGCAGTATGACATTTGATTCGTATAAAGGTTCTCTAAGCATAATAGGCGAGAGGAACCAAGGTGTTACGATGACAAGGAAGCCGAGAAGTGGAAGGATGCTATGAGAGTTAAAAGGAGGCTAGAAAAGAAGTGTCTGGCTAGGAGCTAGCAACATTTACTTGGTTGAAGACTCTTCGTAGTTGAAAGTCCAATCACTTAGTATAGAGCTCTTAACCAAAGGAAGGTTGACATTGGCACTGGATAACGAATTGAGCATAGTATAACCACCCAAAGCTCTTAGGGAATTCAGTCATCCTCATTTAACATACTGTTTCTTATCATTGGCGGGTTGGCAAGAAAGAATCCTTCGGGTGAAGGATTAGAGGCCTTTGAGGCATGTGTAAGTGATTAGCTTAGTAGTTAGTAACCCATCAGTTAATCATTAAGGCTTATCGTAAGAGATAGTAATCAGGCGGATCTTTTAAGATATCAAAGAAAGAGGAAGTGGATTAAGAACACATAGTAGCTTCCATAAAGCTGTTCTCTAGATATGACTTACTGAAGAACACTACATAACTTACTATTTCACTTGATATGATGCATAAGTTGATGCTAAGGTTCACTCGCCACTATTCTCAAGCTACTTGGTAAGATTAGATAAGAGTATGAAAAAGGATGTACTCAGAGAATGGTGTCTTGTAAGAGTAAGAATATTCATTAACAATGTTATGTAAGATGATTACAACTATAGTAAAAATGACTATTTATAGTAAGTTCTTTAAGGTAACAATACAATAATGGAAAATTATATAAAGGATAAAGTAAAAAGAAGATTCATGGTATAAGTAAAAAGGATAAATATGAAAAAGGACAAAAAGGAATATAGAAAAAATGTTAGAAAAATAAGGGACAAGTGGCAGCCTGTTAGTAGGTTCGTATATTGGAATCTTGGGGCATTGTAGTTGAACTGTGGTGGTGTTTAGGTTGCTCCTATTGATTAATATTGAAGGCTACCAAGGTGATTGACTAAGGTTGTAGCTCGGTAAGGTGGGATAGGAGAGCTCGGCGTACCTGGACTTCGCCTTGGCACTTAGTAGGTTGGCATCTAGATAGTGGACCGAGTAGAGTAGAGTACATCTTAGCTAGGCAACCAAAGAGTTTAGCAAATTGCTCTCCTGGTATTGAAGCTCATTAAGGTCGAGTTGAGATGCTTAAATCCTCTTAACAAGTCTTCGTAAGCCTCTTAGTCGGGCTCGGGTGATAGGTCTTAGGTTTGATAATCCATCACCCAAAGAGTCGAAGCTCTTACTTACTTCCGATCTCTTACATTTATTAATCCAATCTCAACTCCATTCTTTGTCAAGAATCATAGAGTGCCAACTTGAGTATGTTTCGGATTACCCTCCTAGCAACTTAACACTTTAAAGCACTCATCAAACTACTTAATGAACTCAACCATCAGCTTGGTTCCTAAGCACCAGGCATCTGATCCTTAGTGCTATTTACCTAAGCGTTTGAGCACCTCTGATAGGATTACAACTTAAACCTTATCCAATACTAACCTTCTAGAGCTGAGTTGACTATGACCATAACACGCATTAGTTGGGTATCCACATTCACAATTGTATAGATTTTCATTCTTCTCTCCAGAGCTTAACCAACAAATGTTGACCATGTGCCCCTCTGAGCACATGAAGAAGAATTCCTATGTCGAAGCTTCTTTTAGTATATTTCCTTTTGTACCCTTATTTATTCTTTGCACCTTACTTATTTTAGGGATGTACTATTTTATCTTTTCCATGTATTGAAAGTAGCCCTAGATTTGTAGGTATAAATATCCTTGTTTATGTAAGCTGCATCATCTTCTTCATTGAATATATTGGAATTTTCCTTACATGAGCTTGCAGGTATAATAGAGATTGACAATATAAGTTATAAGAGAGGCTCATAGTCTTGTCCTAGTTTTGTTTTAATTGTTTTGCTTGAGGACAAACAAATCTTAAATGTGAGGGAATTTGATAACACTCATATATAATATATATTTTAGGATAATTTTATGTACTTTCATGTGTCATTTGTGTTAATTTTATAATGATTTGGAGCTTAATTAGCTACTATTTCATTTGTAGGTTTTTAAGAGGCTTTCAATAAGTTTTTAGGCAATTTTATGGAGCTTTGGAGCTTTAATGAAGAAGTGCATTGACCAAGTTACTCAAGTGAGTGAAGTATAGACAAGAATTAATGACTAGAGAAGAACACATGTAGGAACACGATGATGTTCCCTAGCTATGTAGCTTTTGTCCCAGAATTTCATTGAAAAATAAGAGTTGCACGTGAAGGAGAATAACATGCTTAGAGATCATGGTTGTGA
The DNA here is from genome assembly GCA_024138015.1 of Lumnitzera littorea. Classification (NCBI taxonomy): domain Eukaryota; kingdom Viridiplantae; phylum Streptophyta; class Magnoliopsida; order Myrtales; family Combretaceae; genus Lumnitzera; species Lumnitzera littorea. Next base: position 72,859,075 of record JAMXBB010000005.1, on the reverse strand, counting down.
TATAGGGTGTATACATGCCATTCTTTATGAATCTTCTCATTTTTAGAAAGATTTCAAGCCCTTAAAGATGTCATGCTTTCATATATCTTCTGTTTGGAGCTTGATTTAGGAGAAAAAATATTAAAGACATGTAAAAGATACTTCGGAGATACATTGAAGATATATTCTTAGATTTCTTTTATATTATAAATAGCCTAATAAGCCTTGTAATTATATAGAGGATGAGAGAAAATCGATAGATAATTAATGGAATAGACTTCTCTCTTTTATTTCTTTGTTTTCTTAATATTTTAATTTAGTTTTAACATTCAATTTTTTTGAACCCTAGATTTTTATATAGTTAGTTTTCTTTTATTATTAATTTATGATATCTTATTATTATGATCTAATTGCATTACTTTGTATTGTCTTTAATTCAATATATTTAATATAGCTAGCTATTACATTATTTTTTCAATTGACTACAAAGTTCATGAGATCCTTAAATAGATAGATGGACCAATGCAATTAGATGTAATTGAATAGGCTAAGTGATTAGATGTTCAATTTCTTCGATCTAGGGCAATCTAATAGAGGAATTCAAGATCCTAATGCGATCTTGAGATACTTTATTATAGAATTGATTCGGATAAAGCATACTTAGAGTTAGGAATTAATTAAGAGATGGAAGTCTAGTTAATTTACACTAAGGATCTCTATAGTCTAGTGAACAAGAATGAGATCGATAAATTGCATAGTTAATCTAGGGGGATCAATAATTGAATACTAAGTTCATGTGTTCATAATTTAATTATATTGTGTTTTGTTATTTTGTTCTTTGCTTTATTTTAATTAGAATAGTTTAATTTAGTTGTCTTTAATTAATTGAATTTGTTTGCTAGGTTAGATGCTAGGAAAGGGATAAGTATTAGTATTTACACTTATAGGTAGCCCTTGAGAGATCGACATTAAGACTCAAATTCATTTTACTATACTATAACTTGATAGGTACACTTGCCTCCCATCGGTCATCTTGGTAAAAAAGCTCTAAGTCATGATAATGGGGGTACAAGGTTGTATGTGTAGTGTGTAGTGCTTAACGTGAAGTAAAGTGAGCTACATGTGTGCTATTATGTTTGATTAACAAAGATTGAGTGGACTATTGAGGTATTGTAGAGCTTAGGAGTTATTGTAGACAAATGAACAGAAGTTTAGAGCCATCATTCTTAACTGGATAAAGCTTAGTTATACTGCTTACAAGTTGTTTAACGAAATTCCTATGAGAGCTTGAGCAACCTTGTGACCAACATGTTGATGGAAAGTGTTTATGGAGGAAATAAGGGTCATAACTAGCAAAACTTCAAGTATGGCCTAAGAAACAATACTAAGATGAACATTAATTAATGAATTGATAAGCTGATGATGATTTAAACACATAAAATGCCCTTGTTGACATCTAAAATACGCTTGTGTGTCGATTAGATGAGTAGGTAAATGTCCCATTACAATAGCTAGGTCGAGTGAATGAATATGAGTAGTGAAGGGAGATGGAGGCAACTCTAATCAACATGACACTTATGCCAAAGCTCTTAGATTGCCCCATAGTCTTGACAATGTCAAATTGAAGGTACCTTCATTTACAGGAGATTGATCTCCTAATAGTTATCTTGGTTAGGAGAATTGTGTGGAGAAGGTGTTTGAATTATAGCTTTGACTAAGTTGCTAAAGTTCAACTAAACGTTGTCAATTTTATAAACTATGCTATTTTGTGGTGGTGATATTTATAAATAAACTAAAGGAGAAATGGGGAAGGTGATGTTACCTCATAGGAAGACATGCATGCATCAGTTGATGTACCATTGGTTTATTCCTAAGTACTACCATTGGGAATTATATAGACTTCAATCATCGTACTAAAGGGGCATAAGTGTTGAACACTATGTCAAAGAGTTTAAGATGCATATGATTAGTTGCAATGCTAAGGAGCCTAGCGATTAGACTATTGCTCGTTTTAGAGCTAGGCTTGAGTTTACCTTTAATATAGAGGAGTTACATTGCTTTGACACCTTGGAAAAGGCTATCTAGTTAACCTATAAGATAGAGAAGTAGGGACGGCACTACTCATCTAAGGCACCCATTGATTTCAAGCAAGCAAACTTTAGTAAATGTTCGTGATTAGGTATAATACTAAAGAGTTACTAAAATGGTTATATTTTACTTTGAGGTTTGGTTAGTTGTTATGCAAAAGGGAGTAAGTTAAAGCTTAGAAAGATTAATTTCAACAAGTTTCAAGATAACTACATGCTTTTATATCATGAATTGAATTTTAATTGGAAAGAGGTTTTTATTAATGATGTTGTGAATGATTGGGTAAGGAAAGATGCATTTTGATTGATTAAAGAGGACATGTATGCATGGGGTTCGATTAAGTTTTGGGCATTATACCTAATCATGAAAATTTGCTTATCCTAACTAGAGTCAACATTTGCTTGTTAGCAAACACATCCTCTTCAATTAGGTTGGCATTAATATCAACCTCATCTCCCACTTCTCTCTCTTCTTTTGGTTCCTTATCTATGCTATCTACTTCAATCATCGGGGCATCTCCCTTGACAATCATGGTCCTTCGGTTCGGACACTATGTGACCATGTACCCAAACCTTTGGCACTTAAAGCACTAGATCTGGCTCATCTTCCTTCCAAAACCTTGCCCCTTCTCATATGTTCGAGTTAGCACATCACCATTAGGTCAGCCCTTTTGTTTAATCTTGACATCTATTTGTCTAGTTGGCTTAGTGCTTGGTAGCTTCTCTAAACAGGTCAGCTTAACTGACCAGGTTAACTCATCGAGGGTTGGGTTGACATCCTACTTCTTCTTTATCTTTCCACTTATTGGGCTATTCATATAGCCTCATCAATTGTAGTAAATTACTAAAGTTCTACAATGTCTCAGATATCACTTAATCTAGTGAGGAATCTGGACATTGTTTAGTATAACAGCTCTTCTACTTAACAGTGAATCATGAGTATTTGGAACTCTTGAACATATTCGTTAATAGTTTAGCCTCCTTGCATCAACTCTTGAAGCTGAGTAAAACTGTCTTGCAAATAAATATCTAGCATAAACCTATTTCTCAGTATCCTCTTCATCTTAGTCCAAGTATTAACCTCTCTGTATCCTTTTTGTCTTCTCATGTTCTAAAAGTTCTTCTACCACATAGCGGCATATCCTAAGAACTCAATAGTAGTAGTCTCACCTTCTTTAGGTCTTCATACTAGTAATAATCAAAAACACATTCAACCTTCTCCTCTCAATCTAAATAATCATCTCCACTCCTAGAACCATTGAAGCTCATAACTTGAAGCTTCACATGGTTAGTAGCTCAGGGTGTTCTAACTTGCTCTTCTTCTTCATTATACTACTCTTCTTCATCATCATCTATATATCCCAAGTCAATCCTTCATCGTACTTGTCCTCTTACTCTTTCACCTCAAACTTGTCGAGTTAGGTTTTGTCCTCTAGTAGGTTGGGCAACTTGTAGGGTGTTTTGCATGGTCTTAGTAGGTTGATAGACTATTGCATGAACAACTCTAGTTAGATCGACTAAGAGGTTATCCACTTCATTAAGTCATTTATTTGTACTCCTAGGGGTGCTTTGGGGTTGTCATCCATGGTAGACAACACCACTATCATCGTCTCTAATACCGGCATTAACAGTGGGATTTATCATCTTCTTGACAAAACTTAGTAAATAAACTTCAAATTTGAGGTATAATTGTTACTATTCCAATGCGCACAAATGTCTAACAAATTTGCGAATACAACTATACCAATGAACAATAAACTTAACCAAAACTTGCTCTGTTGCATATGCTTGAAACAGTGCAAAATTGAGTATACACAAAAACAACTCCTACACTCTTTTACTTCAACATTTCAATGAATCTCTATATGACTTTTATACGCTATTGCTGTGAACACTACTTCACAAAGATCTAAGTACAACTTTCCTAAATTAAACCTCCACTTTAATACTAAGATGATGTGGACTAAGACTAAGAAAAGACAAGGTTGGTTACAAGGGTGGGTCCAAGCTTATTGAAAGCTTGAAGAATGAGATGGAAAGTAAGGCAACAATTGGAAAAGTAAATAAGCAAACCTACGAATAGCTCTATAGGATATAATGCACCAATGGAACATCTAAGGATTCACAGGATAATTTGATATGATGTACGAGATGGTCCGATGAGGTTACTCGCCACTTAACCTTGCTTAAGGGATAGGGTAAGAGTGAAATAAGTAAACAAGCTAAGGAATCAATGACTAATTGATAATTTAATTTGAATAATTTCATTTAATTTTAGAAAATTTCATAATTTTATAAGAATTGAATCATAATCTACAAAACAATTTAAGAAGTAAATTCTAAAACAATTTCCAATAAGACAATTCTCTTATCTTTATGCCTAAGCTTTACATGTGAATAAGTAAACCAACTAATCACCCTAAATGACTTATCAATTAAGAGTTAGAGTCATTTATTAATTGATAACTTATCAAAAACTATTGATAACTTATCAAAAGATGCTTTCCTTATCACCCTTTTACTTATTCTACATATGGACAAGATATCACAATATTTCACATGATTAACTTTAATCAAGTAGACAAGACAATTCCATGCCCAAAAGGAAGCCTTAATGGCCAGTTCTTACATGGCTGGGGGGGAGCTGCATGCCTTTATCTTTCATCTATCATTCACTTTATCTTGCACTCTATTATTCACCCCTTAATGCTTACATCATCTAGAGTTGTAATTGTTAACTTTTGTGCATGCTACAAGATAACAAAATCAAACTTCTTAAAGACACTTTCCACTCCAATTGCAACCGGCCACTCTTTCTCCATTTGCTCTCACTTTTAACTTTATTTTCACTTCCTTTTCTCTCACTTTGAAAACAACTCAAAAGAGGAAACACAAAACCCTACAAAATCTTACACTTGCCACCACCTTCTAAGCATCTACACTCACGGCACTTTGAACTCCACTTGTGTCTTACATTTGCCAACATTCAAAGCTCCTTTTAGGATCCTTAAAACACTCCCTAAACCCCACTCCAAGGGACCACAAGTCAAGTTTCCAAAAAGGTTGCAAGAAAGAGGAAGTAAGACAAAGAGCTTAAGTGGAAACTTAGTACACCACCACTATATTCTTGCTTTGTAGACGAGTAAGTGTATCTTGTGTTAGTAGTTTAGTATTCATGTTAAGAGACCATTATTTCTTGAAGATATGAGTATGAACATAAGTTGATGAAAGTCTTACATGAAGGTTGAAATATGAGTATGTAAAGTTGGTGTTTTGTAGAGATACTTGTTCAACACTTTGAATGGAAAACTTTAAGTTGAGAAAATCTTTAAATGAGAACTTGAATGAAAGGGAAGCGTGCTGGACATAAGGATTTATATGTCATTTGGATGTTGTTTTCACTTCCATTAAGTTAAACATGCTCAAATCTAGACTTAGGTAAAAGAAAACTCCATCACATGAAGTTTTATGAGGAAACCAATTTTATAAGACATGAACCATGATATGGGAGTTATGATAAGTATGAGATCTACTATTTTCATGTAAAGTATGAGCTAAATAATCATCTCATGGAAAGGAAGTCAAGTTAACATTTAAATACAAGTAGCTTAAGTTCATGATCTAATACCTAAACTTAAGGAAATGATAAAATAAGTTGAAAAATTGAGTTGGAAGGCTACACACCAAATTGACCAGATCTAGAACTTTGCCAAAAGAAACTTAAAAATATGATAAAAGTAAGTAAACAAAGTGATAAGACCAACTAAGGTAAGTATGATAAGTGTATTAAGCCTAAAACTCAAAATCAAGCTTAAAACTTCCAAAACGAGCCTTAAACACCAAGTTGAATCCACCTTAAGTTTCTGACCAGCAACTTAGTATAACAATAAAAGTTGTTTTAAGACTATCGAGAATCCCACAAGACACCCCCTAAGCCCAAGAAAGTGACTATCTTTGATTTGGATAAAAAAACAAGCCCATTTGACAACTTAAGCCCACTTAAGAGCCCAAGAAGTAGTTGTTAGCCTTAGGAGTGTAAATCAAAGTTATGAATCTGACTTTAAGAAGTATTTTGAGCCTAGAATGAAATCTTAAGCCCAAGCCCAAAGGATTTCCCAAGTTACCAAAAAGCCTATTAACTAAACAAAGCTTAAAAGCACTCCAAATCATGAGGAATGCTACTATTCTAACCTATAGGTAGATTTTTGTGCCTCATCTCGAAAATCTAACCTCACCACATAAAAGTACATTTGAAAAAGATGAATATTGACTATAAGATCATAAAAATTGGATTTAAAACGAGAAAGTTATACTTGATTGAACTTTAAGTAAGAAATTGGGAAAAATGGGAAAACTAGTCAAGAGTATAACTTAAGGGGTTTTAGCTTAGTTTTCTAAGTTTTATTTCAAATCCTTATAGTATTATGATTGCGATGTCTAGGGGACCCAGTAGTTGGAGACAACTTACCCTTGGACTACTTTGATTGACCTGCATGGTGGAGTGAGTGAATTCCTAATGACTCTTTACTTGATTTTGCTTATAGAATAGATGTGTCTAAACTTATATATATAAATTGGATGCTTGTGGGATATGGGAAATGTATGTGTGTGAGTTCATGATTGAATGCTATGGCTTGTTAATCACTTAATAATAGTAATTTCTGGCAATAATTCATACGTACAATTCTATGGAATGAAATTGTCTGATCACCATGAAAAACCGGATTAATCACTTATATGATTAAGGAATTCAATGAATCATGTATTCCCGATAATTACATTCGGATGACACCAACTGCCACTTCACATAAAAGATGGGAAGGGACTTACAAGAGAAGGGCCTTCTACTAGATTGGGCACTAGTTATTTCATCATTTATATTGAGTCTCTATCCTAAGCTAATGAGCTTACTAGGCACCGAGAGACGCTAACCATTGGCGAGGGGCCGTATCTTGTGTCTTATGGCTTCTGCTTAGGGTGTGTGTTTGTGGATTGTGGAGGCCACCATACTGCTAGACTTAGGATTTTGAAAATATAATTTGTTGTTCAAGAAAGAAAGTATATTATATATGATTTTGTTTTGACTTAAGCACAATAATGCAAATGATATAAAACCCAAAGGCTAAAACCCGAATTTTGGTTTGGGTCAGTTAATTATCTCCAACCTCAACTACAGGGGGCATAATTTTGAGTCGTATGTAGTTCTTAGGCTATTGCATACTGATTGTTTATGCATTCATATGTTTATACATCTAATAGATTTCTGCCATGCGGTATTGATGAGGGTATTTATCTCACTAAGCTTAAGCTTATACCCTGATAGATTTATTTTGTTGCAGGGGAACCTCTTTGCTCATTCGGGCCAGGAAATGCCCAAGGTAAGTCTTGTTTAGAGACGAGTTAGAGTGATCAGGGAGCGGAGAAGAGATTTTGTAATATTTTTGTAGATAAATATTTATCTTTGTTTTTGTTCATATTATAGATTGAAGTTTCTAATGTAGTTTCCTTTACGAACTGCATTTGCCTATAATATTCTTTTGGTGTGAAACTTAACGAATTCACACGTTAACTTAATTAATTTACATCATAGAAGTTAACTTTAGTAAATTACTTTATATTACTTATCTATGGGCCTAATAATAATGTATAGTGGAAGGAGCCTTATATGTTGTAGAAAAGGCCTGTGATCAATAAGGGGGTTGATAGTAGACCTTTATGCAGTACATAATGATCTACCACAACAACGATATACCACAACAACGATATTATTGGGTCATGATAGATGGTTTAGAGTTCCTTTATGATTTTGGCTTAAGTATATTTATGGTGATGTAAGAGAGGATTATGATAACTACGATGATAGGTGAAGGATTGTTTAGTTAAACTATGTTCAGAGTTTATGTCAGTAACTTAGTGGACTCCTTTTGTGTTAATAGTTGTATTAGGATATGATTATTTGCCTTGTTTCATTTTAGGGGTCACTTGAGACTCCAGTTATGATATTGTTCCTAATTATGTACTTAGTTACAAGTTGTTAATATTTCTAGTGTTATCAGCTTTTACTTATCTTAGTAAGGTTGTTATTAGCTCGTTGACCTAGTGGTATTCAATAAGACACTCTTAATTTGTATTTTTGGGGATGTATTGATGTGAATTTGGTAGTTTCTTGCTTGATATTTGAGGATTTAAACAAGTTTTGCAAGATCTAGATGCCTTAGCATGTTGTTATCTAGAAAGAGCACATGGCGGGTTGTAACGTTCCAAATTGTAAGGTGTTATGGGTAGTTATAAAGCTTATATTAAAGGATCACTAAAATATTAGGCATTAAATTGATAGGACAATGAGAATGAGAAGAATAGGTTCATTAAGGGTTAAGCCTAAATCCTTGAGTTGTTTGGAGTAGTCATTACTTTACCATATGTGTTTCTACTATTTAACTTATGTCTTTAATTTAAGCTGTATATATTTAATGCTTTGCTTTTCTAACATTATTTTCAGCTTCTTGATGCTTTTTTCCTCTTTTATAGTAAGCTTTAGAGTTTGGTTTGTTAAAGGTTGTGTGGAATATCTAGATAAATTGCTTGAGCTTGTCTGCTTGTTAAGCTCATTACCATACATAAAATACCTAAGATAGATTTTTTTTTTTTTAATTAAGCAAAGAGAGTTTAACTTATAACAATGGTAGAGAACGACTTATGAAGTAGAGATCCAAAAATATATATTTGCATACAATTGTATCTAAGACTCAACAACCCCATTTGAATTCCATATTGATAATGTAAAATCAATGAACAAATAGATAAGTAATAGAAGAACCCCGATCCTTATAAAGGAAACTTTAAAGATCTAAAGTAGGAACTAAACAAGAAGAAAATAATCAAATAACATTTTCAAAGATTGAGTAAACTTGGGTGGTAGATTAAAATGCCTCCTAAGTCAACCAAGGCACCATCTAAGTTAACTAAAATGTGTAATACAATCAAAGCTTATGAGTTGTGAATTCCAATATCTACACTAAAGCAAAATATGAAGTTGTTTCACTAAATTATCTATAAGCAATGACATAGCAATGATGAAAAGTTTATTGATTCAAGGACCAATAATGATAGTGATGAATCAAGTAAAAGATTAAGACATAATTCGAAATTTTATACATACATTGAAGCATATATACATGAGATGGGGTTGACAAGTTCTTTTTCTTTTATAGTGGGCTGGAGTCATGTTAAGTATGGTAGTTTTTGTTGATTGTGTTGACATGTCATGTTGAATTCTATTATGTGAGTCAAGTTCAGTTGTCAATCTTGTTCTATTTGGGTTTGTTAATGTATTTTTAATCATTGATCCCCTATTATATATATGTCTACTAAGGTGTACAATATGGAAAATCCCTAGCAATAAAGAACTAAAGAATTAAAGTATGAAAATAAGTACAATGACAACTAAAGAATTATAGTGTGGAATGAATGTAAGAAAATATTCAATTGATAAATAGCAAGTAATTAATGACTTCTAACAATATTAGGTATAAAGCAAACTATATATCTATGATTTTGGCTATCATGATAGTTATGACGAGAAACGATAATTATAGTGATAATAAGGAATAATGAAGACAAAATAAAGCTTGACAAAATCTACCAAAGCTTATGACTTAGAATGTGTGATCTACCTTAAAAGATGCAAAAGTAATGATAGTAAGAAGACTAAATGTGTTATAATGTACAAAAGTAATAATTAAATTAATATGGCTTAATCAATTGGAAGTAAGTATATGTAAAAATAATAACAACAAAAGTAAGTTGTCCTCTCACATTCTAACAATGGGCTAAGGATAGGTGGAAGAAATAAGTGGTTTGAGTTTGAAGTGCAATGGTAGTAGAAGAAGGGTGGAAACATGAGAATACTCGAGATTGTAAGGTAGAAGATGGTTGCTGAATAAAATATGTAGTAAGCTATGAAAGTGTGTGCTTTTACCTAGGAATTGCAGAATTGCTCAAGTATTGGCAAAGACTAAAGGGTGGCTTTATTTGATGTTGAATTAATCCTCCATTACATCAAAAGTTAAATGACTATTGTTTGGAAAGTAATGTTTGTAAAGGGATCACTGTTTATTTATTTATTGCTATGATATGGTGATGGAGGGCTGAAATTGGAAGCATAAGGGGTTATGTGCTGAAATCTAGGTTAATAACGTAATAATTGATATTGCTGTAATCAAATTGTGAATAAATGAGAAGTAGAATAAATAAGGAAGTAATACAAAAAGGAAATACTTAAATACCTTAGAGATAGGGAATGGAATTAATGTGCCCAAGTGCTAAGTTGATCACTAGGGCTTACTAAGTGCAATAATGGGTCCTCTTTGAAAGAGAAGAAGATTAGTAAACTATAAGCGGGGCATGTGGATATGACTCATATATGGACCTTAGCTCATACTTGATTTGACTTACGAATGCAAGGGTAAGGGTTCTTACTACAAGTTATTACTAAAGGAACTAGATAAAAGTGGATAAAGAGACTTAATCTATGTAGCTATGCAAACTTGAGAAAGGAATAATCATTTACTAAAGATGGTGACAATGTCTGTGTATTTACAAAGGGCTATTTATATGGGCCTTAGGTAGGGTAAATTATAAACAAAAGGATGGGAAACTAGCATATGTACAAAAATGATTAAATAGGAAGAATACAATGCACTAACGATACTACTTGGCCACATGTTATGTAGGCATTAGGTACTCCTCTAACAAAAATAGACAAAGTTGTAGGGCAGCAACTTGATGCTAGGCATAAGAGAGGTCTTTAAACAGTTTGGCCACTAAGTTGGGTAGCATGGAGGTAGCTCAAATAGTAGGATGGTTAGGTAGTATGAGCTATTTAGGCTTGTTAAGTAAGGAAACATAGTTGTCTAGGAAGGATATGACAGCTCGAATAAGGGATAAACAACTCGATGGATGGTCCCAAGAGAATCTTTAGACATAGAGCTACTTATCCTTAACCATCTAGCCATTAAGGATTGTATTGACTAGTCATTATAGGCCTTGAGCTGACCTTGAGTAAGTAGTCTAAGGCTTGACATATGTTGCCTAGAGTTTGGCGATTGTAGTAGGGAGGTTGAACTCCCGTAAAAGGTTATACATAAGTGATGGGAGCTAGGAGGTGATTATGATAGTAGTTATAATAAGCTGACAAGCTAAGGAGTAGTAGGGAAGTTGTATGAATTAGATGGAAGAAACCTAGGGTGAAGTTGAAAGGACTTGAGTAATTTATTAGACTAGATTGCTGATATCAGGCAAGTGCACCTATCAATTTTAATATAACGGATGTGAGTCCAAGTCGATCCCTCAGAGACTTCGAGTACTAATATTAACTTTAGCTCTATTATTTAATCGGAAAATTATCATGAGTTAAATGAATTAAAACTACTAAAATTAACAAACTAACCTAATTATGAGACTTGATTAAGCAATTTAGAAAGCGATAAAACTAAGAATGATTTCAAGAAGGTAATAACGTATTTAGGAATTATTTTCCCTAGTGTTTAACAAGTGACTGCTTAAAATATATTCAATTCAATTTCTATTATTCTTGACCGGAGGGATTCACAATTAAAGTTAATACCTTTCTCAAGCATATTAACCTTAATCCTAAATTATTTACTGGAATCTCTTCACTTAGTAATATAATTTAGAATTGTATTAATATATAATGAATTCCCACACAAATAAACAACTTTCCGAAAGAAACATGTATGTTTTCTCTAAGTACACATGTAATTCTCTCCAATTATGTAAAGATCTAATTACATATGTAATTTCTCAATCATCATGCATAATATCATAGATTAATACTCTAGAAATATCAATTAACAATTAAATAACATAATTGAATCAAGAAAAGATAGAAACTTTATTGAAACTTATCAATCTATCTAATAGTCACATGAAAACCTAGGTTCCATAACCCTAAATACAAGAATCTTAAGCTATCATAATGAAATTAAAAACGAATTCCAACAAAACCAATAAATAAAACATGAAAAACCCCTTTTGTTGATGATAAATCTCTTTAATCTTAAAGTTGGGTGTTGCTTTCGCCTTTTTCTTCCCCTTATCCTCAAGTCTCTTCTCTTTTGAATGTCCCCTTTCTTATGTGAAACCGTAGTATATCCTTTTATAATGTATTGTAAGGTTTCCATTTTTGTCACTAGACACGGCCTGGAACATAGTCGTGTCCCCAGGTCATGTAACTTTCTGATCTTGGCATATTTTCCTAGATGGACACAGCTTGGGGATACAGTTGTGTCCCAGACTGTGTAACTTCAAAACTTCATAACTCATTCATTTGAACTTCAAATTGAGTGAAACTTGATTCCTTTTCTTTGTTTTCAATCCAAGAACGTATTCAAACCTTGAAATCAAAATTTTACTCAATTAAGTATCAATTTCTTTAAAGAAAACCAAAGATGTAAGGGAAATACTATAAAATCACCATGTGAAATATATTTAAAATCAAAGTTATCAAACTTCCCTTCACCTGAGCATCTGCTTGTCCTTAAGCAAATAAATCAAAACAAAACTTTCGGGACAAGAAATGCTAAGCAAAGTTTATCACTATTTAGGAAACCGATGAATGAATACACTTAACTCGTAGAAAAGTAAGAAACTCATTCTCAACTAACTTGCAATAATAAAATCAACCAATTTCACCCTTAACATTGTCATAATATCACCTGACCATATTTGAATGCTCCAAAAATACTTAATACTAGAGTTCATTAGTTAATTTATGGAAGTCGAAGTTTACCCGAGTCATTTAACCTAGGAATCTTAAACTAAAAATTAGATTTAACATCTTGCCAACTAGGAAAGAGTCATAAAAATTTTGTCCATTTGACTAAAGTGTATACAATTCTCTCTTCCATCTCACTAAGCGCCATAATTTAAAACAAACATATTTTACATCCACTCATCCTCTGATCATCCCCTTAGTTCATGCTTTTGTTGGGAGGTCTTTTAAATTTACTTTATTTAAGCACAATTGTGTTGGTCGAGAGAAAAAATTTTGCTCTTCTGATGGATCAAGATCGATCTATACCAACTTATTCCTTATATTGATAGCAGTAAAGAACCTTGCTCTTCTGACGGACTAAGGTTGATCTATACCAATTTTTTTTTTTTCATTAGAATTGGCATTGGGACTCAATCTCGCTGTTCTGACGGACCAAGACAAATCCTTACCAATTTTTTCTATTCATATACTAGTTATTACTTTTGACCTCCAATCATTGTGATTTTTTAGGGGTTTCTCAAAAGAAGAATTTCATTTGTTTGTTTGCTAAAAATTATAGGGCTCTAAAAATTTCTAAGAGAAAGGTATACATAAAAGTAAATTTAAAAATAACCATGACTAACTCTCAACTAGTGATGTTGCTCCAATCTCAAGTCTTAGAGTCCCATGCTAAATAACTTGTAACTTTACCCTCCACAGATTTGACTAATCAATTCTAGTAAAGTATAATAAGATCAATAATGATCAAGATGACACAGTTCATTTGGCTCAACACTTGTTAATCACCTATTGCAAGTTAACTTAAAAATTAATTGGGTCAAATATGGATAATTTGTATCCTAAACAGTAACAAATTCATATATATCCCTTCCCCACACTTAATAACATACAATGTTTTTAATGTGTGACTAAGAAAGCATAGCAGTAAGAAATGAAACAAGAAAAATCATCATAGGGAAAAAGGAAATATATGTATTGAAAAAGAAGCTAATACTTTCTTACTAGTCGAAATAAGGTGAAGAAGTTCATAACGAAGAAGCATCATCATTATATGTCTGATTTCACATGCCTTGGCCAATGAAAAACAGCATAAAAAAAAAATGAACTAAGAAGAGGGATTGGAATCTATCTCTTCATCATCCTCATTAGATGGTGCCTCTACCATGGTTTCATCATCATCTTCTTCACTGCCCTCAACATCTTCTTCACTACCCCCAGCCACCTCTTCCTCACCACCCTCATCATCCTCTTCCTCAATCTTACTATTCTCATCATGTGCATCCGACTCTTTCATCTTGAGAAATTTTTCCATTTTGTCTTGGCGGATATGAAGTTTATCCACACTTTCTCGGATATAACGAACCTTAGTCATCAACTTATCAAATTTGTCTTCAAAGCTTACTGAAGACGTCTGGTCTCGAGATATGCTGCGTGAGTGTCGACCTTGACGTCTCGTTGGTAAAAGGTTCATGAGTCGAAATGAATTAAGTCACATAGGAGTGACTCGATTGACTAAGGTAAGCGAGGGCTAAACGACAACCTTAGTCCGCATGGCCTGCACGAGTAAGGTGATGTAGTGGCCATAACAAATATGCCCTTTCTTCCGTGTAGTGGTGGCTTAGTGGCTGAAAAGTTCAGCTAGCTCAATGGCTAGATTGATGGGATGTTTATGAATAACACTATATAGATAGAGGCAATCCTTGTTGAAAACCACACTGGTGCTGAGGCCTCGGCCAGTCAATGTATGTGCAAAGAGCCAATGAAGTACACGATATTCAGGTATGACTAATTGAGAAGCCTTACTCTTTGCTGGGTCATAAGCATCACCAACAATAATTTCGTTCCAAAACGTCCCTGGTGTTACTCCATGTGGAAAACGACATGAGAGACATTAGAACTCTTCTATCCATGTATATCTATCTTCATAAAAACTGAGATATCTACCCAATTGAGCTATTGTCATGTGGAAAGGGTGGCCACTCAAAGTGAAATGGAGTTTGCGTTTAGGGCCCATGCCACTAGCACTCTCTTTATCGAGTTTGTATGTGCATAAAAACTCTAATGTCAGCACTTTATAAACTGGAGCTTCAAGAAATAAAAATCGCTTCTAAATGGTTCCATCTAAGAGCTCCTTCATTTCTGTTGTAAGTTCTAATTGAGCGAGAACATCCTAATCCAAACGAAGGGTGTCGCTGAAAGGCTTTTTCTTAAGTAAATTATAGCGTTGCGATTGGTATTCTTCTTTGAATTGAAGTATTGGGTGCTCTATCGGAGGGAGAGTGGCTAATGGTTCAACAATTGCACCTTCTTGCATTGAAGATGATGCTGCATATTTGGATTTTTGTCGAATGGTAAGCTTTGCCCGATTTGCCATTGAATACCTGAGAAGAAACACCAAACCAAATCAAAAACGCACATCCTTGCCACACGTAGTTTAAACAAAGACAAAGGGAGAAAGGATTAACAGTGAAGAATATTGAAAGAATTCTCATTGGAACATTTAAACAAACATGTAGAGTGCATCCACAAAACTAGTTGGTGTAAAAGAAATGGCTAATAAATGCATTCAACTAATTATACAATAGACCCACTACATTACAATCAGCTTGAAAAACAGGCATCCCAACACATCAAAGACGCTAAATGACCCAAAATCACTCTCACAATGCTAACCTTAACTGGCGTAATTGAATAATGATGTAGAGTGCATCCACAAAACTAGTTAGTGTAAAAGAAATGGCTAACAAATGCATTCAACTAATTATACAATAGACCCACTACATTACAATCAACTTGAAAAACAGGCATCCCAACACATCAAAGACGCTAAATGATCCAAAATCACTCTCACAATGCTAACCTTAACTGGCATAATTGAATAATGATTATCAAATTGGCAAACAAAATTCGGATTTGAGAGATCATACAGGAATATCTAACTAGAAGAGGCATCATAAAGGCATTAAAATCTAGTAACACAAGGCAATGGTGTATGTCTATTATGAAAGAACGAAATAAATTCTTAGACCAAATGCAAGTACCAATTCACAAAAGACCTAAATGTTGGGTAGCTAAACATGCCTAAACAATGAGGAAAAATAAAGCATAAACAAGATATGACAGAAGAGAAAAAAAAAAGAAAAAATTAGGAGAACTTACTTAGATCAGGAACGTGAGGAGAAGATGGAGAGAAGAGAGAATATGAAATGAATATGTGTTGAAGTTTGTGAGTGCTTGAGAAAGTGTGTGTGCGTTTTAATAAATTATGCAGGGCGTGTGCTGAGTCGTGTGGGTGTTGGGCGGACACGAGTTGGGATACAACCGTATCTCACACTCATGTAACTTTTTGTTTGGACGACATCTCACTAGGTGCATACGGGTTGGGACACAATTGTGTCCCACGCTCGTGTAACTTTCTGTTTGGACGTTGCATAAGGTTGGATGCACACGGGCTGGGACATGACCGTGTCCTATGCCCGTGTAACTTTCTGTGGATGTTAGTTCATTGAAGGGGCTTGGATGGACACAGGCTGGGATACGACCGTTTCCCATGCCTGTGTAACTTTCTATTCTGTTTTTTTTTTTATAACCTAAATTTATGAATTTAAAAATACAAGAAACTTAAAAAATAAAAGTACTTAAACTAGAAAAATAAGACAACGAAAACTAAAGAGAGAAAAAAAAAATGAAACTAAAAGGGAAAAGCCTATGACTAAAATTGAAACAAATAAAAGAAGCAAAGCAAAGTTAGATAAAAGAAAAATAAAATGGAATAAACTTAAAGAACTAAAGTGTGAGTAAAGTTAGACATGGGTTGCCTCCCAAGAAGCGCTATAGTTAATGTCAATAACTCAATGGGATACGTCTTGTCATTCATGATTCTTCATCCAGGGAGAGATAGGACTCCTCCTATATCTCGCTTTCGAACCCTCCATATGAGTGTAAATTTACCCTTAAGCCATCGACCTTGCCAATTCCATTTCATTGGTGCATAACTTCCATAGTTTCTCTCCTTATCATGCCACTTATCAAATTCATGTAGCCTAAACTTCTTCATTTTGTCCGCTTTTAGCATAGATGTGGTTGTCATTGGAAGTTTTGAACTTTTCACCACAAAGACATGTTCCAAATGATTTCTTGACAGTTTTGGTTCCAAAATTGGTGACTTTTCTTTAAAGGATCTTAACCAAGGATCCTTTGGCTTGTAGAGTGAATCAACCCCCTTCTTGTCCACAATAGATTCATGAACTTTTATTTGAGCTACCATTTCTGCACAATTGGGGTTGGTCACCAAATTTTCATCTCCCTTTTGCAAGTAATAGCTTGAGGAATCTTTGGCAAGCGTTTCCTGCACACATGTAGATATAACGACATTAGTGGCATTAACATTGTGACATATGTCCTCTGGGTTAAGAAATTTGTTCGTTGCCTCTGGAGTTTTAAAAACTATTTCATCATCCCCAACCCATAATATCAACTTATGTTCATTAACATAAAAAACAGTCCTAGCAGTGGCTAGGAAGGGTCAACCTAAAATGATTAGCACCTCAATATCTTCATCTATATCAAGTATAATGAAATCCACGGGAAGGATGAATTTGTCTACTTGCATTAAGACATCCTCTATGATGCCTCTAGGGTATGTGATAGACCTATCAGCTAATTGAAGACTCATGTGCGTTAGTTTAGGTTGTCCTAACCTTAGCTATTTGAAATATTTATACGGCATTAAATTTATACTGGCTCCTAAGTCTACCAAAGCATTATCTACTAACAAATTGCCAAGCATACAAGGAATAGTGAAACTCCCTATATTGTTTAATTTTTATGGCAGCTTTTTCTGGAGAAGTGCTGAGCATTCCTCGTTCAATGTGACTGTTGTAAGCTCCTCTAACTTCCTCTTGTTCAATAGAAGATCCTTTAGAAATTTAGCATACTTTGGCATCTGCAAGATGACATCAACAAGAGGTAAGTTAATGTGTAATTGTTTGAAAATATCAAGCAATTTACCAAATTCCTTATTCTGATAAGTGTAACTTTGCTTAAGGTGCTGCGGGTAAGGGATAGGAGGCTTGTACTCCTTCACTTTCGGTGGTTCTATACTTTCTTTTGATTTTAGTGGCTTTGCATCTTCCTTACGGTTGACTTCCACTTCTTTCTCAGCTACTTCCCTACCATCCTTCTTCTCCACTTGCAATTTTCTACTACTTCTCAAGGTCACAGCATTAACATGTTCCTTAGGATTAACCTCGGTATTCCCTAGGAGTATCCCTTGTGGTCTTTCAGAGATTAGCTTCGCAAGTGGACCAATTTGGTTCTCAAGATTGCGATTGGAAGCCTCTTGATTCCTCAATAATGATTTGATGTTGGATAAGCGAACCTCATTTCCTTGAATATATTTTGTGAGAAGTTCTTCTACACTGGACTTCTTTTCTTGAGGAAGAAGAGGTGGAAATGGTCTCTGAAATCTAAGTGGGCCAAAGTTAGTCTTCTGTTGGCCTTGGTTTTGATTTCCCCATGAGAAATTGAGGTGATTCCTCCATCCGAGATTATAAGTGTTGCTGTAGGGGTTATTTTGTTGCTTGGGTGGATTTCCTAGATAATCTACCTGTTCCAGTTGTTCTTGTGCTCTATACCCCTGCATACCAAAGTCACTTACATTCGATTGTATTTTTTGAGGGCCAACAGAGAGTGCATCAATCTTCTTACTCAATAGGTCCACCTTGGCTGCCAGAGTAGTGGTCAAGTCCACATCATAAATTCCCATAACCTTTTGCTTAGCTCTAGTGCTTTCCCACTGATAATTGTTCATCAATATTCCTTCAATCAGGTTTTGTGCTTGCTCAAGCGTCTTTGTGTTCAAAGTACCTCTTGCGGATGCAACAATCATCTGTCTCGTAGATAAATTGAGACCATTATAGAAGGTCTAAATCTGCATCTATAGTGGGAGGCCATGATGTGGGCACCTCCTGAGCAAGTCTTTGAACCGCTCCCAAGTGTCATATAAAGTCTCCGCTTCCAATTGGGCAAAACAAGAAATATCGTTTTGAAATGTAGCGGTCTTAGCAGGTGGGAAATACTTCTCTAAAAATTTCTTTACCAATTCATTCCAAGTTGTGATTGAATTTCGTGGTAGGAAGTTTAACCACTACTTTGCTCTACCCCTCAAGGAAAAAGGAAATAGCCGTAGTCGGATGGCATCATCTGTGGCTCCGTTGATTTAAATGTATCACAAATCTCTAGAAAGCTAGAGATGTAGGCATTAGGATCTTCATCTTGGAGACCGTCAAATTGAACATATTGTTGCATCATTTATATGATGTTAGGTGCAATTTGGAAGTTATTAACTATGACGGTTGGCCTTGCGATACTAGAGTCAGCTCCAATAAGTGTAGGCCTTGACTAGTCGGACATGGTCCGATTTGCTTCATTACCATTGTTAGCCATGTGTGGTGGATCTTCTTGCTCGATGAATTGAGTGTTGGCCTCTTCACCCTCCTCCTTAATCTCAACGATTGACTCGTCATCTATGGTAGCCACAATTTGTCTAGGTCGCGATCTCAAATTTTGAAGGACAGTTCTCTCAATTTCAGGAACAAGTTCTACCAAATCTTCCGGGTTGCTTCAGGTCATGCACTACAAGGGCAAGAAATATAGAATCAATTGTAGCTCTAGGTAATAAAAATAAACAATGAAAACAAAAGAAAAAAAAAATGGTCATAGTAATAAAGCAACTAGTGTTCTTAATATCGAAAGTCCCCGGCAACGGTGCCAAAAACTTGATATCAGGCAAGTGCACCTATCAATTTTAATATAGCTGATGTGAGTTCGAGTCGATCCTTCAAAGACTTCGAGTACTAATATTAACCTTAACTCTATTATTTAACTAAAAAATTATCATGAGTTGAATGAATTAAAAATACTAAAATTAACAAACTAACCTAATTATGAGACTTGATTAAGCAATTTAAAAAGCGATAAAACTAAGAACGACCTCAAGAAGGTAATAACGTATTTAAGAATTATTTTCCCTAGTATTTAACATGTGACCGCTTAAAATATATTCAATTCAATTTCTATTATTCTTGACCGAAGGGATTTACAATTAAAGTTAATACCTTTCTCAAGCATATTAACCCTAATCCTAAATTATTTACCGAAATCTCTTCACTTAGTAATGTAATTTAGAATCGCATTAATATATAATGAATTCTCACACAAACGAACAACTTTCCGGAAGAAACATGTATCTTATCTCTAAATACACATGTAATTCTCTCCAATTATGTAAAGATCTAATTACACATGTAATTTCTCAATCATCATGCATAATATCATAGATTAATACTCTAGAAATATCAATTAACAATTAAATAATATAATTGAATCAAGAAAAGATAGAAACTTTATTGAAAATTATCAATCTATCTAATAGTCACATGAAAACCTAGGTTCCATAATCCTAAATACAAGAATCTTAAGCTATCATAATGAAATTAAAAACAAATTCCAACAAAACCAATAAATAAAACTTGAAAAACCCCTTTTGTTGATAATAAATCTCTTCAATCTTGAAGTTGGGTGTTGCTTTCGCCTTTTTCTTCTCCTTATCCTCAAGTCTCTTCTCTTTTGAATGTCCCCTTTCTTATGTGAAACCTTAGTATGTCCTTTTATAATGTATTGTAAGGTTTTCGTTTTCGTCACCAGACACGGCCTGTGACACAATTGTGTCCCCAGGTCGTGTAACTTTCTGACCTTGGCATACTTTCCACTCAAAACTTCATAACTCATTCATTTGAACTCCAAATTGAGTGAAACTTGATTCCTTTTCTTCGTTTTCAATCCAAGAACGCGTTCAAATCTTGAAATCAAAATTTTACTCAATCAAGTATCAATTTCTTTAAAGAAAACCAAAGATGTAAGGGAAATACTATAAAATCACCATGTGAAATATATTTAAAATCAAAGTTATCAATTGCAATCCAAATTTGTGAGGGAAGATTGAGTTATGTTAATTGGATAAAGCAAAGACAAAAATGAGTGCTTAAGTCAAAGGGAGGGAGTATAGATATGGATTGAAGATGTAATCAAGCTTGACAAAAGAAATTTGAAGAAGTCTATATTGTAAGAATATAGAGGAATAAAGGCTAAATTACAAGTCCAACCAAGGGTCAAGGTAACAAAGGATTATTAGAATGTAAATGAAAGTTAGACAAACATATAATGCATTGGAAGTGGTTGTTTTACAACTAGAATAGTTAGGGGCATCAATGGAGATATTTAAGTTTATGTTATGAGCTACATTTTGTTAAACTAAGAAATAGTGGGACATAATACTTATTTGTCATTTAAAACAAGTGCGTTGGACTCTCTTTAGCTTGAAATAGTCCACTTTGTGCTACATGTGGAGTTCAATTGGAAAGGCCTTAAGATCTTGGGAAAAAATAGAAGTTTGACTTACAAATGGCATAACTACTAGGATGAGATGGGGTACATGATGTTAGTAGTACAATAATGTTGAGAATATATGTACTATACCTAGAACTAATCGTAACTTTAGAATCATTACACATGTAATCTAATAATTTCTCTTGATGCTTGAGCAAACTGTCAATGTAGGGGATGATATGGATTGGGATCAAAGTAAAAGTCAATCAATAGGTCAAAACATAGTAGAGTCACTATTTAAGCATGAAAGCATTAGAAGCTTGAAGTGGAGATGGAAAAGAATTATCCAAAGTGCTTTAAGATTTATAAGTAACTTTCATGGTGAAAGTTCTATTGGGGATAGGGAATTATGAAGCCCAGTTTCTACAAAATAAATAAATAAATAAGTTCTATAAAACCATTTATAATCAATGGTAGTACTACAAAATCTTTCATTCACCAAGGGTAAATATGTCTTTTTCTTTACTCTTATACTACCTACCTAACTTCTTAATATCACGTAATTTTCTCCTCCTATTCGTTCTTCTTTTTTTTTTTTTTTTCCTTTCTTTCCTCCCTTACATTTAAACACTTTATGTGCAATTCCATCTCCTCCATCTCAACCATAACAACAAGTTAAAGGTAAGCGATTGAGCTTTCAACTTTATTTGTTGGTTTTCTACGTCTTTTGCTCCTATCATGGGATTAGAAGTAAGGTCCTTTATGAGTTCTTTATGATAAGCAACAAGAGGGCCGGATACAAAGAGTAAAGTGGCGTTTTTGGAGGCTTTGGGTGCTTTATAGATAAGGTTGTGTTTCGTACTTGTGTTGTTAGTTGGTTCTAATCAAAATTGAGTAAGCTGCTATTATCTTTTTTTTACTTATATCAAGTTTGAGCTTTAGTGTAAGCGAAAGTTCACTAGAATGTAGATGCTAAAGAAGGGGATGTAAAGCATGTATGATAGTGTTGAGTGGTTGGAAGGATTTGTCTCCAACTTCTAATTGATGTTTATTGTGGTGTTAGGTGAAGGATCAAAGTTTGTCATCTATGTGTCAAAAGGGAAGAAAAAAAATTGAGTTTTAAGAGGAGAAGAAGTGTAGAAGGTGTAAACCCCTAAAATTTTTGATCTAGCTGAAATAGGCTCAACTATGTTAGATAATTTAGGAGTTGACAAGGCTAATGAATGTGAAAATCCTAAAAGAATTAATCAATTGCGTAAGAAACTTTTCTACCCTAAATGTATCTAAATGCTAAAGGTTTCATTCAAAAGTGATAAAAACCCTAAAATGATCACCTTAAAGACATATGTGTACTAATTCATCATAATATACCCTAAAACCCTAATTGATAATATAATCCTCGTATTTTGTCAAATCATTAGTAAAAGGTTAGAGATGACTTTCAATCATGCATATATGTTTTGAATCCTTAAGCAATCCTTTAGAAACTAAGATAATGAATCATAGATTCCATTTATCTTTTAAGTATATGATTAAGATAGTGTTACATAGAGTTAGGGGTATAGTTGAAGATTAGGTTAAATGAGTGAATCTTAATAGCCTAATTAGTACTTTTCGTACTAGTTATACAAAGTAGTTTACCAAATGATGTATATAGGCTATAAATACCTAAAGTAAGACCTCATCATCTATTTTTACTAATCAATTCATCAAATACTTCATTTCCTTTCATTTCCTTAATTTTTCCCTTAATTTCTCTTAATTACTACATTATGTGTGCAAAATTACATATGTTTAAGGGAAGTTGACCAAGTGAACACATGTTGACTAAAGTAAAAAATTTGAAAAGTCAACAAAAGACACTAATGCATAAAGGAAATATCTAAACACTTAATGATTGCTTTTCTTTCCTTTTCTTTTGGTTTTTCTTTTCTCCCCCTCTTTCTTCATTGCCGTCCATCCATTCCCTTCTAGACCCCACCAATTCCTTTCTTCCATAATTAAAACAAAAAAAGAGAGAAACAAAACAAAAGCCCTCTCCATTGCTGTGAGCTTTCACCTTCCATTTCACTTTCAACACTTTCCTTTTTGTCTCCATAATTCCAACACAAACTAAGGTATGTGATCAAGTTACTTTATGTTGCTTTATATTATTCATTAGTTAGGTAATTAGGTCAATTAGATAAGTAGACATGTGTTATGTGTGATCTTGAAGCAGAGAACATAAAGTTCCCATCTTTAAGTGTAGAAAGTTAGGAATCATGAAGAAGAGGAAAGGAATGCATGTGTATATGCTCTTAAGTATGTGTACATAAGGAAATAGTAAAAGAATACAAGTATGGGAATCTTTGTACATGGGTATTTACTATGTACATAACCTAAATTAGGACAAAACCTAACTATACATACCTATAATATACTAAATACACACTTAAAAACACAAAAGAAAGAAATTAGGAAGATTTTCTTAAGAGGAAAATTAAGCATACGAAATTGTACAAAAATACATATATGACCGTATAGGTATATGAGTATGTATACAAGTATAAATACAGTATAAGTATAAGTATATGTATAAGTATGATAGTATACATATAAGTGGAGGAAAGGTATAAGTATATGTACATTATGTATAAGTGTATATAAAACACATAATCATGAGATAATGCATATGTAGTCAAATGATGAAGTAAGCAATGAGGTAATTAAAAGATGACATAAGCAATGACATAAGTGAATGATGATGTAAGTGATGACATAAGCATAGGTTTAGAAAATGAGAAAATAAGAAGAGTGTATAATAATTAGGTACCTAATTTACTAAACCCTAAAACACTTTCTAAATTGGATTATACTTAATTAAGTACATGAATTAGCAATAGCAAGGTAAAATTATCTATGTATAAGAATTTAGGAGTTAACTAAATCATTAAGTATAAACAAAGGGTATAAATATAAGTAACAAGATTGATTAAGTTCCTTAGTTAAAATTTCTATAAATTTAGTCCATATTGTAAAACATGGGTCTTAATGTCCAAAACGGACATTATCATATGAACGTATGTCCGAAAATGATGAAAAACGACTATAAATTCATAAATATCAGAAATAGAACAAAAAAGTTACATACGATTAATAATGAAGTCTAACTAGATAAAAGTTAATAGTAATTTAAGTAGAATTAGATAAATAGATATTTAGAATTACTAGTTAATTCAATTACTTACTAGCATGATCATATCGTAATGATCAGGAGATCTCGAGGTGAGTGAGGATCTCCCGATTGATTACTACGATTAGGGCGAGTTGCCATGGCCGAGTGAGTATTTACCCTATAATTCCATGCTTGTTTGTGATTGTAGATAGTGGACTTAATTATTATTGTTAATTGACTATTGTGTGAGGTTTGGGGAAATGCTTGTGTATGTTATTATGTGCTAAGTTGTGAACTTACCTTAAGTACAGATAATGCGATGTTTGTTGCATGGTAGTATAGAAAATGATTATGTGTATTATTGGATGGTCACAGCATAATTTGAACTTAATTATACTCAGATTATGAAAAGAAATTGGTACATGCATTACGTAGACACAATTCCGGCCGTCACATCATACGGAGATAAAGAGAGGCCATTCGGGGGTTATTATTATTAATTTATTGATTCTGTACGGTGCACTCATACAAAATGACCTTACCCTAGCCCGCAGGAATACTAGGCATTAGAGGTGCCAATTGCTTAGCTAAGGGTCAAGTCTAAAGGCCTCTGTTTAGGAGTGAGTGTGGACTGTGGGGGCCTACTCACAATTATGCTAGAACTTGGTTTTTATGAAAATAAAAGAATTATTTGATTTAAGTACGGAACGTGGAGTTCCATAGTAAAGTAAGTTTTAGTATAATACTCGGATCTGATTAGTGCTGTGTATACTCCAACCCTGACTTTAGAGGGCGTTAAATTTGAGTTACATATATGAACTAGTTAACTATACGTATTGTTTGGCTTTCTGTTTGATCATTCATTCATATGTGTAAATATAATGTATTTATAACTTGCCTATGGTGTGGCTGAGGGTTTTGCTCACTAAGCTTAGGCTTACACCCCTTTAGACTTTTATTGCAGGATAGCCTGTTCGTAGAGGCTAGTTAAGGGATGCCATAGGTTAGCTTGGGGACTTGGGCAAGAGCGAGCTGTCCTGTGTATTGAGAGAGAACAGTTTATGTAGACTCTTACTTATGTACTTATGTTTTATTAGTATTATAGACTTAGATATTCTAAATTACTGTGTATTGTAAGCTTTGTAGTTCAAACTTTATATAAATATGCTTGTGTGATGATATCATGTGAATCTGTATATTCTTGAGAAACTAGTGGTTGTAGAGTCTTGTATATTGTATGAAGAGTTCATGATTGGAAGGGTAACCAATCAGGGGTTCTTCATATAGTATTCAACGTATGCCACGACTAAGCCATCCTCAGTTTGTGATAGAAGGAAAGTGCACATTATATACTTGATTGTATAAAGGAGTGGCTACGAGAAAAGGAGTTTGGGGAGTTTGAGAGTTGCATAAGGCAAGCATATGCCATGTAAATGATCATGCACTTGATTGTACTTGTCACACTCTTGGAACTTAGAAGTTCATGAGAGGCACAACCACCTACATTGTCGTGCATCACCCCTATACACTTGTTAGGCATCTTCTTATTTAGCTTTTTACAACCTATTTCAATCTAAAATTGTTTTCAAGTTGATTATTAAATGTTTTGTAATATTTATCAACTTTTAAACAAGTTTTAACACCTTCAACGAGTGGGATTTGCTTGTGTTCAAAAGGTAGGTAGTGATATATTAAGGTAGGTTCGAGTGAGAGTGTGTCTAAAGGTTGTGAATATACTTATGTATGTTCTAGGTTTGAGCTTTCATGCTTGTTAATAGGTTCTAGAGTTGTAGTTTTAGGCTTCACTTCTAAAGCTATTCCAAGTAGGTTAACTTTTTTGTATGATTGTGTCATTAGGTTAGCAAATTTGATAACTTAATTAACTTTTTGGCATTAATTAATTATGTGTTGTGTATGTGTTGCTGAGCTAAGGAGATTAGGAGTATTGATAATCTTAGGGTAGCACGTTGATTATCTTTGCATGATGTTGTTCCAAGTAGAGTCTCACATTCAAATGATCTTGGTAGATCTAAGTGGATACTTGATTAATTGGTTACTTAGGTGCTAAGGAATACTCAAGATTGATATTATATGATAAATATTTATGTGTGATGGGTTAAAGAGTACTCTTGTGTTGCTTACAAGACTAAAAGAGAGATATCAAACTGTTTGTTGCATATTTGTTCCCTATAACATCTGTGATTACATAATGCTTGTTTATGCATGCACATGATATTCCATTCTAGGTAATAGCTCACCCTTTGGGGGCCTTCTAGTTTTGAGTTGTAGGTTCCAAATCTTTTGAGGGTTTAGAGTTCCTTGATGATTATGGCTTGAGTATGCTTATGATGAGGTAGGATAGGATTATAGCAATTATGATGATGGGAGTGGGAACATTTAGTTATCTAATGTACAGAGCCTATATTAGTAGGAGAGTGGACTCCTTTTGTGTTGAAGATTTTATTGGGTCATGTTTATTTGCTATGTTTTCATTTTGTGGAATCACTTGAAACTTTGGTTATGACATCATTTTTAGTTATGTAAGTGGTTACTAGTTTCAAGGAGCTGTTGAATTTCCAATGTCATCAACTTTCGTTTGTTTCAATTAAGTTGTTATCAGATCATTAGGTATTCTTAATAGACTTGGTAGCATTTCTTAATCACTCTTAATGTATATTTATGGGGCCTTATTTATGAGATAAGCAATTCCTTGCATGATATTTGAGGATCTAGACATGTTTTATAGGAATTAGATGCCTTAGCATGTCCCTTCTTAGTAGGGACATATCGCGAGTTTAATACTTTAAGGTTTAGGGTGTTATAGTTACCCTTTTACCTTTACTTGCACTTAAATAATATATTCAACCCTATTTACACTTATTTTATTTCTAGAAAGTATTTCAGCTAACCTAATTACATTTATACCCTTATTTACACTTAAACAACCTAATTACCTCTATTTACTCTTAACTTTCTTTAAAATCATAAATCTTTTGTAGACTCATACTAAAAATAGAAGGATGAGTAGAAGATGAAGTAGAGGGTGAGGAAAAAGTTTCGAAAAATGAATTGGAGAAGATAAAGTAATAAATATAAACTAAAACTATTGGTTAACAACTTATTTAAATAGGAAGAATACTTGAGGTTTTAGACCATATTGTGTCATGTGCTAAGATTATGGAATTTGTCTTTAATATCAAGACATAGTGTCAAGGAATCTTGGTTTTATGTTGAGAAGTACATTCTAAGTACATAAATATAGTATTCATTGCTTGTACATGTTAGGTTAGAGATAAATTGGACTTAATAACTATTTAGCTCCAATTGATGTGCTGCTTGCTTGGTTTTTGTTATTTTAGCTCCTAATGATCGATCAGTGATGATGTCCTGATTGTAATTGTGCATTAAAATGATCTAGGTAAATCTAGATGATGTTGGACTCATGGATGTTGTAGAGTACATAGCATAGTAGTATATCATATGTGTGTACTTTGAGGTGTTGAGTTATCCTAAGTCTTGGGGTGCTAAGACTATGTTGTACTGTGATACCTAAAATGAAAGATAATTAAATGTTGTAAGTGCACCAGTTGTATGCATGCATGTTTGACAATGAGGCATCCTTTTGTGCATATGGTGATTATATATTAGGCTTCGACTCATCCGTTGTAGAAATTCTTTCTCAAAAAAGGGTACCACTAAAGAGATAGACATGTAAACAGATCTAGGATATGATATTTATTACAGTTTCGAAGATGACTTGGACTTTAAGTGTTACAAGGAATAGCCATCATGGGATGTTCTTGTTATTTGTACCATATTTCAGTTTTAATCAGTATAATTATGAACCCTATAGACCATCCCCATA
Source organism: Lumnitzera littorea (assembly GCA_024138015.1). Lineage (NCBI taxonomy): Eukaryota > Viridiplantae > Streptophyta > Magnoliopsida > Myrtales > Combretaceae > Lumnitzera > Lumnitzera littorea. The sequence goes on along the minus strand of JAMXBB010000005.1, from coordinate 72,830,807 downwards.
GAGGTGGTGAAAGAAGGACTCCAATTGGTAAAAAAAAAACTTGCAACATCTTAGGGTTATCTTGCACTTGGAAGAAGAAGTGGAAAAAGGAATAAATATAATGAAATCTAGTGTCATTAGTTAGTGTTAAGCTCATTGTTCTTACTTTATTTTATACTATTAAGCATTAATCAAACATGCACACTCAATACATTACCTTTGATATAGACTCAAATCTTACTTGAGAAGGGATGATAGGTTCACCTAATCATAATTAAGCCCTATGAATATATATACTCTACATTAGAGATGTAAATGAGCTAAAATGTTTGTAAGCTACATGAGTTCAAATAGATATTTACTTGAGCTCGATTTGAGAATAGTTGAGTTGGGTTAAGTTTTTTTAATAAATGTTTAAATGTATTTTTTGTAGAAAATTCTATTCATTAACTGAATATATTAATATATGCAATCAATATAACATCAATGAATATAAATAAATATAATATCATATTTAAACTTAAATAAGTAATTGGGGTGGTTTAGGTTCATCAAACTTGAAGTTAAGAAGTGCAGCTAGTGTTTCAAAACTAGTTTAGAAGGTAAAAAATAAAGAAGGTTTGTAGGTAAACTTTATGTGCTAAAAATATAAATTCTTTCCCTAACAGGTTGTACAAAGAGGATCGACGGAATTAGCAAAGGAAATATATTTACTATCTCACTAGGTTGAAGAAAATGTTAAAAGAAATGTAAGAGATGGTTTGTCTACTTTGTTTTGGCACCATAACTGGACATCTAATGGAGCCCCATGATCTTTTTTCATAGTTCCCTTTTAGAAACATAATCTTCACCTGAGAGTTGCTGACTGATAACTCTGATTTTAAACATATTTCATATGGTGATTTTATAGTATTTCCCTTACATTTTTTGTTTTCTTTAAATAAAATGATACTTAATTGAGTAAAATTTTGATTCCAAGGTTTGAACGCATTCTAGGATAAAAAACGAAGAAAAGAAATCAAGTTTTACTCAATTCGGAGTTCAAACGAAGAAGTTATGAAGTTTTGAAGTTATGTAGAAAATTTTGCCTTAGTGCAGAAAGTTACACGACCTGGGGACACGGCCATGTCCCAGGCCGTGTCTGGTGACGAAAATAGAATCCTTATAATACATATATAAAAGGATATCTTAGGGTTTAGACAAAAGAGAGACATTAGAAAGGACGGAGAGACACAAGAGAAGAGAAGAGACTTGAGGAGAACATCAAGAAAGAGGCGAGAACAACATCAACTTCAAGATTAGAGAGATTGTTCATCAACCAAAGGGGTTTTCCATGTTTTATTTTATATTTTTGATGGAACTCGTTTTTAGATTCGTTATGATAGCTTAGAATTCGAGTATTTAGGATTATGGAACCTAGGGTTTCATGTGACTCTTAGGTTGAATTATAAATTTCAATAAAGTTTCTATTTTTTCTTGATTCAATTATGTTGTTTAATCGTTGATTGATAATTCTAGAGTATCAATATATGATATTATGCATTATGATTGAAAAATTGCATGTGTAATTAGATCTTAGCATAATTAGAGAGAATTACATGTATGCTTAAAGATAAGATACATGTTTCTTCCGGAAAGTTGATTGTTTGTATGGGAATTCATTATACATTAATGCAATTCTAAGTTATATTACTAAGTGAAGAGATTCCGGTAAATAATTTAGGATTAGGGTTAATATGCTTGAGAAAGATATTAGCTTTAATTATGAATCCCTTTGGTCAAGAATAATAGAAACTAAATTGAATATATTTTAAAAGGTCACATGTTAAACACTAGGGGAAATAATTCCTAAATACGTTATTAATTTCTTAAAGTCGTTTGTAGTTTATTGCTTTCTAATTTGCTTAATCAAGTTTCATAATTAGTTTAGATGGTTAATTTCAGTATTTTTAATTCATTCAACTCGACACAATTTTCCGGTTAGATAATAAAGCTAAGGTTAATATTAGTACTCGAAATCTCTGAGGGATCGACTCGGACTCACATCCGCTATATTAAAATTGATAAGTGCACTTGCCTCATATCAAGTTTTTGGCGCCGTTACCGGGGATTTTCGATATTCAGAACGCTAGTTGTTTTACTACTTTGACCATTTTTTTTCTTTATTTTCTTTTATTTTATTTTGTTTTCATTATTTACTTTTATTACCTAGAACTGCAATTGATTTTATATTTATTGCCCTTGTAGTGCATGACCCGAAGTAACTCGGAAGATTTGGTAGAACTTGATCCTGAAATTGAGAGAACTGCCCTTCAAAATTTGAGATCGCGATCTAGACAAATTGTGGCAACCATAGACGACGAGTCAATCGTTGAAATTAATGAAGAAGGTGAAGAGGCCAACACTCAATTCATCGAGCAAGAAGATCCACCATACATGGCTAACAACGGGAATGAAGCTAATCGGACTATGTCCGATTATTCAAGGCCTACACTTATTGGAGCTGACTCTAGTATCGCAAGGCCAACTGTTGCGGCTAATAACTTCCAAATTGCACCTAATATCATACAAATGGTGCAACAATATGTTCAGTTTGATTGTCTCCAAGATGAAGATCCTAATGCCCACATCTCTAGCTTTCTAGAGATTTGTGATACATTTAAAATCAACGGAGCCACAGATGATGCCATCTGACTGCGACTATTTCCTTTCTCCTTAAGGGGAAGAGCAAAACAGTGGTTGAACTCCCTACCAAGAAATTCAATCACAACTTGGAATGAATTGGTAGAGAAATTTTTGGAGAAGTATTTCCCATCTGCAAAAACCGCTAAACTTCAGAATGATATTTCATGTTTTGCTCAATTGGAAGCGGAGACGCTATATGACACTTGGGAGCGGTTCAAGTACTTGGTCAGGAGGTGCCCACATCATGGCCTCCCACTATGGATGCAGATTCAGACCTTTTATAATGGTCTCAATTTATCTACGAGACAGATGATTGATGCATCCGCAGGAGGTACTTTGAACACTAAGACACCTGAGTAAGCACAAAACCTGATTGAGGGAATAGCGATGAACAATTATCAGTGGGAAAGCACTAGAGCCAAGCAAAAGGCTATGGGAATTTATGATATGGACTTGACTACTGCTCTGGTAGCTAAGGTGGACCTGTTAAGTAAGAAGATTGATGCACTCTCAATTGGCCCTCAACAAGTGCAATCGGATGTAAGTGATTTTGGTATGCAAGGGTATGGAGCACAAGAACAACTGGAACAGGTAGATTATCTAAGAAATCCACCTAAGCAACAAGATAACCCCTACAGCAACACTTATAATCCAGGATGGATGAATCACCCCAATTTCTCATGAGGAAACCAAAACCAAGGCTAGCAGAAGACCAACTTTGGCCCACCTGGATTTCAAAGACCATTCCCACCTCCTCTCCCTCAAGAAAAGAAGCCCAGTGTGGAAGAACTTCTCACAAAATACATTTAAGGCAATGAGGCTCGCTTATCCAACATTGAATCCTCGCTGAGAAATTAAGAGGCTTCAAATCGCAACCTTGAGATCCAAATTGGTCAACTTGCGAAGCTAATCTCTGAAAGACCGCAGGGATCGCTACCGGGAAATACAGAACCCAATCCAAAGGAACATGTTAAGGCAGTAACACTTCGAAATGGGAAGGAGTTGCATGCTGAGAGAAAGGTTAGCGAGGAGACTAACAAGAGTAAGGAGGGGACGAAAGCAACGGAAGATGTAGAGTCATCAAAGGTGAAGGAATATCAACCACCTATCCCATATCCCCAAAGACTTAAGAAAGATTGCAATGACTAACAATTCAGTAAGTTCCTTGACCTCTTTAAACAACTGCATATTAACTTACCTCTTGTTGATGCCCTGTCACAGATGCCGAAGTATGCTAAGTTCTTGAAAGATTTGTTATCCAACAAGAGGAAGCTTGAGGAGTTTTCTACAGTCATCTTGGATGAAAAGTGTTCAGCGATTGTGCAAAACAAGTTGCCCAAGAAGCTAAAAGATCCAGGAAGTTTTACAATTCCTTATCATATTGGTAATCTGTTAATTGACAAAGCTTTAGCTGATTTAGGTGCTAGCATCAATTTAATGCCTTATAAATTTTTTAAGAAACTAGGATTAGGGGAACCTAAGCCCATACGCATGAGTTTGCAATTAATTGATAGATCTGTGACGTATCTTAGAGGTATATTTGAGGATGTATTAGTCCGAGTGGGTAAATTCATTTTTCCAGTTGATTTTGTGATATTGGATATGGATGACGATTTTGAGTTACCCCTTATCCTAGGAAGACCATTCTTAGCTACCGCTAGGGCTATCATTGATGTTAGTGGTGGCAAGCTCATTCTTCGAGTAGGAGATGAAGAGATCACGTTTAAAATTTCGGAGGCTATGAAAAAATCCGTCGATTAGGATGATACTTACTACCTCCTAGATGTTACTGACACTTTTGTTTCAAGTTATATGCAAGAAGTTCTTCTTAAAGATTCGTTGGAGAGTTGCTTGCAATTAGGCATGGAGGAAGCTTCGGAAGATCCTGTCAAATCTGAGGTGGTAGCCCAACTGGAGGCAAATAAACCTATCTCTATCGAGAAAGGGTTTGAAGAGTTTGAAAAGAGGAAAGAAGCACAGTTAAAACCTTCAATTGAGGAGACATCAGTATTAGAGCTAAAGCAATTACCCGACTACCTGGAATATACCTTCTTAGAGAAGGACTCCAAATTACCGGTAATTATAGCATCTAATTTGGAACAAGAACAAAAAGAAAGGTTGCTGAAAGTACTCAAGGAGCATAAGAGGGCCATTGCTTGGAAAATATTCGATATTCGAGGTATCAATCCCTCCCTTTGTACTCATAAGATTTTAATGGAAGAAAACTATAAGCCGGTTGTGCAGCCCTAGAGACGCTTGAATCCAAACATGAAAGAGGTAGTAAAAAAAGAAGTTATCAAACTCCTTGATGCAGGTATGATATATCCTATCTCTGATAGTTCATGGGTGAGTCCAGTGCAAGTAGTTCCAAAGAAAAGTGGGATGATAGTAGTCCTTAATGAAAAAAATGAATTGATCCTAATGAGAACGGTAACAAGTTAGCGTGTATGTATCGATTATCGAAAGTTAAACAATGCTACACGTAAGGACCATTTCCCCTTACCTTTATTGATCAAATGATAGAACGACTAGCTGGACATATGTTTTATTGTTTTCTGGATGGCTTATCTGGTTATTTTCAGATACCTATTGCACTGGAAGATCAAGAGAAGACCACTTTCACTTTTCCTTATGGCACCTTTGCTTATCGCAGAATGCCTTTTGGTCTTTGCAATGTACCGGCTACATTCCAGCGATGCATGTTAGCTATTTTTGATGATTTGATTGAGGACATAATGGAGGTATTTATGGATGATTTTTCAATTTTTGGCAACTCATTTGACCTTTATTTGAATAATTTGGACAGGGTACTCACCAGGTGTGAAGAGACCAATCTTGTCCTCAATTGGGAGAAGTGCCACTTCATGGTACAAGAGGGTATTATACTGGGCCATAAGATCTCTTATCGAGGAATTGAGGTGAATACTGCCAAAGTGGATGCAATTGCAAGACTCCCATCTCTAACTTCAGTTAAGGCCATAAGAAGTTTTTTAGGACATGCAGGTTTTTACAGGCGATTTATCAAGGATTTCTCGAAAATTGCCCACCCTTTGACTAAGCTATTAGAGAAGGATGTGCCTTATGTTTTCTCTTAGGAGTGTTTGAAAGCTTTCAATATCCTTAAAGAGAAACTTACCAATGCTCCAATCATGGTAGTACCTGATTGGGCACTCCCCTTTGAGCTTATATGTGATGCAAGTGATTAAGCAGTCGGGACAGTGCTGGGGCAAAGGCGAGACAAGCACTTTCAACCAATTCACTTTGCTAGCAAAACTTTTACGAATGCTCAGGAGAACTACACTACTATAGAAAAAGAGTTGCTAGCAGTTGTTTTTGCCTTTGATAAATTTCGCTCTTATTTGCTTCTATCTAAAGTGATTGTTTATACTGATCATTCTGCCCTTAGGTACTTGTTAGCAAAACCAGATGCAAAACCAAGATTGATTAGGTGGATCTTGTTGCTACAAGAATTTGATGTGGAGATCAAAGATAAAAAAGGTGCTGAGAATTTAGCAGCAGATCACCTATCCTGATTAGAGAATCTAAACTTGGAATTGCTCGATGAGAACGAGATCAAGGATGAATTCTCTGAGGAGCGACTCTATGCCATCGCCCAGGTAAATGATATGGAAATTCCTTGGTTCGCAGATATTGCTAATTTTTTAGTTGCTAGGATCATACCGAAGGGACTTCAACACCAACAAAAGAAGAAATTCTTTTCTGATGTGAAACATTATTTTTGGGATGATCCTTACCTATTTAAAGTATGTGCAGATCATGTCATTCGAAGGTGTGTACCACACCTCGAAGGTTGGCGAATTTTGAGCCACTGTCATTCAGGGCCTACGGGTGGGCATCATAGTGCCAATAGGACAGCTCATAAGGTCCTAGAGGCAGGATTTTATTGGCCTACCTTATTCAAAGATGCCCAGTGATATGTTGAGAGTTGTGATCATTGCCAACGAGTGGGGAATATATCCCGTAGGGATGAAATGCCACAAAACCCCATCATCGAGGTTGAGGTATTTGATGTGTGGGGGATCGATTTCATGGGTCCTTTTCTGAACTCTAATGGAAACAAATATATCCTAGTAGCTATTGACTATGTCTCTAAGTGGGTGGAAGCTAAAGCCTTACCTACTAATGATGCTAGGGTAGTAAAAAAATTCTTGAAAGCCCTATTTTCTCGATTTGGCACCCCTAGGACAATTATAAGTGATAGGAGAACACACTTTTGCAATGCTTAACTTGATCAAATACTGAAACGTTATGGCGTTATACACAGGATAGCCACCCCGTACCACCCCCAAAGTAGTGGCTAAGTGGAAGTTGCCAATCGCGACCTTAAGCGAATTCTTGAAAAAACCATAGAGTATCATAGGAAAGATTGGTCAGAAAAGTTAGATGATGCTCTATAGGCATACAGAACCGCCTACAAAACACCACTCGGGACCATACCTTACCGACTTGTATATGGCAAAGCTTGTCATTTACCGGTAGAGATAGAGCATAAGGCTTATTGGGCAATTAAGAGTGCTAATGTTGATTTTGAGTGTGCAGGTTCTCACAGGAAACTTCAATTGAACGAGCTAGAGGAATGGCGAGCGAATGCATATGAGAACTCTAAATTATACAAAGAAAGGGCCAAAAAGTATCATGATCAGTGAATCAAACAAGGTCGACAATTTGAAGAAGGTGATCATGTTCTTTTGTATAATTCTCGCCTTCGTTTATTCCCAGGTAAGTTGAAATCCAAGTGGTCTGGACCATTTACAATTACACGAGTTTTCCCGTATGAGACTGTTGAAGTTACACACCCGGAGAAGGGCACATTTAAGGTAAATGGGCAACGGTTGAAGTTATACTTAAGTGGAAACTTGGAGCATGTTGGACGGGAGGAGTTTTATCTCCATCCGACAGAACTAACATGAGAAGACGTATCCCGTCGAGCTATCGACGTTAACTAAAGCACTTCTTGAGAGGCAACCCATGTCTAACTATGCTTATGCTTTAGTTCTTTAAGTTTTCTTCATTTTATTTTCCATTTTATCTAACTTTGCTTTGCTTCTTTTCTTTCTCTTTCAATTTATCATCATAGCCTTTCCCTTTTTAGCTTTATTTTTGCTTTTTCTCTTTAGTTTTATTATTTTTAAGTTTCCTTTATCTTTAAATTTAATTAAAAAAAAAAAGTTACACGGGCGAGGGACACGGTTGTGTCCCAGCCCGTGTCCCTTCAGACCTTCAAAACTGCTCACCTATAGAAAGTTACATGGGCGTGGGACATGGTTGTGTCCCAGCACGTGTCCGCCCAGATTTTGCTTCTATTATGTGGGCACAAAAAGTTATACGAGCAAGGGACACGATCATGTCCCAGCCCATGTGCGCCCAGTATTTTCCACCCGCGAACAGAATGTTACACGGGCATGGGACACAGTTGTGTCCCAGCCCATGTGCGTCCAAACTTCACAGTAGAGCTCAAAAAGTTACACGGGCCTGGGATACGGTCGTGTCCCAGTCCGTGTCCATCCAAACTCCACATGACACGCACAGAATGTTACACGGGCAAGGGACACGGTCGTGTCCCAGCCCGTGTCGACCTAAACTCACACGATTTTGCATACAACCGGTATATTTAAATTACACACATCCTCTTACACACTCACAATCAAACATATATCTCTCATATTCTCTCTTATTCTCCTTCTTCTCTCCACAATTCTTGCATTCCGCATTTTGATCCAAGTAAGTTTTCTTCATTGATTTTCCTTTCTCTTCCTCATGTTTAAGCAGTTGGGTTATGTGCATTCTTACTCTTGTGCGTATTGTTTTTTTTCATTTGGCTTGCAGATTTCTTTTGATTATTTATAAATGCCATGCCTCATTGCTTTGAGTTTGTTGATTTTCTATGCCATAATGCTACCTCATCTAGTTAGATTTCATTGTGTTCTCTCAATTCTAAATGTTATTGGTTAATTTGCTCATCTTTATTCATTCATGCTAGTTCGGGTTAGCAATAGGAGAAACCAATTCTGGGTCATTTAGCATCTTTTATATGTTGAGATGCCTGTTTTTCATCGTTAATTGTTGTGTAGTGGAATTCGTTGGAAGTGTTTGCCACTCATTTCTTTTCCACCAACTCGTTTTCTATCTGTACTCCATATGTTTGATGAAATGCCCCAATGAGCATTCTGTGCACATTCTTCCCTATTGCTCTTCTTTACTTCTGCCTTCTTCAACTATGTACGATACGGATGTGCATGTTTAATTTGGATTGTTGACTCTTTTCAGGTATTCAAATGGCAAATCGAGCTAAGCTTATCGTTCGCCGAAAATCAAAATTTGCGGCATCCTCTTCATCACAATCCGGAGCAATAGTTGAACCATTGGCTACTCTTCCCCCGATGGAGCACTCAATGCTCCAATTTAAGGAGGACTACCAAGTGCAACGCTATCAATTACTTCAGACTAAGCCCTTTAGTGAGACCCTTCGGCTGGATTGGGATGTTCTCGCTCAATTCGAGCTCACCACCGAAATGAAGGAGCTCTTGGATGGTACCGTTTGGGAGCGCTTGTTATCCTTTGAAGCTCCAATTTATAAAGAGTTGACCTTAGAATTTTTGTGCACTTATAAACTTGATAAGGAAAGTGCTACTAGCATGGGCCCAAAACGCAAATTACACTTCACTTTGAGTAGCCATCCATTCTACATGACCATTGCTCACTTGGGCAGATATCTTAGTCTATATGACGAGCGATATACACGGATGGACGAATTCCAACGTCTTTCGTGTCGTTTTCCTTGTAGCATCACGGCAGGGTCATTTTAGAATGAGATTACTGTTGGCGACGCTTATGATCCAGCCAAGAGTAAGGCCTCTCAATTAGTTAGGCCTGAATATCGGGTTCTTCACTGGCTCTTTTCCCATACAATGACTGGCCGAAGCCTTAGCACCGGGGTGGTGTCCAACAAGGATTGCCTCTATCTCTACAGTGTCATACATAAACATCCCATCAATCTCGCTATCGAAATCGCCGAACTCTTCAGCCATCAAGCCACCACTACTCGTAAGAAAGGGCATATTTGCTGTGGCCCTTACATTACCTTACTAGTGCAGGCCATGCGGACTAAGGTTGTTGCTTGGCCCTCACTTACTTTGGTTAGCCAAGTTACTCCTATGCGCCTCAATTCATTGTAACTCATGAACCTCCTACTAACAAGACGTCAAGGTCGACATTCTCGCAACAATGCATCTTGGGGCCAGACGTCTTCAGCTAGCTTTGAAGATAAATTTGATTTGTTGCTGTCTGAGGTTCGTTATATAAGAGAGAGTGTGGATAAACTTCATATTCACTAGGATAAAATGGAAGAATTTCTTAAAATGAAAGAGTCAGCTACCAATGAAGAGGAGAGTGAGGAAGATGAAGAGGATGATGAGAGTAATGAGGAAGAGGCTGATGAGGGTGGTGACGATGAAGAGGCTGGAGAAAGTGATGAGGATGATGAGGATGGTGATGACGATGATGATGCTACGATGGTTGAGGCACTATCTGATGAGGAGGTTGAAGAGACCGATTCTGATCCCTCTTCTTAGTTCCAAATTTTTTGTGTTGTCTTTTGTTGATCAAGACTTGTGAACTCTGATATATATAATGATGATGCTTCTTCATTTTGCGCTTTTTTTCGACTGGCAGGGAAGTATTAGTTTCTTTTCAGTACATATGTTTCCTTTTTCCTGTGCTGCTTTTTTCGTGCTGCTATGATTTTTCATCGTACATTGGGGACAATGTACATTATTAAGTGTGGGGAAGGGATATATATGAATTTGTTATTGTTTAGGAGATCAATTATTCATATTTGACCCAATTAATTTTTAAGTTAACTTGCAATAGGTGATTAATTGGTATTAAGCCAAATCAACTATGTCATGTTGATCATTATTGACCTTATTATACTTTACTAGAATTGATTAGTCAAATTTTTGGAAGGCAAAGTTACGAGTTATTTAGCTTAGGACTTTAAGCCTTGAGATTGAAGCAACATTACTAGTTGAGAGTTAGTCATGGTTATTTTTAAATTTACTTTTATGTATACCTTTCTCTTAGAAATTTTTAAGAGCCCTATAATTTTAAACAAATAAACAAATGAAATTCTTCTTTTGAGAAACCCCTGAAAAATCATAATGATTGGAGGTCAAAAGTAATAATAAGTATATGAATAGAAAAATTGGTAAGGATTCGTCTTGGTCCGTCAGAAGAGCAAGATTCTTTCCCTTTACCAACACAATTGTGCTTAAATAAAGTAAATTCAAAAGACCTCTCAACAAAAGCATGAACTAGGGGGATGATCAGAGGATGAGTGGATGTAAAATATGTTTGTTTTAGATTATGGTGCTTGGTGAGATGGAAAAGAGAATTGTATACACTTTAGTCAAATGGATAAAATTTTTATGACTCTTTCTCGGTTGGTGAGATGTTAAATCTAATTTTTAGTTTAAGAATCTTTGGTTAAATGGCTCGGGTAAACTTTGATTTTCATAAATTAGCTAGTGAATTATAGTATTAAGTATTATTGGAGCATTTGAATATGGTCAGATGAAATTGGTTGACTTTATTATTGCAAGATAGTTGAGAATGATTTTCTTACCTTTCTTTGGGTCAAGTGTATTCGTTCACTGGTTTCCTAAATAGTGATAAATTTTGTTTAGTGTTTCTTGTCCTGAAAGTTTTTTTTTTTTTATTTATTTGCTTGAGGACAAGCAAATGCTCAAGTGTAGGGAAATTTGATAACTTTGATTTTAAACATATTTCATATGGTGATTTTATAGTATTTCCCTTACATTTTTTGTTTTCTTTAAAGAAAATGATACTTAATTGAGTAAAATTTTGATTTAAAGATTTGAACACGTTCTAGGATCGAAAACGAAGAAAAGGAATCAAGTTTCACTTAATTCGAAGTTTAAACGAAGAAATTATGAAGTTTTGAAATTATGCAGAAAATTTTGCCTTAGTACAGAAAGTTACACGACCTGGGGATACGGCTATGTCCTAGGCCATGTTTGGTGACGAAAATAGAATCCTTATAATACATATGTAAAAGGATATCTTAGGGTTTAGACAAAAGAGAGACACTAGAGAGGACGGAGAGACACAAGAGAAGAGAAGAGACTTGAGGAGAACATCAAGAAAGAGGCGACAACAACATCAACTTCAAGATTAGAGAGATTGTTCATCAACCAAAGGGGTTTTCCATGTTTTATTTTATGTTTTTGATGGAACTCGTTTTTAGATTCGTTATGATAGCTTAGAATTCGAGTATTTAGAATTATGGAACCTAGGGTTTCATGTGACTCTTAGGTTGAATTATAAATTTCAATAAAGTTTCTATCTTTTCTTGATTCAATTATGTTGTTTAATCGTCGATTGATAATTCTAGAGTATCAATATATGATATTATGCATGATGATTGAAAAATTGCATGTGTAATTAAATCTTAGCATAATTAGAGAAAATTATATGTATGCTTAAAGATAAGATACATGTTTCTTCCGGAAAGTTGATTGTTTGTATGGGAATTCATTATACATTAATGCAATTCTAAGTTATATTACTAAGTGAAGAGATTCCGGTAAATAATTTAGGATTAGGGTTAATATGCTTGAGAAAGATATTAGCTTTAATTATGAATCGCTCTGGTCAAGAATAATAGAAACTAAATTGAATATATTTTAAAAGGTCACATGTTAAACACTAGGGAAAATAATTCCTAAATACGTTATTAATTTCTTAAAGTCGTTTGTAGTTTATTGCTTTCTAATTTGCTTAATCAAGTTTCATAATTAGTTTAGATGGTTAATTTCAATATTTTTAATTCATTCAACTTGACACAATTTTCTAGTTAGATAATAGAGCTAAGGTTAATATTAGTACTCGAAATTTTTGAGGGATCGACTCGGACTCACATCCGATATATTAAAATTGATAGGTGCACTTGCCTCATATCACTGACATTTGGATGAATATAAATGTTTGGAATGAGGAACCATTGGTTTTCCTTTAGTTTAGTAGCAAATTATAAAACTTGGTAATATGGACCTATACGTGCATCGGTAGGAACAAAAAGGAAGTTTGGATTATCTTTCTTAGAAATGGCATCCTTCTGGTTGTATGACAATGAAAAATTCATATGCCAAATTACAAGAAATTGAATTTGGAGGACAACATTCTGATTATTGGGAATGGATACGGAAAATACTAATTTTACCAAAAATTAGAAACTTTATTTGGCGTATTTATCATAATTCATTACCAACAAAAAATGAGCTTTTGCATAGAGGTATTCCAGTTAATTTTCTTTATTCTTTCTGTGATTATGAAGTCGAAACCGATTCACACATTCTTAGAGATTATGCAGAAGTTAAGTGCTTTTTGTTGCAGTTAAATCAAAGTGATGTTTTTAAAAACTCTTTCAAAATGTCCTTTCTTGATTAGATATATGTTAAATGTTATTTCACTAAAAAGGATATAAAACAATGCTAAGTCCAATGGCCATGCTTATTCGCTTTGCTACTATGGAGTATATGGAAATCTCGCAACCATATTTATTTTGAATCTGAAGAAAGGTTGCCCTTATCCTGGATATAATATGCAAGGCTTATCTCCTTTGAATACTGGGCTTATTGAAGATAAAGTTTGGTTAAACAAAAGTTTGGGATTACATCTTTTTCTCATTAATAATCGGCTGTCTATGGTAGAAACCATATATTTGTTTACTAATGCATCACTAGATTACAACTCAAATGAAGCAAGCATTGGTGGTGTCCTTTTAATAGCAACAAAGTAGTGTCGTGCGGGATTTGCAAAATAGATTACTGCTGTATTAGAACTTGAAGTAGAATTTTGGAGTATTGCCGAAGGATTATCCATTCCCTTGTCTCTATAGTGCAATAATTTAGTAATTTTAACCGATTGTTATGAAGCCATTTGAATTATTATTAATTCGGATCTTGATGTTCATTTTTTGCATGATGTTTTATGCATTTACAAGGACAGAAAATCTGAGCTTAAAAAGGTGGAGCTTTGTCATACCTTTAGGGAAAATAATCGTCTAGCGGGTACTTTAGCTAAAGCTGGAATTGATATGGAAGTATTTTGTGTTTTTTTAGATGTCCCGTGTAAACTCTATTACTTAAAGGACATATAATTAACTAAGAGTACTTCTCGATCATTCTTAAGGATTGACTAAATTAAGAACTAAAGTTTATACTTAGAAAATAAATCTAGTTTTTCAATTCGAAGTTCATTATCAATAAGAACTCGAATACAAGAATAACGGATCTTAAGTTATCCGAAATCTTAAACCCTAGTATAATTAAGGACTTGTTATCCTAAATAAATAATTAAAAATATAATTCAGAGAAATTTTATTTAACTCTTGAAAATTATAAAATTCCTCAAGAAGTAAATCATAACCTAAGAATTAATTTAAGAACTAAACCTTAAAAGAATTACGTATAAAACAATTCCCTTATTTTTCCTTATAAGCTATGTCACATATGGATAGGTAAATCAACCAATCATATTAAATAACTTATCATTTAAAAGTTGGAATCATATATTATTTGATAACTTGTCAAAAGCCAGTGATAAGATAATTTTCATATATCACCATAACTTATACTATACATAGATAAGTTATCTCATCATGTTATCAGCATAAATTTTAATATGTGAAATGACAAGCCCAACCCTAAAAAGGGCACTCTATGGCTGGTTGTAAGACAAGAGATTGGGGGGTTATGCCATGTCAATCACACATCAAACTAAGTGTCTTTCATAAGTACTATTTGCCTCTTAATGCTTACATCATCCAATTATATTAAAGTATGGCTTATATACCTTGTTTAAAGACAACAAAAAGAGGCTTAGTGGAACCGGCACACTCTTTGCCATTTCTTCTGATCTTTTGTTTTCTTTTCCACACTTCAAACACACAAACCAAAAGAAGAAACTAAACTCCACAAACCCTCACTTGTTGCCATATACATACACCAACACTTATGGCATAAAGACATGTTTTGTTGCCTTCATTTAGTCCATATTAAAAGCTAATTTAGGAAATCTTAGAACACGTCCAAACCGACTTTAAATCTCGAAGTTGTGGTAACATAGGAAGATTGCAAAAGGAAAAAGAAAATGAGAAGCAGAAGAGGATCCTTAGGGCACAACCACCTTTTATACTACTTAGGATAAGTAAGTTTTTAAGATTTGAAGTGCTCTATTATGCCATGTCTAGGAGCTCATATATGTTCTTAAAGATATTGATATGCACATAAGGTGATGAGCTAGCTAGTTTACTTTAGGTGATGAGCTCATGAATCCTTTACATAAAAGATGGACTATGAGCATACTAAGTTGGATATTATATATGATACATGTCTAGCACTTAGAATGGAAGGTTGTAAGTTGAGAAAATTATGAAATATGTATATAGATGATGAAATAGCATACTGGACGTGAAGTGTACGTAGGGTATTTAGATGTTACTTTTAATTTCATTTAGTTACATATGCTTAAATTTAGCCTTAGGTGAAGGAGAAACCCTTACATGATGTTTTTACAAGGAAATAAACTTTTTGAGATGTAAACTAAGGTATAAAACTTATGATAAGTATGTGATTCATAATTTTTACTTAGCACTTAAGCTAAATAATTACCTCATAGAAGATAAGTTAAGTTAGAGTTAGGATATAAGTAGTGTGGGTTCTTGATTTAACACTTAAACATAAGAGAATGATGAAAATGTTGAAAAACCAAGTTGGAGGACCTTGAACCAAACCATCCAGATTAGAACCCCAAGAAACTCACTTAAAAATATGATAAAACAAAGTGAAAAAACCAACCAAAGCAAATATAGTAAGTGTATAAAGCCTAAAACTTAAAACTAAGCTTAAAATAATCCAAAACAAGCTTGGAACCTCAAGAAATTCTGATCAGCATCTAGTTTAATAAAGAAAGGTTGTTTTGAAGCCTATAAGAAGTCCACATAAAACTCCTTAAGCCCATTAAAGTCACTAACTTTAATTTATACCATAAACAAGCTCATTTGACCACATAAGCCCATATAAGAGTTTAAGAAAATATTGATAGCATTAAAGTCATAAGAAAATGATGGAAATAAGACTTTGGAAAGTGCTTTAAGCCTAGAATAAAGTCCTAAGCCCAAGCTCAAAAGATTTTTTAAAATAACAAAAAGCCTAACAATCAAACTAAGCCCATAAGACCACCATACCATGAGAACTACTACTGTTCTAACTAGTGGATAGATTTACATGCCTTATCTCAAAAATTTAATCATAACGCGTTAAAGTATACTTGAAAGTGATGAAAATCAACTATAAGGTCATAAAAATTAGATTTAAAATGACAAAGCTATATGTGATTGAAGTTTTAAGTATAATCAGAAAACATACGAAACTAAGTTAAAAATGTAACTTAAAAAGTTTTAGGTTATCCTTTCAATTTTATCTAAAACTCTTAATATTGTCATATTTGTGATGTTCAAGGGACCTTACTGTTGGAGATGACCTGCCCTTGGACTATTACGATTGATCCGTTATGGTTTAGTGAGTGATTTTCGATGACTTCATGATTAGTTTTGTTTAAAGTGTAGATGCATTTAACTTTATATAATGAACTTAAATCCTTGTGGGATATGAGAAATGCATGTGTATGATATAATGATTGAATGCTATAACTTGCTAATCAGATAATAATGTGAATTGTTTGCAATGATATCTACGTATAGTTGCATGGAATGAAATTGTCTGATCACCATGAAAGTTAAATTAATTAAGTATTTGATTAAGAAATTCAATAAGTTATACATTTCTCATATTTGTATTATAACTATACCAACTGTATTTAAATTATATTGTTTTTATGGCATGATAAAGGGATTAACTCACTAAGTATAAGTTTACACGCCGATAGATTTCTTTTGATGTAGGGTTACCTCTTTATCTATCCAAGCTGAGAAATGCTCGAGGTAAGTCTCGTGCTAAGACGGGATTATGTGTTTCTAGAAGTAAAGAGGGAATTTTGAAATGAAGACTTGTAGATATTTATTTACTTTATTTATTTTAACTTTATAGTTAGAATTTCTCAATGTAGACTCTTGTAGGTTTGTAAATGCCGTGTAATATTTTGTTGTGGAATTTTACGAATTCACACTATAATTTTAGTACTTTTGTAATTAAATGGTAAATCTTAGTTAATGTGCTTAATATTACATATCTATGGGCTTAATGGTAATATAAAATGAAATGAGCCTTGTGTATGTTATGGAAAGTCTATAATCAATGAGGTGATTGATTGTAAATCTTTTTATGGTACACGGTGATTTACCATGGCAATAATGCTGTTTAGGTTGTGATATCTTGCTTATGGGACTTTTATCTACGGATTTTGATGTTTTATTTAAGGGATCATATATCCCAAAACTTGGTTGACTTCCTTAGAAGTCTTTATATAAATAAATAAATCGATATTTTCATCAAAAAAAAAAAAGTAGTTAATTGAGTTGAGAGTGAGTTTTATAATGTTTGATTTTATTAGGCTTATGAGCTTACTTAAGTTAGAGTTAAGTATAAATATTAGTTGACTTTGAGTTTACTATAAATATTAATATTATTATAATTAAATAAGAAAAAATTTTCTAGAGACATCGAGCTCAATCCAGTTGAATTTAAGTTTATTGAGTACTACTTTAAATGGAGCTTTAGTTCCAATTTTTAAGCTTGATCAAGCTCAAGTCAAACTTAAAATTTGAAGATTTGATCAAACTCAAACTTGAGCTCAATATTATGTTGTGTTGACTTGTCTCGTTTACAATTCCACTTGCATGAAGATAGTTTGATTATCTCAACTAATCATGGAATAGTTCTTTTTCCAAATTGATTCAACTATAAGGAAAAATAAATAAATAAAACTGAATTTTCAGCTCAATTTTCAATTCAATTCATGTTCAGGTTTAGGTTTGTGGACACCTTATTGGATTTTTTGGGCAAGCACTCTTTCTTCTTCTTCTACTTTACTTCTTTTTTGTTTTTAGCTTCATTATTCATAAGTAAATGCCAACATAAAGATAACAAAAAGAGGTTTCAGACGGTACAAAAAACTTTGGCAGTGAGATTCATCATATCCTAACAACACAAATTCGTATCTTTTTTGTCTTGAGATGCAGCCCAATGAGTACATGGATTCGTTTTACTGCTTATCAAATCAAAAGAAGAACAAGAAAAAGCGGATTTAAGAGAACAGAGGTCCTCAATCACAGGTCTGGTTGTCCAATTTCTTCTATATCCAGCAACACTTTCGAACACGATAGTGGAATCTGTCTCCACGGTAGTAGTGTTCCTGCTCTTCCTATTTGTCATTATGCAGCAAGCCTGCTTCTTTTGACAGTTAAAGCCTTAGTTAGAGTTAGCTCCTTTGGCTTTCAGTTCACGCTTAGGCCTGAAAGCACCCTTCCATCGCTACTTCTAGCTACGACTTCCATGCCAGATTTACCCTCTTTTATCACACCAAGCTCCGTTGCAGTTTATGTCGGCTCGTGCTTCACTTGGAGTAGTCCTTACTTGGTATAGTACTTGAACCAGATCACATATACCACAAGCATCGCTAGGGAGGGCAAAAGGAAGAAAATTGAATCTTATGCTCGATTTGGTTTACATTGCGATGATGTTTTTCGCCCCTCATCAAAAGAAATATTTAAGTCTGACCTATCAATTTATCTTCAAAGATCAGTTGCAAGGTATGGATATTAATTTATATACCTATGTCTTAGCCAATCTATTGATTAATTAGTAGAAGTGGGGTTAAAAAAAAAACGTATGAATAGGGTCAAAGGACTATAACCCGCATGATATACTTTTATCCCTATTTATTGCTTGCATTAAAACAAAATAGTAACAACAATAATAACAACTACATTCAATACCTAAACACATCTTTCTGAATTCAATCTTTTTTTTTTCCCATAAGTTTTATGATTGTATAGTGCGAGGAAGATGATAATTAACGCCAGCAAGAACAATATTTACAAAACATCAGAGGTACAATCTTCCTATAGCAAGCAATTTCACATTATTATAATATTTGGAATAAAATCCACATATAAAAAGGATTCTGTAAGGAATTGCCTAAGTATATTTTTCAAGATTAGTTAGATATCTTACCAAAAAGCAAGTGCAAACTGTTAACAAGTCCTAAAGAGAAACATATTAAATTCATAGTAAAAGAATGCATACAGATAATCGTAGAAAAAAATGGAGAAATCTATAATCCTCCTTAATCATAGAATATACATTCGCATTGTTTGGGTTGAGTACATGCAATATTTATTTAAAAGGAAAAAAAATGAAAGAATAAAGATGAATATATTTTTGCTACTAATTGTTAAAAGAAAATTGCCAAATAGAAAGATGATATGAGTAAAAAGAAACGATAATGCATGAAATGATAAGAGAATGATGTTATGTATGAATGGTGGTACCGTCATTCATGAATCAAACGTGAACCAACCATCATCATAACCTTAAACTCCTCGAAACTGATGAGACCATCTCCATCACTATCAACCCCACTTATCATCTTCCTACACTCTGCCACCGAGCATTCATCCCCAAGGCTCATAAGCACCTCGTATAATTCCTCCGCAGAAATGGTGCCATTACCATCGATGTCATAAACCGAGAAGGCCTCTCTCAGGTTCGCCATGATTTCATCCGAATCGACATCCTTCGTGTTCAGTTCCACAAACTCCTCGAAATCTATGTACCCATCTCCATCCGAATCTACCTCTTTTATCAGCTTCACTAGCTCTTCCTCGTCTTCGGGGTGGCCTAGGGGGCTCATGATGGCGCCCAGTTCGGATGAGGAGATCTTGCCATCCCCATTCACGTCGAATTTCTTGAAGACTTGCTCCAACTCTTCGATATGTGGTCTTGAATCCACAGAGGGCGATCTGGAAGCAAATGGGGATGGTAAAGCTGATGGATTATTGTTCGGCATCGTTGATGATAGTTTCTCCTTCTTCTTCCGGAAAAGGGATCGAAGACCCATGTTTTAATAAGGTATATTCTGGGATTTGCTTAACCAAACAACAGCTAAGATGAATGATATTACTGTGAGATTTGAGTGAGAAGATTGGATTCAGATTTCTGTTGGGAAAATATGAAAGGCAATAAATCGATGATTATTGGGTTTATGGTATCTAAAATGAATTTTATTGACGGAGTTTTTGAAGGAAAAACAATATGGGAGTACGTTCTAGAAAAGAAAAGTAGGATGTTTCCTTTGTAATATCGAGTTTTAAGGCCAACGGAATATAACGGAAATCGGGGGTTGTAAAGTGCTATTTTTAGTGGAGTTGAGAGTTAATGTCGCCACATTATTTTGCTTTCCAGTTAAAAGGGCGCCCTGGAATGAGAATTGACAGATAATACTTTGCAGTGTCGTGGGAAATTTTGAGTTTTACATGAATACGAATTTTTTTTTTGAAAAATACTATAAAAAATATTACCAATATGATATAGTAAAGGTATATACACTACATGTGCCTTTACTTATGTTTTTATAACTGAAAGTGCTTGCATTGAATGTATGTTTAGTAGACCACATATATATTAAGTAATGTATTTCTAACCATAAATTGCAAACTGAATGGAAAGTTTAATATATAAATTGATTGTATAAAATCATTGTTGGCGGAATGCCTCAACAAAGATAGTAAGTGGAGAATAAATCGGTGCATGGAATGATCATACGAGTCGGTTATAAGAAAAAATAATTGGAAATTGTAACGATCGGGTAAATAAACAATGCATTGAACTACGATCTCTAATGAAAAGTAAATTGTATTTTGAATAATTAATATATATACAAAACATCAATACAATGGACAAAAAAGGAGAAAAGAAAAAAATAGACAAAATATATCTACTATCGCCTATGCCGTGTATAGGTCCAGATGGCATGGGAAAGAAGTGAATGCCCCTGTTTATCCTATGACCATATAGGTTATGGTGGTGGATCGTTGAGATCAAGTTCCTTAAGAGGAACTATGTCAATTGGAGGGGTTGGATGCAGTTGAGTAACGCCCTTACCTATGAATAATTGTGTGGGGGTAGAATGTTGCTTTTGTGGTACTGGTGGAGTGACAAGATCAAGATGTTGCCGAAACTCGGGAATCACGTAAGAGCTAGATCCAGCCCTAGAGTTAGATTTGGCACCTAAAGTGGAGGTAACTCTAACCTGGGGATTGTGCTGTGTCTATTACTGATCTATCTTAGGTTAATGAAATGACGCCCATGTGGTGGGATATCGTCATCAAAGTTTACTTGACAATGTCCCGATCGAGCCTTACCTCCTCAAACTCTGGCTCTGCCTTTAGGTAGTGTACGAGGAGTTGGCATATCTTCGTTCACAAGTGGTCCCCACTCCCCACCGCGGTCTACATAGGGTGGCTCCTGTATGGTCTCCTACTATAGGTAGAGGATGAGTCTATTGTACAACTTAACAAAATAAAATGCCCCATCTACAATACTCAGTATTATAGGATAGTTAGGTGCTAGTCGTATACTCCTGAGCGAGTTCACTTGAAAAAACTAGAAAAAAAGTTGTCAGTATATATAATAGAAAGTATGTACGAGTGCAAAAAACTAATGGACGATTTTAGATGTAGTTACCAGTCGATCAATGATAGCTCCTTAATGTATAATGTAACACCTGGTAATCTGTCTATACCACGGCTAGTAACTCTCGTCGATCCTTTAGGTTACCTAGATGTGTATTAAGAATCTATGTCTCTATCCCCAAGCCTTGATGTATGCAAAGTGTGTATTGATCTAATTAACATTTGTCCTACCCAGGAAGTCCAGTTGGTAGAGCTGCTCAGAAGTGTCGACGTCCTGTAGTATATATTAATATCCACTAAACTACCAGACAACACAGTTCGAAAAGTAACACTCAATGATGTGGAAACATATGAGTGGTATCCAGGTAGTCCAAATGTATTGCCCAACAATGCAAAAGTAAGGTAACAACTGTAGCAACTTCTCCATAAAAGGCTCTTAAACAACCTAACGGGCATAAAAAAGAAGAAGCAATCAGCGAAACAACGAAGGTTAGCACTTACTTTTGATAAAAGGACAACAAAGAGGATAACTTATCATATAAAACTTGTTACATCGTCTATATGTCAAACGTTGTGCGGTACACTTCTACTACATGCATCAGATGATAAGTAGTATTCCGTACTACTCTCTATCTAGTCGCTAGTGGCCTATTCCTGTTGATAACAAACCCGTATTGACTAAGGAAGGCGATATGTGAGAATCTATCTTAAGCCCAAACTTGAAATAGAATCGCGGCCCCTTCAAGCTCATGAGCATCGAATGATGGAGCAAAGTACAACTGTTGGTACAACCATGCCAAGTAAGCGCCACCCCAACTAAACTACCCAGCCATAGAGAAGTCCTCTAGTAATGGTAGGAATATCAGGTGAATAAGATTAGAGCATTTATCTGCAAATATGAATCCTCCCATTTGGCTAAGAATGTATGCACGCGTGTATTGTTGTACCATCTCGTTGTCCTCTTTATGGGGAAGTACTTGAAAATGTAATAAATCTAAGTTATGATTATGAAATTTCATAAGGTAATGACTTACAAATATGATGATATATCTAACAAATTATTACTATGTGCTTACGAAGTTATTAATTCTTATTGTGGGGGTGAGGGTTTGTAATACCTTGGGTTTTTCTAGTTAGTTTAATAACTCTAAGATCTGAGCTCCTAAATTTAGGATGCGAGGCTATAATATCTGTTTTATTTTAAATTTCATAGTAAAGTTAGAAAAGTTAGATAAAGTAATTCAAGTAAAGTCAATTTCTTAAAATAAGCTATATAAAAATATTAATTTGAGAAAAACGTCAATTTATCGCTAAAAGCTGATAATTATTGAAAATAAGAAATTCAAGTTTTTAAATATAGCAAGATATTAGAGATAAGTTAATTAACTTACAAAAATAATAAATGAAGTTGAATTATACATAATATACATGTGATATGCATTACATGTATTAAATACATATATATAATAATAAATTATTATTAAAATAATGGAAAATTAATAAAAAATTGCATGGATAAGTCATCAAATGATGTGTCAAGCTGGTATTAATTAGAAATGATGAGTCAATACCTAATTAACTAGAAAATGACACATGGCTCCTGAGAAAATGTGAAATTGACAAGTGTAATTTTACTTTTTTACATGCAAAAATCCTAAAACCTATAAATAAGGCTCCAAACAATATTTGCAATATTTTGTGAACCTGAAAACACAAGAACATAACTTTAGAAAATTAAAAAAAATTAGAAATAAATTCAAAAAAAAAAAAGAAAATATTGGGAAAATATGATGAATTATGGTTCTTAAGGCTATAGGCAACTTGACAAAGAGTCACTTGGGACTTAAAGTTGTAGTGGAGAGAGAAGGTGGGCCGATATAGGGTGGTGGCCGGAGGGTGGCTTGAGCACTGTGCATCGGTGAGTTAAATTTTACTGCTTGATTTTTATTAATTCGCTAAAAATATCAAATTAGCTTAGAAAATTATAAAATTTGGTTTTCCTAGGTTATTTTACATATACTTTCATGTGATAATTTTATTTTATTAAAATAATATTGATTTATGATACTTGCTTAAGAATGTGCCCTGTTCGGATGAATTCTAAATAAATTTTTCAAAATATTAAATGATGTTACTTCGACCTGAAAAATTTTGTATAATACACTTATATAATGTATTAAATTTCAGTAACAATAAATTTTGAAAATCTCCATGTTTACTATTTTTTATAATTATTTTGAATAAAACTGTCAATTTTACCGAATTATTGAAATAATTAGTTTTTTTATGAAATCAATGAATGAGCCATGCATGTTTAGACTTCTGGATGTTTATAATGATATTTGGAATATTTAATTTTTATCTCACTCAAAAATTTATTTATTTTCCTTAATTTTTTGTAATTTCGAGCAAAAACTGTTATTTTTGTAAAAATGAATAATAGCCAATTTAGTATAATTGATGATCAATAGCTAAACTACATATTTTTGTAAGTCTATAGAATTTTTTATGAAATTAATCGGGCTCGTATACTATTTATTATGTATTTTCCCAGTATAAAATTATATATTAACTTAATATATAATATAGTAACTAGTTTATTAAATCTGTGTCCAATGAACACTTTGGGGTATAATAAGTTTTGCTAGACAATTTTGGAAAGAATAATTCTTTTAGGGTTTTTAGTTTAATACTAAGGCTTACTTGAGTTAATTATGGAGTTAAGGTAGCGTACGGTCGAGTCGTAATATGAAAGGGTATTTTTGGATATTTAGCAATGTTAATTAGTCTTAACTCTTAATATATATATATCAATAGCACTCAAAGTAATGATCGTGACGATATAAATTTTACTGAAATCAGATAATAAATGAGTAAAATATGATCAAATGAAGTTTAAAAACGTGGAAATGAAAACTTATAATAGTTCGAGTTCGACCTACACTTGATTTGAAGATTATGTCATATTTTCATAGGTGTGATATATAAGGAAGGACCATGTCACGATGTATAGGATATTGTGCTATTGTGCTATTGCTAAGCCTAGGTAAGTGGATTTAATCCATGCTTGAAGTAGATATATCGCTACTTATAACACTGTGTGTTGTTTGATGCTGTATTGGTTAAATGTGGATATATCTTGGGTGAATTGATATACTACTATAATGGGTACTGGTGTAGCGATTTTGAATGACAATAACTGTATTTTGGTTAAAATGCTATATGGCTATGTTGGGTGATGATTTATGCTTACAATTGATCGTGTTAACTAGGGAAGTTGAGTGTTCTAACCCAATTTTTTGGGTGTTTACCTAAGTGAACCCTAAGTAAGATATTAGAATTTTGCTTGGGAGAGTTTGAAAACCAAAATCAGATCAGTAGGTTGAATAAAACTTAAAGATTGATCGTACTGATTGATATTTTTGAGTTGTTATTGCATATCATGGCACGACACGGCATGGCACAAAAAGGGACTTACAGGTCAAAAATTTCAGAATGAAGCTTCCAAATAATCATTGAATAAGCATGGTTTTATGAACTCAGTTTTTAGAAGCATATAGATTGCATTGCCCAAACATTATGACTATTTTGATAGTCAAATTTGGTAAACTATAGTATGTAGTCTAATTTGGCAGTATTGCCATTTTGATTTGGTGAACTACAATGTGTAGTCTAATTTTGTAAAGTTAAGGGTCCTACTCCCAAGCAGCTCTTTGTTGCCCTTTTTAAAAATGGTAGACTACAATGTGTAGTCTAATTTGGTGGGGGTCCTACTCCCAAGTAGCTCCTTATTGCTTTAGGTTCCTATACGTTGTATTCAAATGCCCAGCTATGTCGACTAACCGGATGAGGAATCGGAGGGCATAAGATATTGAGACCGATGGATGCTACGTGCATGAGCATAGCATGCTGCATCATTGGTAGTAAGGGCCCGATTGGGCGAATGCATATGTGAAGTTGAACTTGCGAGTTGTGATTGAAATGTTTCAGTTGTTATATGCAATATTGTTTATCATATTGTCTATATTCTATTGTTTGTTATCCACTCTCACTCAGCTTCAATAGCTGAGGGGATAAAATGTTTTATCCTCAAGTTAACTTTATTGTGAAGGGCCTAACATTCAGAGAGGATATGTATACTAAGAGCGTAAGTCGGAGTCAAAGATTGTTGTATGGAACATGTATTAGGTCAAAGATCCTATTACTGTGAAGATAATAAAAGAAAAAGTTGGTTCATATTTTGATGTAAATATTATGTTGCACACATAAGTTGTAATAAAATATCCAGCTGAACTTCGATGTAGCAACCCTTTTATTATGTAAACAAAGTTGTCTTTTGATGAACGAGTAGGTTGAGTTAAGTTTTCAATAGGTATTCCTATGTGATGGTACATCTTGTGTTATGCCGGGATGTGACAGGGTTCAAGTATCAAGGTCATGTGTATGTTGCGTGATGAGCATGCTACATGTGACTAGGGAAGTAACTTGGATTGCATATGTAGAATGATTAGGAGAGAAGTGTGGAGAGGAGGAGCAGATAATCCCAATGAGGCTTTAACACTTGTAGTAACAAGTGGAGAAGTATGATTACATCAAACTTCACTATCGATTGAACAAATAAAAGTGTTCTTGAAATATTCAAGTGTTTAATCTTTTACGACGAGGATCTAGCAGATTAATAGCATTTGTGCCCACTCTATAAACCCCTAAAATTTTTTATATAGCTTTTGAAATAGACTCGTGTATGTTAGATAATTTAGGAGTTGACAAGGTTAATGAAAGTGAAAATCCTAGAAGAATTAATCAATCAGATAAGAAACTTTTCTACCTTAAATGCATCTAAATGTTAAAGATTTCATTCAAAAGTGATAAAAACCCTAAAATGATAACCTTAAAGACATATGTGTACTAAATCATCATGATATACCCTAAAACCCTAAATTGATAATATAACTCTCATATTTTGTCAAATCATTAGTGAAAGATTAGAAATAACTTTCAATCACGCATATATATTTAGAATCCTTAAGCAGTCTTTTAGAAACTAAGATAATGAATCATAGATTACATTTATCTCTTAAGTATATGATTAAGATGGTATTACATAGAGTTAGGGATATAGTTGAAGATTAGGTTAAATGTAGTGAACCTTAATACTTTAATTAGTACTTTTTGCATTAGTTATACAAAGTAGTTTATCAAATGATGTATATAGGCTATAAATACCTAAAGTAAGACCTCATCAACTATTTTTACTAATCAATTTACCAAATACCTCATTTCTTCTTATTTCCTTAATTTTTCCCTTAATTTCCCTTAATTACTACATTATATGTATAAAATTACATATGCTTAAGGAAAGTTGACCAAGTCAACACATGTTGATTAAAGTCAACAATTTGAAAAGTCAATAAAAGTGTCCTTTTCATTTGAAGAAAATATCTTCCTTCTCATGATTTCCTTTCTTTTCTTTTCCTTTAGCATTTTTTTTTTCCTTCTCCTCCTAAATTGCCGTTCACTTCTTTCCTACTAAACCCCACCTTCTTCTTCATTGCAAAAACAAAACAAAACAAAAAGAAACAAAGTAAAATCCCCTCCTCCATAGCCGTGAGCTTCCATCTTCCATTTTACTTTCATTACTTTCCTTTTTGTCTCCTTAATTCCAACACAAACCAAGGTATGTGATTAAGTTACTTTATGTTGCTTTCTATTATTCATTAGTTAGGTAATTAAGTAGATTAGATAAGTAGACATGTGTTATGTATGATCTTGTAGATTAGGACATAAAGTTCCCATCTTTAAGTGTAGAAAGTTAGGAACCATGAAGAGGAGGAAAGGAAGGCATGTGTATATGCTCTTAAGTATGTGTACATAAGGAAATACCAAAAGAATACTAGTATGGGGACTCTTGTACATAGGTATTTATCATGTACATAACCTAAATTAAGACAAATCCTAACTATACATACCTATACTATACTAAATACACACTTAGAAACACAAAAGAATGAAATTAGGAAGATTTTCTTAAGAGGAAAATTAGGCATACGAAATTTGTACAAAAATACGTATATGACCGTATAGGTATATGAGTTTGTATACAAGTATAAATATGGTATAAGTATAAGTATATGTATAAGTATGCTAGTATACATATAAGTAGAGGAAAGGTATAAGTATATGTACATTATGTATAAGTGTACATAAAACACTTAATTATGAGATAAGGCTTAGGTAAGCAAAAGATGATGCAAGCAATGATGTAATTAAAAGATGACATGAGCCATGACATAAGCAAATGTTGATATAAGCAATGACACAAGCAATTGATGACATAAGCGATGATATAAGCATAAGCTTATAAAATAAGAACATAAGTATGTACATGTACTTAAGATCCAAAACTTTAAACCTTAATAGACTTCTTAAATTGAACGAAACTTCATTAAATACATGAATTAGTAATACTAATGTAAAATTTCCTAAGTGTAAGAATCAAATAGCTAATTCAATTATTAAATCCTAAACTAGGGCATAAACATAAGCAATAAGAATAATTAAACTTTAATAAGATAAAATTTCAATAAATTTAGCCTATATTGTAAAACACGGGTCTTAACATCCAAAACAGACATTATCGTATGAACGTGCGTCCGAAAACGATGAAAAACGATTATAAATTCGTAAATATTGAAAATAGAATGAAAAAGTTATGTACGATTAGCAATTAGGTTTAATCGATTAAGGGCTGATAGTAATCTAAGTAGAATTAGGTAGATAGATATCCAGAACCATTAGTTGAGTCAACTACTTATTATCCTTGTTATCTCGTAATGATCAGGTGATCCCGGCGAGGGTGAAGATCTTGTGATCGGTTATTACGACTAGAGCGAGTCGTCATAGTCAAGTGAATACTCTCGATGACTCTATACTTGTTTGTGCTTGTAGTTAGTGCACTTAAATTGAATATCAATAACTTAATGCATGGGGTTTTGGGATATGCATGTGCTTGATATTGATTGATTATTATAAGAAATATTGTTAAATACAATAATTGATGATTTGATGGTATGATTGATTTTTATATGATTTGGATGGTTTGCTGATATTGATTGATCGCCTCATAATTTGACCTAATTATATTTGGCTTATCTTAAATTAAAAATGGTCATGTATTATCCATGCATCGCATTACTTATTCTAGTTGTCACTTTACGCGGTTGGTAATGAAGGGCCTTAGAGGGATGGATTCCCATATGATTTGATTAGTACAGTGTAGGAGCATTGGTACAACAAGACCCTACCCTTGGTTCGCAGCTTCTATTGGTGCCGGAGATGCTAACCATAGGTGGATGGGGGTCGTGTCTAAAGACTACCGCTGTAGGGTGTGAGTGTGGACTATGGGGGCCACCTCACTGCTAGGCCTGGGATTTTGTGTACTATTAGACGACTTAGAAATGGAAATATATTTTACGAAATATGATATTCAAAATTATGGATAAAAACCCAAGTGCTAGAGCCCGGTTGTGATTGGTGCCGATGAATCTCCAACCCTTATCTCGGAGGGCATTAAAATCCGATATTATATGTAGTACCGATCAATTACATATATTGTTTGGCATTCTGTGTGTGCATGCATTCATATGGTTGTAACAATTTGTTTGATAACTTGTTTACCAGCATGGTATGAGGGATAGCTCACTAAGCTCTTGTAGGTTATTCCCTAATAGTCTTTCTTTTGCAGGTTTACATATGATGGGAATGGGATAAGTCTCGAGTGCTGAGTGCGAGATGAAGATATGTACATTAGTGTTAGAATTAGTTGAGATCTTTATAGGTAATACATAAACACTCTTTGTAGAAATATTCACATGTTAGAATTTAATATAATTTAATTCTTCCTGCAGTTTTATAATGTTAGCATATCCTGTCCTATTATTTGGTAGGGGATACCGATTCTCTACGGTTCTAAAGAATTGTAGGATATCGGACATCGGACATCCATAGTTATTTATAATTATATATTATGTCATGTTACAATAAATTAATTACTTGAAAATCATTAATCTTAGTAATTTATTATTTAGAGTCTTGCAATCTCTGATTTGCAAGGCGATTTCTATATCATGAGTGCACATGTATTATGGAAATTTTAGGTAATCCTATTAGGCCCCCTTTAGGGTCCTGACACATTCTCTCTTGTCTAAATGACGAGGAAGATGGGTATTTATAGAAGATGGCTCTTTATATCATCCGTTGGATTGTGATGATGATCAAGGGCTAGAGTTGATCCATTCTTTTTAATGGACTTGAGATGGGCCTCCTTTATGCACTTAGGCTCAAATGGCCTTATTTGATTAGTATGAGCCAAGTTGAGAAAGGTTAGATCTGACGGACTGATCCAATAGGCCTTACTTTAAGCTTACCATGCTAAATCTCCTTTGATCATCTTTATAATTTGTGGGCTTAGCTCTTTAGGCCTTATCATATTAGTCTAAGGAGTCAAATCCATTTAAGCAATGAGCTTGAAGCCAATATTGAATTTATCCCTCTATACTTATATTAATGGTTATTTAATTGATCAATCTTTTGACCATTAAACCATGCATATATTTAATGCTTATCTATCTATAATATTTAAAAGAGAAGAAAACTTAACTGTCATTTAATTGTTATTTCACTCCACATTATGTTAAAATTTTTTTTAATAACTAGTGGATAACTAAATTTAGGATATTTCTACGGTACCATTCATATTTTTTATGGGACCGATCGTGTACATGTGCAATCGACAGTAGTAGGTGTTTCTTTTAAATCCCTGGTAATTTGAATGATTTAGTGGACAATAAAAGCCCATTATTCACATCTGATTCTATTACATTTCTCTTTTGTGCTTTTTTTTTTCTTTTGTTTTTCATTTCTGTCATGTTTTGCAAAGCATGGTAGGATCTTATATTTTTATTATTTTCTATATGTTGAAATGAAATTGATAGAAAATGATACATTGTAGTTTTATTATATAAATATATATTTAGATCTATATGTATTTGTGTTTGTAGGTAAGATAATGAATATATTTTGTTAATATTTTGCATAATAAAATTCAAACTATACTTTTGTTATTATTTCATTTTCTAGTAAAATTGATTCCATAACGTCATGCTCTAAATCTAAGGAGTCAAAATAGTCCTACTATATAAACCAACCTAAGCTAGAAGTTAGTCACTTTAGATGTTAACATAGGTATGATTTACATAAGGCCTTTACTACTTCATAGTTTTGAGTTGTCTAATTCAATACATGTTTGGTATCAACCTGCGGTGTAACTTTTTAAAATAACTGTTGAAAGAGAATCTATGGTATAAAAGCTTGAGAAAAAAACAAGTTTTGTAAATAACTTTAGAAAAAAAATGTAATTAGGATTTAGAAAAGCTTATAGGTTTACTAAAAATAGTACTAGTAACAATGATTGGAAACTAGAAAAACTAGAGGATTAATTGAAGAGATTTTATTAGTTTTCCCAGGAGTTAGTAAAGTCAATAAACAAAATATGAATCGAGTCAATTGGTCTTGAATCTCACTCCCTAACCCCGTTCTCTATTCTTCTAGAACTTAGAGTAGTATTGATGCATCTATTAGGAAACCTACAAAATAACTATAGGGGAATGAACGATGACTTGCTTAGTAAGTGGGATGAAAATAATAACACATATCTAACATCAAGCAACCAAGGTTTTTGAGCAAGGTTAATTAGATGCAATGTAGGTTTAAGCTAATGTCTTGCATGATGTTGACTAGTAGTTGTGAGATCAAAGAAATTGCGCTCGCTCTAATCTGGGTTTCAAGGAGTTTAACATCGCACATTGTGTGAATTAGAATGAAACTAAGGCTTATGCAATGGGGAAATACACTCTACTCAAGACTACCTTTAAACCACAGTCCCCAACCTTGCCATAACCTACTCTCCTATCACTTAATTCGACTAAGAGTAAGAACATGACTATTTTTGCTATCCTCATAGAAAGGTTTACGTTTGGCCTAAGAAACCTAATCATTTCCCTCAATGGGTTGTGATGCATGTCCAATTAGAAGTTAAGTTGAGCTTTAGTTAGATTGCTTTTAAGGTGATCAAGTAATCTGAAATAGTTTAATCAAGTGTCATCATAAAGTAACTAAAGCGTAAAATCCATCACTTCAAATAGCAAAACATTATTCAAGCACACATGTTGCATATGCACAGGCAACTAACTTACAATCACAATCAAGACATATACTAAGACCTCTAAGTATCATTAATAATAGTTCAAAGTTTGGTAAAGTATTAATCCTACTTACTTAGACATGTGATGCTTGATGGTCTTGATAATTGATCTTGTCTACTTTTATTGTTCTCCCTAAAATAATCAATATAATCATTGTAGTTTTACTAAATATAAAGTTGAACAAGTTCATTTTAATAATTTAAGTGTAGTTATTGCTCATCTCTAGTAAGTGGTATAAGCTTTGTATTAAGCTCCAACTTGATGCTGAAGTCCTTGAATAAGGTTCTAAAAACTCTTTGATCTCATAACCTTCTGACCAAGTCTATAAGATTATCTTAGTTACACCTCTACTCTAATTAACTCTCTAAACAAGACTCTAAAGTTATTTCCACTAAGTATTTCACATTAACCAACTATACAATCAAGTCCTGAAGCCATTTCAACTTCATTTCCCTTACCAAATATTTCCCAAATAAATATATGATGAGGGTATAGTTAAATCCCTCTTATTATCTAATTTTTTTATTAACTCTTTGAACTAGAGATTAGGTCTCCTTTTTATAGACCAACCCTTTAAAGATGTCTTTGAAGCGATTTCATCTTAGCTTTCTAAATCAGCCAACCTTCTAGTCAAGTCTCTAAACTCAATAGAATTACCCTTTTTTTTACCAAACAACTCCTTAAACGAAGCTCTAACATATTTGGAGTTAAAATCTTTTTATTCACCAATCTTCTTTACATGTCTCTAAAGTCATCACTACCATGCTTCTTATACCAAACATTGTCCTAACAAGACCTTGACATTATTATATTCTAGATTCTTACATCAATTAATCTTCTGGTTAAGCATTTATACCTAGATTTTAAGTTACCCCTTTACCAGGTCAACCATCTAAAGAACTCTTTGAACAGGCTCAATTTACTTGTTTGTACAAAGCGGCTTGCTTTATCATCTATTATGGTTTACAAGCATGAGAAATCATGATGATACAATAGGTTCTTCATACCTATAATCACCATATCACCTTAAGAAATCCTCCTATTCTTACTTTAACACATGTGTACCATAACAAGTTATTTGTGCATATATCAAATCCCATTCAATTCAACTAACTCTAGATCACTCTCTACGGTAATATATTATACAAACAAACCCTAGAATCATTGTATGTTGTTTTTCACGTGATTAATTGTACAAAAATTGCAAAAAATGGCATTTTTCATCAATTTAGAGGCTCCAAAATTACTAAAAATTATAGAAAATATTTTTGGCTAAAAACCTTTCATAGGATTCATATTTGTAGTATAGGGAAGTTACATCAAAATTTGGTTTAAAAGCAACAAAAATAGGGTTATTTAAAACCACTTCAAAAATTGTTCGGTTTCGTGTGATTTATTAAGGAGATCATATACTTACTTGAAAATTATACAAACTATTGTTTTTCTTGAAAATTACATATAAAAATATTTTAAAATAAAATTTTCCAGAATTTTTAGACATAATTTAGTATTTTTGAAAAATAGAAGAAAATTGAGTGAAAAATCAAGGTTCATAAAAAATTAGCCATCTAGCCACCAACGACCACCCCTTCCTTATTGGCCTAGTTAGGTGCTGCCACCACTGTTGAGTGGTGGTGGTGGTAGTTTACCCTTAGTAACTCTCCAGACCCATGTTTCTTAAAATAGCTTGGTTTGCGCAGTGTAAGTTCTTATTTTTTTTTTTTCCTGAGTTATTTCTCACTATTCTTTCCTTTCTAGGAATTTCCAAACTCTTCAACATCCTCATGAAAAACTTGAGAGAGCTTGGTAATGTTTTCTAGGATTGTATGGTGAAAAAATGAAAATTTCTCTCTCCTTGGAGCTTAAATAGCCCCTTTTTCACAATTGCTAAGCATTTAATTGTTAATCTACAATGTCCTTAGCTATCAATAATATTGTCCATGCCTAAATCCACTATGAATCCATTTGTTTAGCAATTTTTTATAAATTTTATGATTTTCCCTATTAATTTATACATAATTATTCCTACATTCAGGTATCTTAGGTATTTTTGAGAATATAATTATTCATAATTATTATATCTAGAGTATCTGTGCTATTTATAGCAATCATTTTATGATTTTATGGGTTAAATAATTTATCTCTAATATTTAGTTTTTTTTTTGTTACCTAAATCGTACGTCTATGGAGGATATATATAATTTTGTAAAATTGACTATGTTTAGCTATAGTATTATTATTTTATTATATTTCTATAATTTGGACCCACGAAGTGTCCTCAACTAACCCCTAAAACTTATTCGTAAAATATCATCCTAAT
Source organism: Lumnitzera littorea (assembly GCA_024138015.1). NCBI lineage: Eukaryota > Viridiplantae > Streptophyta > Magnoliopsida > Myrtales > Combretaceae > Lumnitzera > Lumnitzera littorea. The sequence continues at coordinate 72,796,867 of JAMXBB010000005.1, read as the reverse complement.
CAACCTACTTTTGCATATGCTTTAAATTACTTGCTTGAGACAACTACATGAAATTATAGGGCTCATACATAATATAATAGATTTATAATATTGTAAGATACATATAATGAATTGACATATCTCATTAAAGTATTCAATATAGTAATAAGTTATTTAAATTTCTAAGATATGTAGAAAAATCAATTAATTGACTTATTTTATTGAAGTGTATAATTTTCATCAAAGCTTTTAAAAGTAAAGATTATTTTTATTTTCTAATATCATAAAAAATTAACCAGTGAATAATGTAATATATCGATCATCATAAGCTATAATGTGCTCAAATTATTGGACTAAATACCAAGATTGATTGTCAATATGTCATATTTGAATTGACAATAAATTAGGTGTTTTAAGTTAACAAATGATTAAAAATATAAGGATATGGATATTTTAATCGGCTAAGACTCAATCATTTACAATTAATTGATAAGAGCCATTTGATGAATGAGCCTTCAAAATGTGGTGATGAGCCTTATTTTAAGAAAATGAGCCATGAATTTGTGAGTAAGGTGTTATTATAGTAAAATGAGTTTTACTTTGAAAAAATGAGTTTTGAAATGGTGAAATAGTATTAGTACGGTGAAATTAGCATTACGTTAAGGAAATAAGCTTTAAAGTAATGACAATAGCGTTAGTGTTATAATTGTTAAACTTATTAAAAAGTTATAAAAAATAATATATAAAGTTTAGAAAGCAATATTAATAAGCATTTCATGAATTTTCAAGGATCTATAAGGTATTTAATTTGAAGGATATAGATATATATAATTTATCTAGATGTGTTATATGAAGAATCTATTTAGATCTATATATGATGTTTTGGTTTACGCAATATAATTTAGTAACCATACTGCAATTGTTGAAGTTGTAAATAAAAAAAAATGTTGCTTTTTTGATATACTAGCAAATACGGCATCTACAAGAAAAGTAAAATTAAAAAAAAATTAAGACACTAAATACCTCTTAATACCTTATAAATATTGCAGATACAGTGATTTGTTTTATATGTAGTCAAAAAGTTAATAAAATATAGAATTGATTTGCTATAACTTTCTGCTTAGTTAAAGTAATTAATATATGTTGTCAAATAATTGATAAATATAGAATTGATTTGATATAACTTTCTACTCAATAAAAGTAATTAATATATTAGTAGCTGTAGTTTCATAGTTATTGTTAATATTGAGTATTAAGAATTGATAAAATATGAAATTTATTAATATTCCTTTCTATTGAATAAAAGTAACTAATATATTGATAAATGTACTACACCTAATTTTGGTTAATACTTAGTAATATGTATTATTGGTTTATCAATAATCTTCTTGGTACATAATGTTTAAAGTTAGTATTTGTAAATTTGCAAGCATAGGTAATATTTTTAGAGACTATTAAATTTAAAAATTGATTAGTTGAAATTTCATTGCATGTAAGATTGTATTCCATACTTGTAAGTATGAAATTGCATAAAATGTCTTATTTAATGTTATGCATGAATAAAATTTCATGATTGAAATATTGTTTAAAAATAAGATTATGATGATATGCTCCTGTGTTAGATGTAAGTTAACATATAAAGTAGCATTCCCTTAATCACATATCTAAGGAGTGGAACAAATATAGTGAATACATAAAGTTTGACCAAAGTTGTGGAAAATTGTTGGATGAAGGTATGAAATTTGCCATGAAGTCATTTAATGTGTTAATGCTCATTTCTACATAGCTTTGTTTCTAGGATTTGTTTGAAAATGGTGAAAATAGTGTCAATGTGAAAAAATGAATCTTACTCTAAGGAAATGGGCCCTAAAATATGGAAACTGTACTGATATGGTGAAATGATCCCCGCACCAATGAAATAAGCTTTAGAGTGGTGAAATAGAAAAATCCTCCATATGGTAAGAAACGTATTTTTGTGGTAAGAGAAGCTTTGGTTCCTTGAACACGAGCCAAAAAAATGGAGATAGCAGTATAGTATGGTGAAATGAGCCTTTATTTGAAGAATTGAACATTTATAGGATGACATGACAAAGTTTCTATCCATGGTGAAAAGGATGATAGTTTAGTGAAATAAGCCTTATTTCAAGGAAATAAGTTTCAAATGGTGAAAAAGAAAATAATACAGTGAAATGAGCGAAGCTTTAAGAGCACAAGTCTTGAAATGATGAAAACAGTGTTAGTTTGGTGAAGTAATCCTTGATTCAAGGAAATGGGCTTTGATATAGTGAAAACCCTTCTTGTGGTTAAAAAGGTATTAGTATAGTGAAATGATTCTTACTTTAAGGATATAAGCTTTGAAATAGTAAAAATGGTGTGAGTATAGTAAAACGATTCTTACTTTAAGAATATGAGCCTTGAAACAGTAAAAAAGGTGTGAATATAGTGAAAATGAGTCTTATTTTAATAAAATGTGTCTTGAAATAGTGAAACTATAAAACCATTCCCTATGGTGAAAAAGGTATTGATTTGGTGAAATTAGTCTTACATAGAGGAGAGAAGTCTTGAGAAGGTAAACAGCTTTGTTAGCATGGTGAAGTAAGTCTTCCATTTAGCAAATGGACTTTAAATTGGTGAAACAGTGAAAATCATCCCCATGGTAAGAATAGTGTTCACATGGTGAAATGAGCATTCCATCAAGGAATTAGGCCTTCGTATGGTAAAACTGTAAAATTAGTCCTTATAGTGAAAAAGGACGATAATAAGGTGAAATAAAGGTAAAACTGTAAAATTAGTCCTTATAGTGAAAAAGGATGATAATAAGGTAAAATAAATCTTACTTATTGAAAAAAGTTTTCAAATTGTGAAAATGGTATTTGTACAATGAAATAAGTTTTTTGAGACTAAGTTATAAAATGGTAATGTATTATTATAGTAAAATAAGCTTTTTTTGTGGGAATGAGCATTGAAATGGTGAAAAATGGTGTTGGTATTGTTAATTAAGCCTTAATTGAAGGAAATGCGCCATGAAATAGTGAAATAATCAAAGTCGTATTTTTGGTGAAAAAGGTGTAATTATGGTGAAATGTGCCTTATATAAAGGAAATGAGTCATTAAATGGTGAAAACAATTGTTAGTATAGTGTAACAAGTTTTGTATTGAGGAAAGAAGTCTTGAAATGGTTAAAATGGAGATAATATGGTGAAATAGACCTTTACTAGAGGAAATGAGTTATAAAATGGTGAAAATCATGCAAATATGCTTAAAAAACATGTTTTAATGGTAAAATAAGCTTTGCTTTTAGGAAATGAGCTTACAAATGATGATAATGGGATTAACATAGTAAAATGAGCTTTAGTTTAAAGAGCTGAGCCTCTTTTTTAGTGAAATAGTGAAATCCCTCCCTATGGTGAAGAGGGAGGTAAAATGAAGCAAGGTTTATGCAAAGGAACTTGTAAGCCCTACAATTTTTTAGTAACAATTTATGTAGCATAAAAGCCCTTTAGACATTCCTAAGGATCAACCAACTTAATTATCGAACTAACTATAAATCATGAACACACCAAATGACTTCCCCATCAAGATTGAACATGAAAACCTTAAAACTTGATAACTATCTCCAACTTACTAAAACCTTAAATTGTAAAATATAATGAAAATTCCAAAACTTATTAGAACCTTAAAATGAAGGATTGAAAACCTTAATGGTAAATCAAATACTTAAAAACCATAAATCAAAAGCCCTAAACACAATCGAGCTTAAATCGAACTCGAAACACCTATAACCTATCTTAAAACAAGCTTGATAAATATAAAAAAATCAAGAGCTAAACTCAAACTTAGTAATGTGAATGACTAAATCAAGGCTTGATAAACTCAATTTATGGAAGTGTGAGAGGCCACACATGGAAGCTAGGGCTGACCAACATTCCTACTCCTTTTCCCTCTCTTTTCTATTTTAAACTTGATTAAACACCATGACATAATCTTTAATTAGTATGAAACTCTTAAGAACTTTAACAAATCCTTAAGATGATTAGACAAAGCTACCCCGAATCCTTAAACAAGTTATACCATATATGGAAAAAGTCCTTGAGTTACTTTTACATCAACCTAAAAGTAGTAATTGAGGAGACTTGAGTAAGCTACCCTTACCTACACTTAGCTACGGTTTAAGCTTCCCTAAGGAATCCATCATGTCATCCCTTTCTTATAAGAAAACACACTCAAATGTCTAGTAATTAGAAGCCTCAAAGGATTGGTTATTTCCCATCTACCCTTGCCTTAATTGATCCATCAATTGATAAGCCAAAGGGAGACTTTTATCAAGCCCTAACCAGCCACTTATGCCGCATAGTCTACCTATTTGAACTTCTTGCATTTCATACCCTTCAACATTTAAGTTTTAACAGGAAAAGCAGCCCCAACTACCTTTACCCAAAATTGCAGGATCAAGCCCAACCAAGCACCCAATCTTCACCCTTACTTCCACCACTGAATCCACCAAATCTCCATACACATACACTACCCAAGCTTAGGAAGCATCAAGTGGTCTTCATTTTGCAAGCTTCATAGTTCAACAAAGCTTTGAAGGTTTAAGGAGTAGAACACGTAAGGGCCTAGCAGCAAGGACAAGAAGAGCACTTCTTTGGGGTACCACTCACTACTACTATGCTCAGTAAAGTATACTCCATTTTTATGAAGTCTTAGGATGCCATGAATAAGATTTCCTTATCTCATTTCTTGTGGTATTTTCTTGTATTTTAGGAGCTATTTAGATCATGCTAATTAGTGGTTATTCTTGAAAAATTTCCTTGTAAAGTAATAAGTCTTAAGTAGCTACAAACTTGTCATCTAGAATGAGATAAATGTACTTTAGAAAGGAAGCCTTGTAATTTGAAGAAACATCAAAATATACCTAGAATAAGACCCTTCTAAGTACTGGACATGCACAGTATGTAGGCCTTAGGGATGTTTGCTCAACTTATTGAGAGACATCTAAGCTTGAAAAGGTACCTGTAGATACCTTATTTTTGCCTCCTTTTATTTTTAGAATTTTTAAGACAGCGTAAATGGTCCTAATTTAGGAAAAAATAAGAAATTTAGAAAAAATACAACAAAAAAAATAAGAAAGTTAGAAAAAAATACAAAAGTAGAAAATTTAGGAAATTTAAATAAGTTTTTAACATAATAAGCTTTAGATTTTAATAATAAGTTTTTTTTTTTGTTTTTGAAGAGAGAGATGTTAGGCTTAGGTTCAAATTTAAATCTAGCCTAGGCATGCCTTGTCCATATGTACAATTTAATTGCATGTATGGACAAGGCATAGACCAATAGCTTGATGGTAATATCCTCTAACTTGATATTGCATATGACTTAGAGATTTTAGGTTCAATCTATGGAAGGTGCAAAAATGCATCTTTTATTTTCTACTCTCACTTGGACACTTGTCCATCCCTCATTGGTATATGCATCTATCATGTCACCATGCTACGTTGTGCTGCCTCATTTACCATGTCACATCATGCTATGCCATTGCTACATCATTACCGACTCACTTATAAGTGTGGTAGGCATACTCTTGGTGCATGTTATTTATGTTTTCTATGCCCAACTTTGTATTTAACATTACATATTGTCTATGTTCACTTAACCCTAACATGGAAGAAAATCATATTATATTTAATATTTTATATCCTTAACTTGACCATGATACCTATAAATAGAGGATTCCATTTTACTACAAACCATCAACTCATTACTCACAATCACTTAAATCCATTCAGAACACTACTCTCTCTCTTTATATGACCCCTTTTTCTCTCTCTAGGACTCGTAAGCTCGAAGCTTTTCAATCTAGGACAAGTTGTATTAGAAACTCCCCATGGCAAGAGCTTTCCAAATCGACCTAATCGCTCTAACACCTAACTCTAACCTATGTGAACTCCAGCTTAGTTTGGCTTTACTTTGGTCTTGATTTGTGTTTTGTTCTCAGTATTTTGTATTTTTTTAATATTGTAATTTTTCTTTTTCTTTTTCTTTTTTCTTTTGTTGTTGTTGTTGTTATGATTGTATTCTATTTGTAATTGCAAAAAGAAAAAAAAAAGAAAAAAAAAGGAAAAAGAAAAGAAAAGAAAGAGGAAAAGAAAGAAGGAGAAAAAGGATAGAGAAGTATACTTTATTTATTTATTTACTTATTTTTTAAGTCAAAAACATAAAACAACAAAAAATAAATAAATAAATAAAATAATTATAAAAATAAATACTAAAAAAAATTATATCACTCAGAAAAAAATTATTTTTTTAATAAAATAAATAAACTCTTTTCAAATTTAAGGCTTCTTGTAGAATTTTTTTCTTTTAGTCATGTTTTCTATGATTTGGGTATTTTTTTCATGATTTAGGTATCTTTTCTAAAATTAGGCTTCTTTTCTATACTTAGGCATGTTGGACATGATAATTGCATATTTCATGAAAAGTTGCATTTAGGTATTTTAGGATTTTTCTAAAAAGTTTTATCTCTTAGAAAATTTATTTTCCAAATAAATAAAAATAAATGGACATTTTTTCAAAAACTAGGATATTTTAGAATTTTCTCAAAAATAAAATTACCAAATTAAGATCCCTTTCTCTTAGTTTTTTTTTCTTAAATAAAATTAAATGGTTAAAAAACTTAAAAGTCAACCATTTTTCAAAAGTTAAAGTAAATCAACCTGCTTAATTTTTTTTGGAAAGAACTAAGTACGTCTAATTCTAAATAGTTGCTACATTGGCACTTCCGAGATAATAATAAAAAACGAAAAAACCTATTTTTCCACTTTAGTTTAAATTGTTCAAATTCGTTAATCGATGATTAAATATCGTTTTTCTAAGATAACTTTTGAAAACTGATTTTAAGAGATTAAGTCTAAAATTAGAAGGTTGATGATATTCGTAAGGGTTTAAGAATCTAACCCTTAGACTCGATTATCTGGTTCTTAAAACTATTTATAAAATTGGTTTTATGGAAAAGATTATTAGCTAAATTATAACCAATTCACTCAATTGGTTATAATTTAACTCTTTTTCTCAACTCTAATCGGGTGGCGACTCCAAAACGTTTTCAAAAATAAAAGAACTAGTTTTCTTTAAACCTTGATCGATAGTTAGTATTAAATGGGTAGGCTTTAATATTGATCAGTTTAAAGAAGAATAGTTTATAAAAAAAAAATCAAGCTTAACAGTACCTAAATGGTTATATGTAGGTATATGAGGTAATGCCTAAGAAAAAGATGATCAGGGCCTTAAGAAAACTCCTTGAAACCTATGGCTAAGGAGTAAATAATCTATTCTCACATGTTTTCCCCTAATAACATGACAAAAAAGAAGTATTGACAAAGGAAAAATAAGTGTTTGACACCTTAAGTTACTGTTTAGGTCAAAACTCAAGAAAAATAAGCTAAGGATAGGCTTTAAGAACCACAAACCCAATCAGCCAGATTTGGAAATAAAGAAAAGGTAAACACAAAACCTTGATTTGCCAAGTTTCAAATTTAAGCATACAAGTTCAATGGGGACATTAAGCCATAGTGAGCTTAAATGGACTAAAAGACCTAGAATGGGCCCAAAACCTATAATTGGGATAAAAAAAAGCTCAATGACTAGCAAGTATAAAATAATATAAAGATAAGTACAAAAGTTAAAGAATATGACTTTAGTAAGCTTTTTAGGATAACACTATAAAATAACAAGTTCTTATTTCACCTCCTTTACTTGTTTAGGAGATACCGATTTTAGGGACGACTTGTCTTCAGATTATTATGATTAGTAGCCATGGTTGAGTGAGTATTTCCTAATGATTTTATGCTTGGTTTTGCTTATAGTTAGTTGCACTAATATCATATTATGTTAAATTGTTGCATATGGGTTATGGGATATGCATGTTTAGTGATACTTGGTTGATTGAATGACCTAATGATGCTATAAGAATTAAGAATGTTTGCATGCTAGATACTTATAGAATTATTAGCATGGAATGATGATGGTTTGGTCACTCGGATAAGTGGACTTAATATTTATTTGACTTTTAAATTAAAATAGATCATGCATGGCATGGCATTACATTATACTTATACCGTTTGTCACCTTATGCGGAATGTAGGAAGGGGCTCATAGGAGATAAAGCTCCTGAAAGCATTAGTTTAGGCATACAGTAATGCCATATATTATTGAGTCCTTGTCTTAGCCTATAGGCTTACTAGGCACTAGTAAACATTAACTGTATGGCTAAGGGCCATACATTTTGACTTTGATTTAGGTTATGTGTTGTGACTTCTACTTAAGACGTGTGACATGGATTGTGGAGGCCACCATATCATTAAACTTGGGAATTTTTGAGTTTTGGAAAGTTCATGTTATTTATCAAAGTAAAGTATATATAATTATATTTATAAAAGTGAATTTGTAGGACATTAGTGCAGTTATGGATAAAAACCTAATATTAGGACTCGGTTGATGGTTTTTTTTTTCGGTCAATAATCTCTAACCTTGATTATAGAGGGAAAAATTCTAAGTTGAATGCAATTCCTAGACCACTACATGTATTTATTAGCATGCTACTTGTTATATGCATTTATATGTTTGCTAAATATATTGTTTGTAAGGCATGGCTGGAGGGATTAGCTCACTAAGTGTAAGCCTTACCCCCCTAGATTCCTTTTGTTACAGGGTTACCTCTTAGTGGAGCCAAGCCACAAGATGCTCGTGGTTAGTCTCGAGCTTTAGCGGGACTATGGGAAGATTAGAGTGAAGGAGTTGATTGTTAGAAATTATTGACTAGGGCTTTGTGATATATTTGATTTATGTTTCCAAACTATTCAATCTCTAGAGTACTTGTTCATTTCTGTTTATATTTTAGTGACATAATGTCCCATAGACTGGATCATGGTGTCCTATAGATTGGATCATGCTAACTCATTTAAATGAATGGTAGTATTATCTATTGTGTTATGATATCACTTGTCTAAATGATTGGAAGTAACTAGAAGTGGAAGTAGTTAGAAGTGCAAGTAGCATAATACGTTGTATGATAAGGTGATGATTGACAAGAGGGTCAATCATTGACATTTATATGGTGTACGATGATCTACCACAATGAGGGTACTGAGTAGGCCGTGATAGATTTAGTGGTATTAGTGCTTAGGTTGATAATAAGAAGAAAACAAAGTAAAATTTGACCTTAGGTATTAGGATAACCTATCTGGTGAGGTTGAGAGGGGTAGAACTAGGTCAAGAAGCTTATTCACTTAATTTAAGGGAAAAATCTTTAAATAAAAATCTTGCTAAAAACACTTAAAATCTTCCTATGTTGATCTAGTGGAATGAAGCTATTGTTCGTCGCAATTGGGTGCTATTCTGGATGTAGGAGGGGCAAGATCCTTATTGCCTTCCATCACAGATTGAGAATTCTTTGCAAAGACATGGCATTGGTAGGGACATTACATATTATATGAGATGAGTGAATTACGTGGAGAGTTGCCCTAAGCTTTTACTAGAGACATCGTTGTGGAGATATCATGGTTTACACACCTAGGCCAATCTTGTTTGAAGTTGAGCTTATGTATATTATGGGATGAGAGGCAGGGGTAGAGGATGATGTTGACGTGGTATTCCTAGTCCAAAATGGCTAGAGGTTAGACGCTCTTGACTTCACGCATTGGCATGATGTTGGGTATAGATGTGCTCTCACTAGGTTAACTACCCTAGGATCATCTAATAAGATAAATAGCTATGCATTCCCTTTACTAGTTGTCTTCGAAGTCATCTTCTCAAATGAAGGGCCTAACGTGATTGAGATATCTTCGAATGCCCTAAGAGAGGAGGATGGGGAGATAGCACCACTACCCCCTTCAGTTGAGGACTTCAAATGGGTGTTGGTGGATCCTAGACTCCCATCCATTGTGATGTTAGAAGAGATCCAAGAGAGTAGCTAACTATCCAACCCGACCCCTTAGATTACTGCTTGCTTAGGGAGTAGTTTAGACTAGCTTCTAGCCTAGATTCCTCATCGACTCAAGTGTTGGATCTTCCATAGTTGTTCTAATGAAGAGGTACTGATACTTAGGGTAGTTGGATAATGATGAAGTAGGGCTCTTTACTAGGTGCTATTAGGGATGTTGTTCATGGTTGTGAAGTGCTAGTTTCTGAATGTTAAATCTTTTGATTGTTGTTATTTTGTGTATTGAGAGAGAAACTTATAGTGAGATTTCTATGTATTTTTGTCTAATGTTGTATTTGAGTGGAACTTGTAGTGAGGATTGATGTATGGATTATGGGAAAATCTTTGTATTCAAGAAAAGCCTTATATGTAGGTTTTCAATGAACTTTTAAAGACTCATTGTACTTAGATATACTTATGGGTTGTATACTCATTTGAAGCAACTATTTATGGAATGCAACCCTTGATTTATGGATTGATATGATGGTTTTGTGAATTTGAATTGTATTGCTGACTTAACTACATTATTGAAGTAATAAGAATGGAAATTATGATATGAATCAACTATGTTGAGCTTAACTTAGAAAATTTGGTTTTTAGTAGACTGATGCACAGGGGACGACTTTCGGTAAATAGAGTGCCAACGCTATAGATTCCAGGTTAGGATGCACTAGTCGATCATGTTGATCAGGTACTTGTGGCTATATAGGCAAATAATGAGTTACTATAGACATTTTTAGAGAGGAAGTAGACACCTCAACCCCTAATGCTACCTAAGCCTATGCTTCACATGCATACCCCACCATCAGTAGCAGTAGTCGGACCCTTAGTGGCACCTCTACCACTGCCATTGCTACCTCCCCCACTAGTAGGGTTAGCTAGAGATCCTTACCTAACTCTACTAGAGCCTTAACCATCGTATAATCTATTGCTTGAATTTCTAAAGAGTAATCGATATTTTTATGTGAATGTAAACAGGTCTGATGAGGTCATGGATTGGTTACTACAAGTGGAGAGATCTTTTGAAGCTTTTAAGGTACCACATTATTTAAGGTTGACGTATGGCACCCACTTGTTGATGTTAAGAGCATGGACTTAGTAGGAGAGAAAGAAGGGTAATTTGAGACATCCTATTACTTGGGGGATACTTAAAGAAGAATTCTTGGAGCACTACTTTCCAGAAAGCTTATGACTCAGATATAGTGATGAATTGTTTGGGATTAGGAAGGGAACCTATACCTTTGAGTAGTACGAAGCCAAGTTTACTTGCCTGCTTCAGTTTGCCCCACAAGAGTATCATAACAATTATTGGTTGAAGAGATGTATTTTTTTGAGAGGACTTAACCCATAATTAAAAAGGAAGGCTTTGGAGTTCTAATCAAGGATATATGCTAAGATGGTAGAAAAAGCGAAGATTTTGGATAATGCCAAGAGGTAAGGAGAGGAGTTAGTAATACCAAGAGTATCTATTTTTGGGAAAAGACCATTTGACTGGTTAAGGAGCTTAAGTACCAAAGTTAGGAAAGTTCTGAAGCCTTACAAGATGATCCACAAGAAGCATGGTAATTGGAATGGAAAAACCACTTGTTGAAAATGTCAAGGAAACCATTACCCCTAGGATTGCAACTAACTTAGAAATAAATGTTATTTTTGTGGAGAGGGTAGTCACTTGGTGGCAAATTGTCTAAAGAAGGCCACTACCACCTATTTTATCAATAAGCAAGTCGGGCATTTCTCCACTACATGCCCTCAATGTCATGGTGCTACCATATAAACTTCAAGACACCTTATGATAGGGAAGGTAGCTAGAGGATTAGGCCATTACCTAGGAGTGGTGAACACCACCAGAGTCTACAATTTACAAGGAGGATGAGACTTTGAGGAATAACTATGGAAGATGTGATCTATTATGAAGAAGTAGAGGACACCCTAGATACCGAGTTAATAGCATGTATATACCTTAACCTCCTTTAAGTTGGTTTATGTTATTAAACTTACCTACATGATAAGGAGTTAGAATGTTTTAACATGGGAAAATGGAAAAATATAGGAGTCAATGCTCATGAACTTATAAAACTTAACTTGAAGTTGATTTAGGGAATGTTGACATAAAAGAGCATTCAATGTATGCCTTATTCAATATTGAAGTGACTCATTCCTTTATTCCTTCCAAAGTGGCGAGAAAAGTAGAGTTACCCATAACTGTCAAAGAATTGAGTTTTAGTGTGAAAACCCCTACGGGAAGTCTAGTAGTGACAAAGGAGACAATTAAGAATTGCTCACTTAATATTCAAGGCCATAGTAGTGTGGTGGATCTAATCATCATTAAGATAGGTAAATATTAGATGATAATGGAAATGAATTAGATGACAACATTTGTGGCTACGATTGAATGTAAGAAGAAGAAGGTGCACTTTAAGGATATAGGTAGATCTAATGTGGAATTCTAAGGTGATTCAATAGTAGTTGGAGCACTCGAGCTAAGCTACTTTGAAATAATGTTGGAGATAAGTTGGTTAAACACTACTGAAGTTGAGTCCGAGAAGCTAGATAGAGGACATCTAAGTGGTGAATGAATTCCTGGATGTATTTTTAAATGAGCTACTAAGGCTGCCACTAGATAGAGAGATAGACTTCACTATTGATCTCATGCTAAGGACCAAGCTGATCTCTAAGGCACCCTACAAGATGGCCTTAATAGAGGTAAAAGAATAAAAAAAGCAACTATAAGAGTTGTTATACTAAGGATTTATTAGGCCTAATGTTTTTCCTTGGGGATCACTTGTATTATTGTGAAGAAGAAAGATGGTTCTCTTAAGCTCTATATTGATTATGGAGAGTTAAACAAGGTTACTATAAAAAACAAGTACCCTTTGTACTATATTAACGATTTATTAATCAACTACAAGGTGCTAGTGTATTCTTTTGCATCGATTTGAGGTTTGGATATCACTAGCTAAGGATTAAGTTGGAGGACATTCCCAAGACAACTTTCAGGATAAGATATGGATACTATGAGTTCTTGATGATGCCATTTGGTTAAACAAATGTACCTACAGTATTAATTGACTTGATGAATAGGTGTTTAGATCATCTTTAGATAAGTACATAATCGTATTCATTGATGATATCTTGGTGTACTCTGCATCCCCAAAACAGTATGAAGAATGCTTGAGATTGATGTTGTAGACTTTGAGGGAGAATAAGCTTTTTGCTAAGTTATCAAAAAATGACTTTTGGTTGAAGGAGATATCTTTTCTTTGGCAAGTACTTTCAGGAGATGGGATATCAATAGACCTAGAAAAGATAAAGGCTATAATTGACTAGAAGCAGCCTAAAGACATTACTGAAGTATGAAGCTTTCTTGGATTGGCTAAGTATTATAGAAAGTTTGTGAAGGACGTCTTGAAGATAGCTAAATCACTAACCTAGTTGACAAAAAAGAATGAGAAGTTTAAATGGAAGGGAAAAGGGAAGAAAGCTTTCAAGAGTTGAAAAAGAGGTGGTAACAATGACTGTTTTAATCCTTCCTAACAATGAAGAGCCCTTTTTGGTCTACAGTAATGCTTTGAAGAATGGTCTTAGGTGTGTACTAATGCATAATTGAAAGGTGATCGCATATGCATTGTGGCAATTAAGGCCTCATGAGTGAAACTACCTTACCTATGACCTAGAGTTAGTAGCTATGGTATTTGCACCGAAATTATGGAGACATTACTTCTATGTTGCAAGGTGTAAGATCTATACCAACCATAAGAGCTTGAAATATCTCTTTACTCAAAAGGAGTTAAATATGAGACAACGATGATGGCTATAATTAATAAAGGATTATGACCCTGGCATCAATTATTACCCAAGGAAAGTAAACACTATCACATACGCTTCAAGCTAAAAGAACCATGTTGAGGTTGCCTCTCTTCTTTAGGATCAAAAGGAACTAATTAAAGAATTCGAAAGGATGAGTTCAGTGTTCTTGTGGCATGAAGTAGTTATTAAATTGATAAACTTAGTCCTTGAACCAACACTACAAGAAAGGATAAGGGAAGCAAAGGTGGATGACTCTACCTTAGTATACTTAAAGGAATAGATGGTACTTAGGAAGTACGCTAATTTTAGCTAAGATGAGGATGGTGTAATCTGAATGAAAGGATGAACATGTGTACCAAATAACTATGAGCTTTAGAAGGAGATTCTAAAAGAAACTTACTATTCTAGGTATACGGTACATCTTGGAGGAACTAAGATGTACTAAGATCTCAAAAATAATTTTTGGTAAAGTTGGATGAAGCAAGATGTGGCAAATTATGTACTTAAATGCAATATGTGCTAGAGGGTTAAAGTAAAGCACCAATGACCTGGAGGATTAATGTAACCCTTACCTATACTCGAGTAGAAGTAGGTCATATAAGCATGGACTTCGTATATGGGTTTCCAAGGATAGTAGCAAGTCATGACACCATATGGGTTGTGGTAGATCGACTCACTTAGTCGGCACATTTTCTAGCCATCAATATGACATATTCCTTAGAGAAGTTGGCGTAGATATATTTGAAAGAGATAGTACAGTTACATAGAGTATTAGGAGGAATAGTGTCAAGCGAAAATCCCAGGTTTATAACTAACTTTTAGGGAAGCCTATGGAAGGTATTGGGGACAAATTTGAAGTTTAGTAATACATACCATCCATGGGCAATCCAAAAGGATGATTTAGATGTTAAAAGACATGCTTCGGGCTTATGTTATTGAGTTTAAGGGAAATTAGGATGCTCATTTGCCCTTGGTTAAGTTCTCATACAACGATAGCTATCATTCTACTATCCAAATGTTACCTTATGAGTGCTTGAATGAAAGGAAGTGTCAATTTCCCCTATTTTGGGATGACATGGAGAAATTAGCTTTAAGGTTAGACTTGATTCAAGAAGTGACATTTAAGGTAGCTTTCATTAAATTCGGGATAGATATAAAAGTAAGGCTAATCTAAAAAGAAGAGATTTAGAGTTTGAGGTTTGTAGAGCATGTATATTTGAAGGTAAGCCCAATCAAGAGCATACATTGAGTGAAAACCTAAGGTAAGCTAAATCTAAGGTATATTGAACCCTTTAAGATTTTAGATAGAATAAGGACCTTGCATACCTATTAGCACTACCACCAAACGTAACCGGGATACATAATGTATTTCATGTATCTATATTGAGAAAGCACATCCTTAACTTATATCGCATCATTGAATTGGACCAAGTATGACTCAAGTAGAATTTAACATATGAAGAGCATCTGGTCCAGATCACAAATCGTAAGGTCTAAAAGTTGAGAAAAAAAAAAAGACATCTAGTATGTTAAGATGCTTTGGAGGAATCATGAAAGAGAAGAAGCCACCTAAGCAGCTAAGGATGAGATGAAATGCAAATACCCCCAATTATTTAAAGGGTCAGGTATGTCATTAAGTTTTGAGGACAAAACATATTTTAAGGGGAGAAGGTTGTATGCCTTTCAAATTTTGAGTAATGGTTTAAGTAGCATAAACATCTTTTAGACATTCCTAAGGATTAACCAACTTAGGTATCAAACTAACTACAAATACTGAATATACTAATTGGCATCTCAATCATGATAGAACATGAAAACCTTAAAACTTAATAATGATCCCCAACTTCCAAAAACCTTAAACCGTAAAACATAGTGAAAATTCCCAAACTTATTGGAACCTTAAAATGAAGGATTAAAAACCTTAATGCTAAATTGAGTACTTAAAAACCCTTCATCAAAAGCCATAAAACTAGTCAAGTTTCGATCAAACTCAAAAAACCTATAACCTATCATTAAACAAGCTTGGTAAATATAAAAAAAACAAGAGCTATACTCAAACATAGTTACGTGAATGAATAAATCAAGGCTTGATAAACTCAATTTATGAAAGTATGAGAGGCTGCATGTGGAAGCTAGGGCCAGTTAATACCCCCACTCATTTTACCTCTCTTTTCTATTTCAAACTTGATTAAACACCATGACATAATCTTTAGTTAGTATAAAACTCTTAAGAACTTTAGCAAATCCTTAGGATGATTAGACAAAGCCACTCCAAATCTCTAAACAAGTTATACCATATATGGAAAAGTCCTTTAGTCACTTTTACATCAACTCAAAAGTAGTAATTAATGAGACTAGAGCAAGCCACCCTCACATACACTTGGCCGCCGGTTTAAGCTTCCCTAAGGAAGCTATCATCTCAGCCCTCTCTTAAAAGAAAATATACTCAAATGTCTAGCCATTAGGAGTCTTAAAGGATCAATTATTTCCTATCCGTCCTTACCTCAATTGATCCATCAAATGACAAGCCAAAGGGAGACTTTTATCAAACCCCAACTAGCCATTTATGCCCCATAGTTCACCCATTTCAACTTCACTCATTTCACACCTTTCAACACTAAAGTTTAAAGAGAAAAAGCACCCCTAACTGCCCTCCCCCAAAACCATTGGATCAAGCCTAACCAAATACCTAATCTTCACCCTTACTTCCACCATTGAATCCTTTAAATCTCCTTATACATACATTGCCCAAGCATAGGAAGCATCAAGTGGTCTTGATTTTGTAAGCTTCATAGTTCAACAAGGCTTTGATGGATCAAGGAGTAAAATACGTAAGGGGATAGTAGTAAGGACAAGAAGAGCACTTCTGTGGGGTACTACTCATTACTACTAAGCTTAGTAAAGTATACTCCAATCTTATGAAATCTTAGGTTGCCAAGAATAGGATTTCCTTATCTCATTTCTTGTAGCATTTTCTTGTATTTTAGGAGCTATTCGAATCATGCTAGTTAGTGGTTGTTCTTGAAAAATTTCCTTTAAAGTAGCAAGTCTTAAGTAGCTACAAACTTATCAACTAGCATGAGGTAAATGTACTTTAAAAAGGAAGCCTTGTAATTTGAAGAAACATCAAAATATAGCTAGAATAAGACCCCTCTAAGTGTTGGACATGTAAACCCCAAGAATTTAGCTTTCTAAGTATAGAAACAAACGTCCAAACTGTAAATGATTTCCTGAACTCAAAAGAGCCAGTGAGATTTAAAATCGATTAAAATCTCAATCAAAAACCTAAAGTGGATACGAAAAACCTTAAATCATCAATTGAACCCCTAACCGCATACGAAGACCCTAAAATCTCGAACCTCATCGAAACTCTAAGATAACAATTGAAGATTTAATTGCATAAGAATATATGAAACCCTAAATGTGTAAAAACATTAGAGATTGTGCCCTAAAGTAATAAAAACCCTAAAACTATAACTTTAAGGATATAAAAGCACTAATTCACCATAATTTACCCTAAAACCCTAAATGATAATATATCCTCCATATTTTGCCTTTTCATCGGTAAACGACTAAAGATAACCCTCAATTATGCATAAATATTTAGAATACTTAAGTGATCCCTTAGAAACTAAGATATTGCATTGTAGATCACATTTATCTTCTAAGTATATAAATAGGTTAGTATTATATAGAGTTAAAGGTTTAGTTGAGGCTTAGGTTAAATGTAGTAAACCTTAATACCCTAAATGCTATTTTTCATCTCAATTATACTAAGTAGCTTACCAAATGATGTATATAGGATATAAATACCTAATGGAAGATTTTATTATCTATTTTTTCTAATCACTTCTTATTACCTTTCATTTCCTTAATCTTTCTCCAAATTCTTCCTAATTAGTTCATCATGTACACAAAAGGATATTTATTTTTTTGAAAGTTGACCAAGTCAATACATGTTGACCAAGGTCAAAATGTTGACCAAGTCAACACATGTTGACTAAAGTCAACCATTGAAAAGTCAACAAAAGTGTCTCTTTCATTAGGAAAAAAATATCTTCCTTCTCATGATTTCTTTCCTTTTCTTTTGACTTTTCCCTTCTTTTTCTTTTCTTTGCCGTCCACTACTTCCATCTTCTAGACCCTACCATTCTCCTTTTTCCATAAGCAAAACAAATCAAAAGAAACAAAACAAAGCCTCCTCCATGCCGTGAGCTTCCTTTCCCCTTTCACTCTTCTTTCCTTTTCAACTTTTCAACCATTTCATCCATAGTCAAGGGAAACTTAAGGTATACTATTTTATTCTTATGTCTTACTTCATCATCTTTATTACTTAGAAGGAGAAAAGGTTAGGTTATGTGTTGTGTACATATATATATTTATATATGTTGATCTAGGCTTAAAGTTGTAATCTTTACATGTTGAAGTGTAGAAATCATGGTAAAGAAGACGGATATGCATGTGCATATGTCCTTAAGTATATGTATATAAGGATATGCTAGAAGAATATATGTATAAATACCTTTGTACATAAGTATACAATATGTACATAACCTAAAATAAGGTATATACTAACTATACATACATATACCATGTCAAATATACTCTTAAAATACAAAAAGAATGAAATTGTGAAGCTTTCTTAAGGGGGTAGATAAGGCATACGAAAATACATATAAAAATACGTATGCCACTGTATGTGTATATGGGTATATGTATTAGTATATGTATAAGTACATAAGTATACATATTAGTATGTTATGAGTGTAGGTAGGTATATAACATATGTATATATATAAGTACTTAATGACATATATATTTACATGTAATGAATGGATTACATAAGCCATGACATCATCAAAGGATTACATAAGCCATGACATCATCAAAAAGATTACATGAGCGATGACATAAGCATATGCTTGTAAAAGAATAGATTATAAGATGACATAAGAATATAACCTATATATGTATACATGTACTTAAGAGTTGAAGATCCTTTAAACCCTAAACTTAATCAAGTATGTAAATTAGTAGCACTAATGTAAAATTTCCTAAGTGTAAGAATCAAATAGCTGATACAATCATTAAATCCTAAGCTAGGGCATAAACATAAGCAATAAGAATAATTAAACTTTAATAAGATAAAATTTCAATAAATTTAGCCCATATTGTAAAACACGAGTCTTAACGTCCAAAACGGACATCACCGTGTGAACGTGCGTCTGAAAACGATGAAAAACAACTATAAATTTGTAAATATTGAAAATAGAATGAAAAAGTTACGTATGATTAGCAATTAGGTTTAATCGAATAAGGGCTGATAGTAATTTAAGTAGAATTAAGTAGATAGATATCCAGAACCATTAGTTGAGTCAACTACTTATTATCCTTATTATCTCGTACTGATCAGGTGATCGCAACGAAGGCGAGGATCTCCAGATCGGTTATTACGACTAGAGCGAGTCGTTATAGTCAAGTGAGTACTCCCGATGACTCTATACTTATTTGTGCTTGTAGTTAGTGCACTTAAATTGAATATCAATAACTTGATGCATGTGGTTTTGGGATATGTATGTGCTTGATATTGATTGATTGTTGTAAGAAATATTGTTAAATACAATAATTGATGATTTGATGGTATGACTGATTTTTATATGATTTGGATGGTTTGCTGATATTGATTGATCGCCTCGTAATTTGACTTAATTATATTTGGCTTATCTTAAATTAAAAGGGTCATGCATTATCCATGCATTGCATTTACTTATTCCGGCCGTCACTTCATGCAGAGATAAAGAGAGGCCTTGCGGGGGTTGTTTATATCTATTAATGTGTTTCTGTATGGTGTACTCATACAACATGACCTTACCCGAACCTACGGGCTTACTAAGCGATGGAGACACCAACCGTATGGCTGAGGGTCGAGTCTAAAGATCTCTGCTGTAGGGTGTGACTGTGGACTGCAGGGGCCACCTCACCGCTAGGCCTGAGACTTTGTGAATTACTGAATTTTTGGAAATGGAAATGTATTTTTGTGAAATACGAAATTCAAAGTTATGGGTAAAAACCCAAGTGCTAGAGCCCGGTCATGATTGGTGCCGATGAATCTCCAACCCTTATCTTGAAGGGCGTTAAAATCCGATATTATATGCAGTACCAATCAACTGCATATATTGTTTGGCATTCTGTGTGTGCATGCATTCATATGGTTGTTATAATTTGTTTGATAACTTGTTTGCCAGTATGGTATGAGGGATAGCTTACTAAGCTCTTGTAGCTTATTCTTCAATAGTCTTTCTTTTGCAGGTTTACATATAATGGGATTGGGATAAGTCTTGAGTGCTGAGTGCGAGATGAAGATATGTACATTAGTGTTAGGATTAGTTAAGATCTTTATAGGTGATACATAACACTCTTTATAGAAAATATTCATATGTTAGAATTTAATATAATTTAATTCTACCTGCAGTTTTATAATGTTGGCATATCCTGTCCTATTATTTGGTAGGGGATACCAATTCTCTACGGTTCTGAGGAATTGTAGGATATCGGACATCCATAGTTATTTATAATTATATATTATGTCATGTTATAATAAATTAATTACTTGAAAATCATTAATCTTAGTGATTTATTATTTAGAGTCTTGCAATCTCTGACTTGCAAGATGGTTTTCATATCATGGGTGCACACATGTTATGAAAATTTTAGGTAATCTTACTAGGCCCTCTTTAGGGTCCTGATAGGACATGTGAAGTACATAGGCCTTAGAGATGTTTTCTCAACTTAATGAAAGACATCTAAACTTGAAAAGGTACCTAAATGGTAATATGATAGTATATGAGGTAATACCAAAGAAAAAGATGTTCAAGGCCTTACGAAAACTCCTTGAAACCTACCGCTAAGGAGTAAGTAATCTATTCTCACATGTTTTCCCTTAATAACTTGACAAACAAGGAGTTTTGACATAGGCAAAATAAGTGTTCAACACATTAAGTTAGTGTTTAGGTCAAAACTTAAGAAAAATAAGCCAAGGATGGGCCTCAAGAACTACAAACCTAATTAGCCAGATTTGGAAATAAAGAAAAAGTAAACATAAAGCCTTGATTTGCCAAGTTTCAAATTTAAACATATAAATTTAATGGGGACATTAAGCCTTAGTGAGCTTAAATGGACTAAAAGACCTAGGATGGGCCCAAAACCTATAACTAGGATAGAAAAAGCTCAATGACTAGCTAGTATAAAATAATATAAGGATAAGTAGAAAAGCCAAAGAATACAACTTTAGTAAGCTTTTTAGGATAAGACTATAAAAGAACAAGTTATTATTTACCCTCTACTTATTCAGGAGACACCAATTTCGGGGACGACCTACCTTCAGAATATTATGATTAGCAGCCATAGTTGAGTGAGTATTTCCTAATGACTCTATGCTTAGTTTTACTTATAGTTAGTTGCATTAATATCATATTATGTTAAATTGTTGCATATGGGGTATGAGATATGCATGTTTGGTGATACTTGGTTGATTGAATGACGTAATGATGCTAGAAGAATCAACAATGGTTACATGCTAGATACTTATACAATTATTAACATGGATCGATGATTGTTTAGTCACTTAGATAAGTGGACTTAATATTTATTCAACTTTTAAATTAAAATAGATCATGCATGGCATGGCATTACATAGTACCTATATCATTTGTCACCTTATGTAAAACATAGGAAGGGGCTCATAAGAGCTAAAGCACTTGAAGGGATTAGTTTAGGCATATAGTAATGCCATGTATTATTGAGTCCTTGTCTTAGCCTATGGGCTTATTAGGCATTAGTAGACATTAATCGTATGGCTAAGGGTCATGTGATGTGACTTTTACATAGGTTATGTGATATGGATTGTGGAGGCCACCATACCGTTAAACTTGGGAATTTTTGAGTTTTCAAAAGTTTATGTTATTTATCAAAGTAAAGTATATATAAGTATGTTTGTAGAAGTAAATTTGTAGCACATTGGTGTGATTATGGATAAAAACTTAGATATAAGACGCAGTTGATGGCTTGTGTTGGTCAATAATCTCCAACCCTAACTATAGAGGGCGAAATTTTGAGTTACATGTGGTTATTAGACCACTGCATATATTTGTTAGCATGGTGCTTATTACATGTATTTATATGTTTGCTAAATATATTGTTCGTAAGGCATGGCTAAAGGGATTAGCTTACTAAACGTAAGCTTACACCTTCCCTATATTTGGTTTATTGTAAGGTCATCTCTTTATGAAGCTGGGCTACGGGATGCCCAAGATTAGTCTTAAGCTTGGGTGGGACTGTGGGAAGACTAGAACAAAGGAGTGGACTGCTAGAAATTATTGACAAAGGCTTTATGATCTATTTGATTTATGTTTCTAGAATTTTTGTTGACCCTCTATACTAGTTCATTTCTGTTTATATTTTAGGTATGTGATGTCCCATTGACTGGATCATGGTAACTCATTTAAATGAATGGTAATAATATCCATTATGTTATGATATCATTTGTTTGAATGATTAGAAGTAACTAAAAATGGAAGTAGCCTAATATATTGTATGAAAGCATGATGATTGATAAAGGGGTCAATCATTGACCTTTGTATAATATATGACAATCTACTATGATGAGGGTACTGACTAGGTCATGATAGAGTTTGAATGGCGAAGATTTTCTTTGATTAAGTGATGCTAGATTTAAAGAAATAAGTTTTGAGTTGATCTTTGAAACATAGCTTATTTCACCATAATAGATACATTCTCGCCATTAAGAGGTTGGTTTTTACTATTTTTAGGGTAATTTTCCCATGAATGACTCATTTCACCATAAAAGAATTGATTTCACCATTTCAATGGTCATTACTTCAAAATAAGGCTTATTTTACTATAGTAGCCTTGTTTTGATCATTTAAAAGCCTATTTCCTCGAAGGAAGCCTTATTTCACTAATGTAATATAGTTTTTATTATTTGAATACTCATTTCTCTAATGGAAGACTCATTTCAGTATAGAAAATGCCAATTTCACCATTTCAACATTCTTTTTCTCAAAACAAGCATAATTTCAGCATATTAATTTCATTTTTACTATTAAGAGGTTTATTTGTTGAAAGCAAACCTTATTTCCCTAAGTTAATATGGTTTTTATCACTTGAAGGCCCATTTTACTATGGTAAGCTTATTTCATTGAGCTAATGTTAATTTCACCATGCCAATGCTCATTACCTCAAATCAAGGCTCATTTTATTATTATAGGCATATCTTCATTGTTTAAAGGCTTATTTCATACTATTACAATTTTCACTATTTCAAGCTTAGTTTAACAATAGATGACTCATTTCACCATAGTATCACTAATGTCACCCTTTAAATGCTTGTTTCCTCAAAACATATGTATTGAATATTGGCATTATCTTCCATCCATTATATTTTTTTCATTATGATATCATTATTAAATTCCATAATTCTCATTCAAACCTTATTTTTCTTCTTCATATTGAATTAATTTTAATATCCTATTAAATTGTTATTAAGTATAAATAATCAACTAGTCTACTATATCTATTTTAAATGAGTGTTGACAAATGTCATTCCTTTTATATCCAAAATTTTCTCTACATATAACATGTGAAAATGTGAAAGCAACTTTAAATATAGTGGAATTTTCCATATACCATTTATGAAATTCCAAATCTATTATGATATTTATATATATATATTTTACCTATTTATCATAATTAGTAATTTCTACATTATGCAATTTTTTTATGCTTCATAAAAATTTTATTATTTTTTTTTTTACTAGCTACATACTACAACTTGAGGGTAAGGAGATTCAAATATAATCTATTCCATTAAGAAACTAGTGTTTATGCTACTAAATTATTTTAGCCTTGGAATAAAAATTTTATTATTCAAAATTGTCTTACTGTTCAAAATGACATTAGATTCATTAGAAATGTTTAATAAATGTTATTGCATTCATGTGTTTATATGAACACTCATTTAACACCAATTTTCTTTTCTAATCTATATTTGCTACCAAAGAATTATTATTTTATAGAATTAACAATGTCTTTAACCCAAATCTCATCCCTCCTTCAAATCCACATCTATTCTAAAATGAAATGGAAGGATAGAATATGCAGTTAGCATTGACATATCATCCCAAAGAGAAAATATAGGGTAACATTTACAGAAGAAAAAGAAGAAATCTTGAAGGAAATTCTATGCCTAGAAACTCTTTAGTGCCAATGTTTTTGGGTTGTTGATAAAATTCCCCTCATCTATTTCACAAACATTTAATGTTTCCGAAATGCAACCATCATAGCAAGTAACACCATCCAACTTCGACTTGTCATTCATATCAGTATGCAAAAAAGTAACTCATAGGATTAAATTTTGCTGTATATAATTCTCGTCCTTCTTTAAGATATTCCATTCCTGTTCCCTCTGTATATAATTCTCGTTATTATATTCGTTTGAAGAAATTCCCTAAGGAAATAGTTATTACTACTGTAGACGTACAATTAAACATACCCCTTTTAGGAGATTTCTCTCCAAGATTCCAACAAGAGGACCTTTGTGACTCAATGCTGCAGCAATAAGCATACATGAGATATTCATTCTAACGAAGGAAGAAATACTTGTCAACCACAAAACAATACATATAACCATATCAAAGAGCATTCTAATAGGGAGAAATATATATAAATCACCAATTAAGCGACATAAAATCGCAATGTCCAAAAAAAAAAAAAATCTTGGAAAGGTGCATGTGAAACATATTTTATTATTAACTCATAAACATATAATACGCTTTACTTGAAGAACTACATGTACATTTTAGTCAAATTAGCTATGTATGAATGTACTCCAAGCCAATCTAACACCGATTATCCAAGGCCAAATGCATCATATACATCCTCTATAAAACCAGGTTCTTATCTCCATCCTCCATGCTGTAATGGAATCAGTGCTTCAATGAAAGTACCCCATAACCGCGGTCAGAATAGAAAAAGAACCCTATCCACGTTTTGTACGATCCTTACTATCAAATCTAGAAGGATAAATGAAAACTTGGAAATCCACTGGCCACTTCTTCTAATTTCTCATCAATCACATATTTTTTCTTGATAGTTTACATTTATTATTACTATTATGTAATTATTAAATTTATTCAATAGTGTTATTTTATTAAATTAAACATAATGAAATAATAAGATTTACAAGGAAAATAAATTCAAGAACTAGTCATCATGAGCTTTTAAGAATTCCATGTATTAACAAATGCTCAACTATCCTTGAAAGCTCAAGAAGACTAGTTAGTTACTTGCAAAAATAAGCTAAAAGTTAATTTCTTTTTTTTTTTTTTAAGTTTAAGATTAATAAGGTGAAATTGTCAAAGCACAAAATGGAAAAGTACTAATTTTTCGAATTGTCAAAAGATGAAAACTCATAAGACTGCTTTTTCTCCTCTCATCTAGGCTAACAATTTTATAGGATAATCATAAATGCATGAATTTCCCTTGTTGTAGAGATTGGGACAATAAATTTCCCTATGTTATGTCAAAGCAAAATTTAGAATAGATGTTTCAATTGCCATAAAAGGTCTAGAAAAGCAAATGTTATTGGAAAGATGAAATTTCCATCAACTAACATTAGCCATTGAACATCAAAGTTCTAGTAACTCAAAAAGATTCAACCTTTATGAACTTTCTTGAAAAGATGAAAACCCAATGGAGTAACATTAGCAATTGGACATCAAATTTTCGATTACTTGACAAAAACATTCAACCTTTATGATACAAATAAACCCTAATTGTAACCGATGGGGCACTAAAATCAATTAGGGTTTTTAATCACGAATGTCGTAATATGACCTTATAGTATGATGCCTTGTATAAAAAGGATAGTGATAGAATCTTACTTTTCAACGAAGGTGTACACTTAAGACAATCTCACGGAGCTTAGGTAAGTGTCCATGGAGAACGATTGACAAAGATGTGGCGATATAATTGAACTATAAATACAAAGCTAGAAAGGCACTATAAAAGGAGAAAATGGATGGAGAGAGGAGAAGAAGAATGGTGGATTGAGTGAGACAGGCTAGGATGATAACGGGTTGAGATGGGGAAGATGATCAGGGGGGAGAGAGTAGATAGAATGATAAATGTAATTTACTTGTATAGTTAGTAGAAAGTAAATGATTGTGAAAAATCATAAAGGTTGAGATTCATTGATTTAAAATGGTTAGCTATAAAATTGTATAGGATCGATCTTGTATTTTTTACATGCAAAATTGTAGAAGCCTCCCTAAATTTATAAGGTTCCATAAAATAACAAAATATTTCACTCGCCATATTTTCTACCTTTTCTACCTCCTATGACTTACTTACTATGTTTAACTTTGAAATATAACAGCTAATGACCCCTAAAATTCAAAAACCTACCTTTCACCAGGATTTCCTCCAAATCCACTAAAAAACACCATCTTTCCTTCTAATTTGTTCATGCATGTACTATGAAAGTTCATTTTTCAATCTGACCTTATTCATGTGAAAAATCCTAATTCTGTAATAAAGTCAGCGACTTTGAGAACTTACATAAGGACTTAGTGTTGCATGTGGTTTGTAGAAGAAGAAAAAGAAGAGGTGGATGAAGAATTAGAGTCAATGCGAGGTATGTATTTCAAGAATGAACCAAATTGTATTCGAGCGAGAAAGGTTCGATAATTAAGTTTTTAGACTTTTAGCCCTTTTTTCGTGTTTATATATGTATGGATATGATTGTGTATATATACGTGTGTGTTGCATTAGTTTTTGTTTTATGTTTATAACACTATGTAAATTAAGGATTGTTTCGTGTTGCAAATGTGCGCTTGGTTACTTTTGAAATTTCGTTAAAAAAAAAAAAACCAATTTTGTAGTAATTTCAAGTGTGTAATATTTGTGCTGCAATCTCATTTCCACTAATGTTATGCATAAATAAGAATTCATCACTTTTTAAAACAGTGGAATGCTATACTATCAATAGACTTGCTTATGGATATAAATGAATAAATTTTAGTGGAAACCGTGAACAAATGGCAAGCGTACTAATCTATTGATAGTATAAGGAGAGTAACTAAGGTCGTATTTTCTAGTGAAGGAAAGAATAGAGTTTAAAAACATAACTAAATTTTAGATTTTACTATTTCTACTTTAATTTAGGCAACCAATTGAACAATTTTAAAGAAAAGAACATGGAAGTTATCTAAATAAAAATAAAAACTACAACGAAATTGAGCATAAATTTTAGCAATTTCTCAGTATTTGAATGTAGATTTTGTTAATAGTAAAATTGCATTCACTTAGCAACTCAACTGTTGACATGTCTAGTGACTTAATTCTCGGCTAATGTTGAGTAACATAGATTTGCATTTGATTTGAATTTCACAAAAATGGTGCGAATAATTATTACTTGGTATGATTATATCACATAATTGCTCTCTATCCTTACATTGTAGGAATGTAGTTGATCAAAAGGCCTCCACATGTCCCGATAATCGCTCCATTAACTACTACTTCAGACATAACATTCACTATAAGAGGGATTTGATAACTCACTATTACTTAAGTCTCTTCATATATTCATTCACTAACTTGGGCATCGAAGTGGCCGCACCAAATTGGCCTTGGTACCTTGTAGCCTTTTCTTTCTTTGTAGGATTGAAGTCTTAACCCAAAATCACCTAATAATATTTGGTGTTTTGAGGAACAAGCAGAAGTGTTCCTTCAACACTTCCTTACAAGTAAGCTTCTTGTTAAGGATTCTTCAATCCTTAACACAATAAAGCATAGATCAAATGAGTCTATTAGAGATTATCTAGCTAAGTTTATGGCTGAAATGGTCCAAATTCTAGAATTGAACATAAGTATAGCCCTTAATGTTGTTATTTATGGAGTTAAGCCTTACAGAGACAGTTTCAAGTCTCTTGCCAAGAATAAGCTAAGAACTTTTACTGAGTTCAAAGTAAAAGCCACGTCCTACATCCGACAAGAGGACAATATAAAGGCTCAATGAGAAGCTGATCAAAATAGAGGAGATAGGAAAAATGATAAGAGGATAAGTGTAAAAGATTGCTATGGGATAGACGACAATCAAAGTCCTAATGCCAAGAGAAAGAGACTTTGAATTCTAACATATTTGTCCCATACGCCAGTTAATCATCCAATTTCAGGCATATTAATGGTAGTACATGAGTAGAGAGGCATGTTGCAATGGCTACAATGGCTAGAGAGGGTGAGGGGAAACCCCTCAAGGAAAAATTCTAACCAATGCTGTAGTTTTCATCATAACAAAGGCCATAACACAGCCGAATGCATCTAACTCAAGAACACAATTGACAATGCAATTTAGTAAGGGTACTTACACAAGTTTCTCGCGCATGATGTTGAGAATATTGAGTGACCATCTCAGAGGAGAGGTGAAGACCAAAAGAATGTTACTTGACTAGCTATTGCTAGGAAAGATGCAAGAGATTGGAATCCCAGTAGAGCACTTAATGGAATAATCAACACTATTGTCAGTAGACCTTCTACTATAGGCTAGTCAAACTCTTTGAGTCTAACTAACACCATAAATTATATTTGCAATATCCAGGGCTAGATGGTCAAAATTGATAATATGATTTCTTTCATAGATGAAGATTAGATCAAAGCACAATTGAGATCTTACAACTATGATTTGTATGCCTTCAATAATCAACTTGTTCTGGTAACTAGAGTAATCTTGTTACCAATCTAGATTGGTGATGATGAGCATATTGTAGAAGACAAAGTGGACTTCCTTATTGTCAAATGTTGGTCCCCATACAATATGATCATGAGATAGCCATATCAATACTTATTTGGTATTATCCCTTCCACTGCTCATCTCAAAGCCAAATTCCCCACTCCTACAAGAGTCGGTATATGTAAAGGGGATCAATAATTGGAAGGTCTTTGTACATGAGGTCTTTAAGGTGTGAAGAAATTTTTCAAGTGAAAGCTTGTCTAGAAGGAAAGTCAATTAGCATAGACAATGCTAAAAATGAAATAGAAGAAATTTCTTTGGGAGGTGACCATGGAAAAGTGACTAAGATAAGGAAACCCTTGTCGGCATTGATCACCTCTAAATAGAGCTTCTGAGTTTTATAAATTAGATTCCTATTTTTTATCCTTTACTCGATCAAATAGGCAAGTGTACCTATCGTTTGTTAGTATGGATAAGTATAGGGTCATTTCCACTAGGAAAAGGATTCAAATAATAGTACTAAAGATTCTTCCTATTAACTAGCTACCAATTGATTTAATGAAGTAATTTAAGTAATCTTTACAACTAAACTGTACTAATTCTAAGATAACACCAAGAAAACACAACAAATAGAATAATGACATGAAAACAACAATTTACAAAGTAGGTTTACTTCATCATATTAATATGGCTTATGAACTATCCATCCTAATAATTACTCATTTGTAGGAATTCTCTATTCATTCTTCTCAGAATTACTCAATTCTATTCTCGATTGCATTCCTTAGAATCTCTTCTCAAACAATGGATAAGTCAAGATTGCATTAAAAGCTTACTAATCCTTGAATTTCCTAAACATGCAACGAACTTTCTAATAATATCTCTATTAATAGGAGTAAATCGTTCTAGTGATTAAGATCTACTCAATGGAATTGTCTCTCAGCATATTTCGTTGAGATTTGCTATAAGATTGTGTTGTGTACTACACTATCCCAACTTATACGAAGTTCTAATCACTAAAAATTCGTAATTATTAGGAATAGTAACAATTCACAATACATTGATGTTAAAATGACTTCATAAGCCTAAGTTTTATCACTCACACATGATAGGAAAAGGACAAATACATAGAAATAAGAAAAAGGAATTAAAACACAACATAAAAGAAGAGAAAGGAATAAAACCACTTTTAATTCACTTGAAGTATTCTGGTACAATGGTATACAAACACTCAATTCTTAACAAGTCTCTTGAATTTAATGAAGAATGTTACCCAATCTTACGTTATAGTATCACTACTCTAGGAGCACGGATAAGAAAAACTTAATGGTCTTAATTTTATGATCTCTTGTGTTTCTTGATGGTATTCGTTATGATGTTTTCTTCTTTTGATTTCTTCTTTTTTCTTTTCTTTTTCAAAAGTCACGATATATTTATACTTTTCTCATCAAAGGACTTGAATCTACCTCTTCAAGGCATTGCCTAACATTTTCCATATACTGGTTCGTATGAAAAGGTTAAAAAAGAGTAATTGTTTCTCTTCCATCATGCTCGTGACTCGAGGCATGAATGTCTTAGGAAACAAGATTCTTCTCCAATCACAGCCATGATAGTAGACGTGAATTGGTCATCGCTTCATTACAACTAATCACAACTGTGGTTGAGGGCTTGATCACTCTCCTGCTATTCAATCATAGTCATGATTGATAGGGGGATCATTTGTGCTTCCTCAATCACGCCCATGATGAAGGGCATGATCAGTGCTGGATAAGGCAATCATTCTTCATCACGCCCATGATTAAATAATTCTTGTTTTTACTTCAAAGTTTTCTTCTCCTTACGGTTGTGATTGCCTTAAAACTCATTGTTCTTGTGTAAATTTCATCTCCTTACTCGTGATTTACCTAAAATCAATACATTATACAATTAAGTACCAAAACTTAAGAATTAAATCACAATTATGATCAATTCTATGCCTAAACATACCTTAAAAGTGTAAAGTAATTTCCACTTATCAAGAACACATCTGTCAAAGTTTAATCAACTTTCTACAGGACAATGTTGATGTATTTGCATGGTCACCTTCGGATATGTTAAGTATCCCTAGGGATGTTGTGGTATACAAGCATTAGATCAATTCGAGCGTGAAAGTGATCTAACAAAAGAAAAGGCATTTTGCCCCTAAGAGGTAAGTGGCCATAGAAGAAGTAGTTCAGAAACTCTTGAAGGTAAGATTCATTCCGAAAGAGCCTTATCCAACTTGGCTAACCAATAGTGTGTTGGTTAAGAAGACTAATGGCAAATGGTGCATGTGCATATACTTTACGGATCTTAATGAGGCTTGTCCCAAGATTGCTTTCTATTGCTAAAAATTGATCAGATGGTCGATTTAACTACTAAGCATGCATTGCTTTCTTTTATGGATGCTTTTCTTTATTACAATCAAATTAAAATGGATGAGGAAGATGAAGTGCATACATCATTCGTCACTAATTTCAGAACAAATTGTTATACGGTGATGCCCTTTAGGTTGAAAAATGCCAATGCAACTTACCAAAGGCTTATCACTATGATGTTCAAACCTCAGATCCATCAAAATGTCAAAGTATTCGTTGACGGCATGATTATGAAAAGCGTGACAGAGGATCAGCATCTTACTGATCTTAAGGAGACATTAGCTACTTTGAGGAGACATTCACTCCAGATACATTCTAACTTACTTTCTGATACAGTTTCTAACCCTACTGCTATTGATACATCTAACTACTTCACATATACTCCACTTGCCCTGCATTTCCAAAAGGGCAAACTCTACATAACCAGTAAGTGTCAACTTAAAACTTTAATAATCTACTTTCTTTCTCCATCATATCATCCATTAGTTTGCAAATATACTAAACACTTGAAAAATCTAACCTTAAATCACCAAATACCCACTTTTCCTTATAAATTATCCTTCTTAAATTCATATTAAACCACTTTTAGCTACTGTTTGTGGGGAAATTTAGGGTATATCATAGTTTTAGAAATTTCATTAATCTCCATTGATAAAATACCCTATCTAGTGCATTATTTACACAAAATAGAATTTTCTCAAAAATCCAACGACTGAATTTTAGAAATCCAACCACTCAACATCAAAGTATAACATGTTAAGATTTTTTCAATAAAATTTCAAGTCGAAACTACATAGATTAGTCTTTAAAAAATTAGATCAAAAATTATTACACGTGACTTTTTTCTTAAGGACCCCATATTTACACTCAAAATTTTGAAAATCTAATTGAGGATTTGAAATCCTCATGCAAAAATATGTAGTGAAACCAAATTTAAAAATTTTTGGAGTTTGTTTGTTATTTTTCCCCAAAATTTTGATAAAATTGGAGAGATTGACGACTCACTAGATGTCCAAGCTTTAGCGACCATTTGAGGATGAAGGTTTGTATTCTTAAGTTGATGTCACCTCCTCTATCTCTAGGTGGTTCGGCTAACTCCTAGCTAGTCGTCTTCTTTGGGATTACGTAAAACCCTAAATTTACAACTAAATTTTCCAAATTTTGTTCTTTCCTTTCTCCCTCTATTTTCTCACTCTAAAAATTTTTTCGACCATGCAATTGATTAAGCTTCTTTTGGAATGATAATCTCCTTTTCTTTACAACTTTCTTTGCTTTGTCTTTAATTTTTTTCCTACTAAAGACATTTGGAAGAATGAATATTGAGGTGTCCAATAATTAGGATCCCTCCTCGACATGCAAATTTGATTATTACCATACCTATAATGAAGTTTGTTGGTTTTCTACAAAGTTTTTAACCATTTTTCCCTTTTTTATTAATTTATTTAATGAATTTTACTTAGTTTCGGATATTTTCAATAGTTACAGGCATATATATATTTATATAATAATTATACCCGATGTGTATACATGTTTTTTAACATTATTGTATGCATAATATTAATTGTATTACTCTTACAATTTATCTTTAAGTGTTCATTATTTTTCGGTATCTAATTCTCACATTACCGATAATAATAATATAGTAAATTTATACGATTATAGCTATATTTTTAATATTTTATTATATTTTTAAATTTCGAGCCTACATTAACTCTTCAACTAATCTCACGAAGCCCCTTGTAACCCTCTAACTTAATAGGGTTACTTTCTAGAGTGCCCTAAATCAACTATTGACCCGAGTCACGCTAATACGAGTCTCACATTCTATAAGGAACCCATAATGTTAAGGTTAATTATGCCTTAAGATTCGAATTTCTAGCTAGCAATAATGAAGCAAAATATGAAGCCTTGATAGTCGGACTTAAACTATCAAAAGAAATTGGTGCCAAGAGACTTGAAGTTTTCTCTGATTCATAACTGGTGGTAAATTAAGTTACATGAAGTTATGCGGTGAGGGAAGAAGAAATGAGCAAGTACTTATTGATTGTATGAACACTTATGGAAGAATTTTAGTGTTTTTCAATTTGCAAAACATCGAGGAGTAAGAATATTGCTATTGATAAGTTGTCTAAACTAGTTAGTATGGCATTTCCTGACTTGAGCGACAAACTCTTTATTGAGTTTCTCTTGCATAAAAGTTTATCCATTGTTTTGTAGACTTGTAAATTAGCTCTTTACCCGAGAAAGAAGTCTTGGATGGATCCCTTTGTAGATTATTTAAGGGATGGTATCCTTCCTGATGACAAGAAAGAGACTCGAAGATTGGTTTATCAAGTTACAAATTACACAATGATAGATGATCAGTTGTATAAACACGGTATATCCCAACCTTATCTTCGATGCCTTCCTCCAAAAGATGCCTAACGGGTGTTGTCTAAACTATACGACGGTGTATGTAACAACCATGTAAAAGCATAAACATTGTATATTCGTACGTTACGACTCGACTATTATTGGCTGACCATAAAAGAAGATGCGAGAATAGCTATTCGACATTGTCCACAATGCCAAAAGCATGAGGCATTGGGTCATGTGCCTTCTACTGAATTATGCTACTTAACCAATCCTTGGCCCTTTGCCCAATGGTGATTAAACATACTTAGACCATTTTCTAAGTCTACAACCTAGCGACAATTTGTTATTATTACTGTAGATTATTTGACAAAATGGGTAGAGGCTGAAGCATTAGCAAGGATCACCAAATAAAAAGTTGAGGCATTTGTTTTCAAAATGTAAAAGTATCTAAACGTCTATAAATCTATTACAAAATGTCCTCTTCGCTCTCTGATCGCTCTAATCCGTCCCTACACGAGACTTACCACGGGCATGCTTCGGCCCGGATTAGTGAAGAGGTTCTCCTGCATCAACAAAAATCTATAGGAGTGTAAGCTTAAGCTTAGTGAGATAAATACCCTCGTTAGTACCACATGACAGAAATTTATTAGATGCACAATCATATGAATGCATAAACAATCAATATGCCAAACAACGCATGCAGTGACTTAGGAACTGCATGCGACTCAGAATTACGCCCCCTGAAGCTGGGGTTTGGAGATAATTAACCGACCCAAACCAAAATCCGGGTTCTAGACCTTAGGTTTTATTTCATTTGCACTATTGTGCTCATGCCAAAACAAAACTCTCTCTATATATATGTATACTTCCTTTACTAAAATCAAATCATATCTTTTAAAATCCCAAGTTTATCGGTGTGGTGGCCCCTGTAGTCCACAAACATACGCCCTAAGTAGAAGCCACAAGACTCGGCCCCTCGTTGACGGTTGGCGTCTCCCAGTGCCTAGTAAGCCCATCAGCTTAGGATAGAGACTCAATATATATGATGACATAGCTAGTGCCTAATTCTACAAGAAACTCGTATTCCTATGAGTCCCTTCCCATCTTCTGCGTGAAGCGGCAGTCGGTATCATCCGTATGCTATATGGGTTATGCATGATTCATTTTGATTTCTTAATCATATAAGTGATTATCTCGATTTTCAGGGTGATCAGACAATTTCATTCCATACAATTCACATGTATATATAATGCAAACAATTCCCCTTAATTAAATATAATTAACAAGTCATCACATTTATCCACAAATTCATACACATGCATCTCCCATATCCCACAAGCATCCAAATTTATATATATAAGTTTAGGTGCATCTATTCTACAAGCACAATTAAGTAAAGAGTCATCGGGAATTTACTTACTCTGTCATGTGGGTCAATCAAAGTAATTCGGAGGTAAGTCGTCTCCGTACATAGTGTCCCCTGGTCATTAAAATAATTTTTATAAGGAATTGAAACAAACTTAAGAAACTAAGTAAATTTTCCTTATATTCTTGACTAGTTTTCGTAATTTTTCCTGGTTTTTACCTAAAGTTCAATCGTGTATAACTTTTTCATTTTAAATCCGATTTTTATGATCTTATAGTCAATCTTCATCATTTTCGAGTGTACTTTAATGTGGTAAGGTTAGATTTTTGAAATGAGGTATACAATTTTGTCCGTGGGTCAGAACAGTAGCGTTCCTCCTGTGTTGGAGTGTTTTTGGGCCTTGTTTGGTAAATGGGCTTTTTAATAACTTAAGAAATTCTTTGGGCTTGGTCATAAGATTTTATTCTAAGCTTAAAATACTCCTTGAGATCAGATTTACAACTTTAATTTATATTCCTAAGGCTAACAACCACTTCTTGGGCCCTTTAATGGGCTTAAGTTGTCAAATGGGCTTGTTTTTTGTTCAAACTAAAGTTAGTGACTTTGGTGGGCTTATGGGGCCTTAGGTGGATTTCTTATGGGCTTTAAAACAACCTCTCTTGATACTTTAAGGTGCTGGTCAGAATTTGGTTGAAGGCCCAACTTAGAGTTCTAGGCTTGTTTTGAGAGTTCTAGGCTTGGTTTTGAGTTTTAGGTTTTATATGCTTACTATACTTGCTTTAGTTGATCTTTTCACTTTGTTCATTCACTTTTATCATATTTTTGAGATTCTTTTTCCCACATTCCAGATCTGTTCATGATGATTCCAAGGGGTCCTTACTTGGTTTTTCAACTTGTTTCATCATTTCCTTAAGTTTAGGTGATAGATTATGCACTTAGACTATTTGTGTCCAAATCTTAACTTAACTTTTCTTCCATAAAATGATTCCTTAACTTATGTTCCACACAAAGAAATAGAAGATCTTATATTTAATACAACTCCCATATTATAGCTCATGTCATACAAAGTTGGTTTCTTCATAAAACTTCATGTGATGGATTTTTTTTAACTTAAGTCTAGATTTGAGCATGTTTAACTTAATGGAAACAAAATCAACATCCAAATGACTATGGAACCCTCACGTCCAGCATGCTCATCCTCCATTAAAGTTCTTATTTCAAGATTTTCTTAACTTAAAATCTTCCATTCAAAGCACTAAACAAATGTCTTTACAAAACAACAACTTTACATGCTCATATTTCAACTTCATGTAAGGGTTTCATGAGTTTGTTTCTTAAAACGGTTTTTGGTGTTATAACAACTTAAACCTTAATTATATCTTCAAAAAATCAAAGTCTCCCAACATAAATACTAATCCACATATCACAAGAAATGCTTACTCGTCCTCAAAGCAAAGTATGGTGGTTGTGCACAAAGGTTCCACTTAAGCTCTTAACTTTGCTTACTCCTTTTTGCCACCTTTTGGAACCCGAATTGTTTGGTCTTTTGGAATGAGGTTTATGGAATGTTCTAATGGTCTTAAAAGGTCTTAGATGGTGAAAGAAAATGCCACAAGAACCAAAGAAAAAGTTGCCATGAGTGAAGCCTCAAAAATGGAAGAAAAGTTGATTTTGTGGGGTAAGGTTGTTTCTCCTTTTTATGTTTGTTTCAAAGGAGAGAAAGAAGATGTGAAAGTGAAATTAAAAGTGAGGGAAATAATGGAGAGAATGGCCAGTTTGAATGGAGAGAGAGTGAGTGTTTAAATGTCTTGAAAGTATTGTTTTGTAGCTTACACAAAGTCAACAATTGCAACTATTGATGATGTAAGCATTAAGGGGTGAATAGCGATGTGTAAGAAGAAGTGATTGATTGGTGAATGACAAGTACATGGCCCCCCTTTTTTCCTTGTTTAGATCTACCATTTAAAGTCTTTTTAGGCCATGGAGTAGTCTTGTCTCATTTATTAAAGTTAAGCATATGAAATCTTATGAAAAATTATCCATATGCAGTATAAGTGAAGGGGTGATAAGGAGATTATCTTATTACTAGATTTTGATAAGTTATCAATTGATAAATGATTCCAACTCTCAATTGATAAGTTATCTAAGGTGATTAATTAATCTACTTATTGAAGTGTAAGACTTAGGCATGAAGATAAGGGCATGGTCTTATAGAAAATTGTTTTAGGGTTTTCATCTTGCACTGTTTTGTAATTTATGATTTGATTTTAATAGAATTGTGAAATTTTCTAAAGTTGAATGAAATTATTCAAATTAAATTATTGATTAATTATTAGGGTTAAGATTCCTTAATGGTTTTAAGGTTTAGGGTTTTAAGTAACTTTAGAGCTTACAGTTCTTCAAGCTCGGGTTTTATTGACAATTGGCTTTTGAATTGTAAAAATTTAATTCGTTTCTAAATATAAACTTAAGTTTTTGGTTTAGTTGATCTTTGGGAACGTTCAAAAGGTACTCTTAATCAAGTCTTAGGCCCACTAAAAGTAGGGTTTACAATGTAGAGAACTTAAAACTTTATTTTAATTAATTCCCTCAATGTTATGCATTTCCATTTGTTTTGTAAGGCAATAGCCTACTTGTTTTGAAAGACAGTCATATTTAAAGTTAAAGCTTTGATTTGTTTCTTGATCTTTGTATGAATGACTAGTTAGTAAGTTCAAATTGTACGGTGAATGAACTAGTATAAGTTTAAGCCTATCATGGTTAACGAACTTCATAAATCAGTTGAAAAGCCGAATAACTCACTTTATACTAAGTTCAAGAAAAATGGATAATCTATGTCTCTAATGACTAATGGATAATGTCTTAAAGGATGTCCAAATATTACATATGAAATAAAACATGTTGAGGAAATATTGCGTGTGAAATGAAACATGCCAAGAAGCTTTAGAATGCGTGAATTAAAAAGGCTAAAACCACAACACTTAAAAGTGATACCGATACAGTAGCATGTTCAAAAATTCAGTTGAAACGTGCCTATACAACATAATCCTAAGATAACAAATCTTTTGATTAGATTGAGGCATTTCCTTTATCAGAAATTGTAACCTTAGAGCTTTTCTCTTTTTTAGTGCTTGGGGTTTAAGAACAAGTGGATTTCTATTTGCGCACATAGGGGATTTCCTTGGATAGGTGATCTTCATCATCTCTACGATCCTTGGCATGACCTTCATTATCAACTTGCATATTAATCTTAGTGCCTGGATCCTTTACGTCTTCCTCATCATAGTTGCTGACTTTATTGTCAATGTCTGTGGAGTCTAAGCATGAGAGATCATAGTTAAGGTGAAACTTGAGGATTTCTTCTCTTGTCGCTTGGATGCCCTCCAATAACTTTTTTATGAGTAATCTTTCATATTGCTAACTAAGAGTTACGATTTCAAGCACCTCTTCAATAGATTGCCCTTTCTTCAATACCTCTTCTAACTTGGTAGTACAGCTTTGTAATTTGGAGTTATTGGTCTCTAGTTCCTTTATCTTAATCTTGAGCTTATCTTCCTCATCATTCATGGAGTTAAGTGTTCGGCCTAAACCCCAGCATTCTTTTTTCTTGCGAAGCTCCTCCTTTAGGTCCTCAGCTTCCTTATATTGCTTTTCAACTTTAGCCTTAAGGCTTAAGACTTCTTTAGCAGCCAAAGAGGGAGCCAATTTCTTAGTAGTAAGTTCATCCTAATACTTCCTAGCCTCCATCTTAGCCTTTATTGTAGCATTCTCGGAAGCCATTCTTTAAGCCTTTGAGGAGTTGTATGCATCCTCAATTTTCTATGATAAGTCGATATGAAATGATGAATTCTCTTAACCACTTGACAAAATACATAAATTTTTATTATTATTACCTTTTTCATTTCTTTATTAGCTTCATCTAAGGCCATCAAAATGTGGCTACTAATCTGCAAACAAACATGATTATTAGCAGTCAAACGCACCAAACAATTGAAAGAATTCAATTGATACTTACATCATATAATTTAGCCGTGATGTGCACTTTATTACAACTATCAACTCTATCGATGTCCTTCTTTGCAATTTCCCTATCCTTGGGAATGATGACATCTTCCATTAGAGTGAAAGATTTGGTCCTATTACCTAATGCCGAGTCGGTATGGAAGATGTTATGGCCTTAGAATGAAACAAAATATTCACTCACCTCATTATTTAGGATGAATTTGGCACTACTAATGTCGAGAGCTTTGTTCCTCATCGCTTCCTTTGTCCTTTCATCTAACATTTTGGGCTTCTTAGGAGGTTGTCACTTCTCTTATGGGGACTTGGTGCAATATCCACTTAAACCAATGGTTCCTCGGTAGTTTCTAGAATGACTTCATTTCTATTGCCACCGTTGATTTCTCGGCTAGGTTCACTCAGCTCTTTAGCCTGAGGAATATTTTCTTGAGTTGCCATTGCTTTGACTGGCTTGGCCATAGTAGTCTTAGTTTTCTCACTTCTTTATCACCTCTTAGCTAGACGGGAGGCCCGGGCCACAACTTGTTTTGCCACTCCCTTTTTTTCTTCTTTCTTAACAATAGTTGACTAAGTAGTAGCAACAATGGAGGTCGCATGTTTGTCAACTTTGTACTTGGCCTTTCCTTGGACTAATAGCTTCGTAGGATTCACATCCCTTGTACCCATTTTTGCAATAGAAGATAATGTATTAGTGATAAACACAAAAACCACAACTTACATGATTTATACCAAGTGAAGCTCAAAGGCTAGATTATCCTTTCCCTAAGAAATGAGAACAACCTTTCTCTTGTAGCTCTACTTAGCATGGCCATCTCTTAGGAGCATACCTTCTTTTTTAGATAAGATTGTCTCTTTATTTTCATATCCCCTAATAATTCTCTTGGTGTCGTAGAAAAACATCTTGTTTTTCCTCTTCTCCTAGATTTTCCTTGTTGTAGTAGCATCATTCAACATTAGTTCAATGTCCTTTATGCAAATTGGTTTAGGCTATTGGGTCTAGAATCCAACTCTTCATCTGAAACAATAAACATGAACTTTTTGTGCCATTTGTAGTTCGTAGACTCTAACCCATCCATGAACTTTCGTTCATACTTAGTAGCTATAAAGTACTAGCCATCAGGTTGCCTCTTAATTATAAAGAAATACCGAAATAATTGAGGCATAGCCTTAACTTCAACTTCTTTACAAACTATCTCAAAAGTCGTGAGAAGTCGATAAGTGTTTAGTGAGAACATATTCGGTGCAATTAGGAAATAGTTGGAGAATTGCTTGACAAAAGTTGAGAATAGGAAGCACTGTCTAAAGTTGAGATATTTTAAGTAGATGTGAAACTTACACTCCCTTGGAAAGCATACCCTCTCCTCCTCTCTTAGCCTCCTAAGATTCCATGTGATTGGAAGGTCTTTCTAGTATTTATTATATTTTGAAACCAAAACTCTGTTGGCAGC
Organism: Lumnitzera littorea; assembly: GCA_024138015.1. NCBI lineage: Eukaryota > Viridiplantae > Streptophyta > Magnoliopsida > Myrtales > Combretaceae > Lumnitzera > Lumnitzera littorea. Next base: position 72,756,717 of record JAMXBB010000005.1, on the reverse strand, counting down.
ACTTGCCACTCCATCTAGCAAGTTACTGAAGTAACTTGTATTACTATACAAGTACCTTGCCATAGATCTTCCTTCTTTATCTTTTGGATAAATATCTACTACAAGAGAGTTGATCCAAGCAAGTTTGTCCTACCACTCTACAACATTGTCAATTGAGCTACCTGAGGAAAATGCCATCTCGCTCCCATTTTGGGGGGAGGGGAGGGGGAGAAGTAGCCTCTGTCTTGATTGTTTCAAAATCTGAAAAGATAAGTTGATGAATTATGTTGTAAACCATACTTGATCGACTATAATGAATGCCATAGAATTTGAGGAATTTGAAAGTGAAAACGAGATGTTGAAAGCAAACAAAAGCTTATGGATGTGACTGAAAAAATTTGTTTTCATTATTGAAAAGTTATTTAAATATGGATGATTTACCTTCGTAACTACAACGAGTCATTGATGGAAATGATGCACTGCTTAGATGATGGTGTAGATTATTGACATATGCTTCGAGATAGAAATCCAACAGTTGTCAAGGCTCTAATAGTTATTAGTGCCTATGTTGTAATTATGGCTAGTGTGATAACTATCGTACGTGTTACCATGATAGGTGGAAAAATTGAAAGTTGCAGCCCTTCGAATTGGATACGATCCATCCTTCAAAAAGGAAATCAAAGAACTTCTTAGATCACTTGGCATTTGGGAGATTATTCCTCGTTTAACCCTACAAAATGTCAAAATATTTACTGCTTTAGTCAAATCCTCCACCACAAGAGTTAGGAGGCAAATGTTGATAGTCGAATTTCATTCACTCGGCAACTCGGTTGCTAACATGATGAGTGACTCGATTCTCGGCTAATGCCAAGTAATATAGATCTTCATTTGATTTGAATTTAAGGAAAGTAGTGTGAATAGTTATCACCTAGTACAGTTATATTACATAACTGCCCATTATCCTTACATTTTAGGAATGTACCTAATCAGGAGATCTCCATATGTCTCGATAATCGCTCCATTAGTTGCTGCTTTAGACATAACATTTGCATATAAATACAAATAAGAAATACTGTAAGAGGGATTTGATAACTCATTATTACTCAAGTCTCTTTACATATTCTTTTGCTAACTTAGGCTTCAGAGTGGCCGTACTAGATTGGCCCCAGAACCTTATAGCCTTCTCTTTCTTTGGAGGATTGAAGTCTTAACCCAAAATCACCAAACAAAAGGTTTCTCTAAAAAAGATGTATGAGCAACGAGTAAACAATTGTCTAAGATCATTACGGCCATGCTATTAGAGTATTTATGATAGTTTAAACATGGTTTTACTCACACTCACAAAATTTATCTAACTTTTGTTTCGTAAATTCTATCATGTAATAAGAGCATTGTATTCTCAATATCTCATCTATACTATTAGCTAGTTATTCAAGTCTCGTCATTAGTCAAATAACTATGTTAGAATTGATTTCTTATTCTAACCAATTTTTAGCTCTAGGTGAGTATAAGGATTTAAGTCCTAATTCTCAATCCTAGGTTTTATTCAGGATTTTTGAATCCTATTACGGTATCTAGACCCTATTAAGATAATAAGGGAGAAAGCCTAATGTGCAAAAAAGGCTATCTAGCTTGATATTAACCCAACACTCAAGTTATACTCAATTACACCATAGAACTAAGTAAAATTCTAAATTTACACTATTACAATAAAAAAAACATCAATAGCCATAACTACTTCATCATGTTCACATACTACCCATAAGCATAATAAGCTCTATTTATCATATTCATGGAGAATAAACATTCAACACATAATACACATGAACATGAAAATTAACATTGCATTAAACATGGAAAAAGTATGACAAACGTTATAAAACTGAGCTCCTTAACCTTAATAATGGAGTTCCTTAAGATTTTCCTAACAATTGCTATGGATGAAATGGAAATCAACAAACCCAAACCTTGAAAAGAGCTAAAATCTACTCAAAGTTTATGCTACTGTCATGAAAATATAAGAAAACTCCATAGAAATCATAAGGCTATGCTAAAAGTAACCTAAGATAGCCTAAAAAAGAGAGAGTGGCAAAAAAATAGAACCATAAACCCTAGAAATTGCGAAGCAAAATTTGCAGAAAATGAAGAAAAAGAAGTTTTTATATTAGCTCGTTATTGGCATGATGGTAAGCAAGGGTACCGTTATGATGGTGGAAACATTTAGGTACTTCTCCTCCTTCCTTTTAATGAAACGATGCGTTTTTGCTGTCGGAGTTAAGTAAATGGTCATGATGGTAGCTGGGTACTGTCATGCCAATATACCCTTGTAGTTTTGCAACTTGATTTGATTCCATTCAAGATATCGTCTTGATGGTAGATAGGTTTGTTGTCATGCCGATAGTTTTAACTCCAAGTTTCCTTCTTTTACTTTTTTCTTTATTTCTAGCTTCTTGAATTAGGCTTACCATTACATAGTAGCCTTAGTACCTACAAGATCAAACACAAAGAGTTTAAATTCTTTAAATATATGTTACTTTTGAGCATCAAAACACAAAAATATAAATTACAATTGTGTTGAGTAATTATACGCGATTTTAATGAAAATTCATATACTTTTGCTAAAAAATCTATCAAATAGTATATAATTGTTAGAGAAATCCTTTGGATGAGTGTATGGTTTCATACACTTATCAGTACCCCCAACTTTACAACTTGCTTTTCCTTAAGCAAGCTTGAACCACTTGTAGAATAGCGAGTAAAACATGGATTCTTTACTTTTTAGTAGTTAAGTCTATCTTCTAGTTTATACAAATTGAGTTATGCATTTTTCAATTCAACTTTAGGCAAGCAATTAATTATTCATGAAGGCTAAGTAAATGGTTGCGTGGGTCTAATTACATAGCCAAGAGGATTAGTGAATTAATTCATTGTTCATAAAATTAAGCCTCTTATTTAACTCAAGATCAAGTAAATTGTCACAAAGGGAGAGAAAGGCCCATACAATTTATAGATTGATCAATGTGTATATAGCCTTAATCATTCCCTTAAGACAACTATAATTTAGAAAAATATGACAAAATTGGATTGTTCTTTACTTGGATCTCCCAAAAGTTTTCCAATTTTCTCACTTATGGCCAATTTTCACTCATGCATCCCAAACTTTTGCTCAATGGAGCTCTTTATTCCTTACCTTTTCCCTAAGTGAACATTAGGGGCTCATGAATCCATTCTATAATTCATCATTCTAGAAGACGTGCCAAGCACTTATTGGTACCCCAAATGTCATGAACTGAGAACGGCCTAGTCATGGTAGATGCTGTATACTGTACGAAGAACCCCTGATTGGTTACCCTAATCATGAACTCTTCACACAGTATACAAGGCTTTACAACCACTAGTTTCCCAAGAACATACAGATTCACATGATATCATCACACAAACATATTTATATAAAATTTGAACTACAAAGCTTACAATACACAGTAATTTAGTATATCTAAGTCTATAATACTAGTAAAACATAAATACATGAGTAAGAGTCTACATAAACTGTTCTCTCTCAATATACATGACAGCTTACTCTTGCCCAAGTCCCCAAACTAACTTGTGGCATCCCCAGACTAGCCTTTATGAATAAGTTGTCCTGCAGCAAAAGTTTAAAGGGGTGTAAGCCTAAGCTTAGTGAGCAAAACCCTCAGCTACACCACAGGCAAGTTATAAATACATTATATTCATGCATATGAATGAATGATCAAACAGAATGCCAAACAATACATATAGTTAACTAGTCCATATACGTAACTCAGATTTAACACCCTTCGAAGTCAAGGTTGGAGTATATACGGCACCAATCAGATTCGGGTATTATACTAGAACTTACTTTACTACGGGACTCCACATTCCATGCTTAAATCAATAAGTCTTTTATTTTTATAAAAACCAAGTTCTAATATAATTGTGAGTGAGCCCCTACAATCCACATTCACCCTTAAACAGAGGCCTCTAGACTCGACCCTTAGCTAGGTAATTGGTGCCTCCAACGCCTAGTGTTCCTACGGGCCAAGGGAAGGTCATTTTGTACAAGTGCACCGTATAGAACTAATAAATTAATAATAACAACCCCCAAATGGCCTCTCTTTACCTTCGTATGATGTGACGGCCGGAATTTTGTCTATGTAATGCATGTTAATGCATGTACTAGTTTCTTTTTTATAAACCGAGTATAATTAAGTTCAAATTATGCTATAACCATCCAATAGTACACATAATCATTTTCTATACTACCATGCAACAAATAAAGCATTATCTGTACTTAAGATAAATTCATAACTCAACACACAATAACATATACAAGCGTTTCCCAAACCCCACACAGTAGTCAATTAACAATAATATTTAAGTCCACTATCTATAATTACATACAAGCATAGAATCATAGGGTAAATACTCACTCTGCCATGGCGACTCGCTTTAATCGTAGTAATCGATCGGGAGATCCTTGCTTACCTTGGGATCACCTGATCATTACGATATGATAACATTAGTAAGTAATTGAATTAACTAATAACTTTAAATATCTATTTACCTAATTCTACCTAAATTACTATTAACTTTTATCTGATTAGACTTTATTATTAATCGTATATAACTTCTTTGTTCTATTTCTAATATTTATAAATTTATAGTCGTTTTTTATCGTTTTCAGACGTACGTTCACACGGTGATGTCCGTTTTGGACATTAAGACCCGTGTTTTATGATATGGATTAAATTTATAGAAATTTTAACTATGGAAACTTAATTAATCTTGTTACTTATATTTATATCCTTTGTTTATACTTAATGATTTAGTTAACCCTTAAATTCTTATACTTAGAGAATTTTAATTTACTATTATTAATTTATGTACTTAATTAAGTATAATCTAATTTAGGAAGTGTATTAGGGTTTACTAATTTATGTACCTAATTATTATGCACTTTTCTTATTTCTTATTTTATAAACCTATGCTTATGTCATCGCTTACATCATCATTTGCTTATGTCATGACTTATGTCATCATTTGCTTATGTCATGACTTATGTCATTTTTTAATTACATCATTGCTTACTTCATCATTTAATTACATATGTCTTATCTCATGATTATGTAATGTCTAAATGTCTTACGTACATTTCACTTAAACTACTATGTACATATACCCTTACTATACTTATATGTATACTAGTATACTTATACATACACTTATACTTATACCATATTTATACTTGTATACATACTCATATACCTATATGGTCATATACGTATTTTTGTACAAATTTCGTATGCCTAATTTTTCTCTTAAGAAAACCTTCTTAATTTCATTCTTTTGTGTTTTTAAGCGTGTATTTAGTATAGTATAGGTATGTATAGTTAGGATTTGTCTTAGTTTAGGTTATGTACATAGTTAATACTCATGTACAAAGATCTCCATACTTGTATTCTTCTAGTATATCCTTATGTACATATACTTAAGAGCATATACACATGTAATCATTTTCTCTTCATTATGATTTCTAACTTCCTACACTTAAAGATGGAAACTTTATGCCTTCTTCTACAAGATCACACATAACATATATTTACTTATCTAATCTACCTAATCACCTAACTAATGAGTAATATAAAGCAATATAAAATAACATGGTCATATACCTTAATTTGTGTTTGAATTATGGAGGCAAAGTGGAAAGTTTTGAAAGTGAAAGGGGAGAGGAAGTGTCACGGCAATGGAGGTGGGGTTTGCTTTGTTTCTTTTTGTTTTGTTTTGATTATGGAATGAAAAAGATGGTGGGGTCTAGAGGAAAATAAGTGGACAATAATTAAGGAGGAGGAGGGAAAAGAAAAACTAAAAGAAAAGTAAAGAAAAGAAATCATGAGAAGGATAGATATTTTCTTATACATTAGTGTCTTTTGTTGACTTTTCAAATTGTTGACTTAGTCAACCTTTTGACCTTGGTCAACATGTGTTGACTTGGTTAACTTTCCTTAAGCATACGCTATTTTATACACATAATGTAGTAATTAAGAGAAAAATTAAGGAAATATGACATTGGGTGAATTGATTAGTAAAAATAGATGATGAGGTCTTACTTTAGGTATTTATAGCCTATATACATCATTTGGTAAGCTACTTAGTACAACTAGTATGAAAAGCACTAATTAGGGTGTTAATGTTCATTACATTTAATTTAAGCTTCAACTATATCCCTAACTCTATGTAATACTATCTTAATCATATACTTAGGAGATAAATGTAATCTATGATTCATTATCTTAGTTTCTAGAGGATTACTTAAGAATTCTAAATATATATACGTGATTGAAAGTCATCTCCAATCTTTCGTTAATGATTTGGCAAAGTATGAAGGTTATATTATCAATTAAGGTTTGAGAGTATATTATGATGAATTAGTGTACATATGTCTTTAAGGTTATCATTTTAGGGTTTTTATCATTTTTGAATGAAATATTTAGCATTTACATATATTTAGGATAGAAAAGTTTCTTACGCGATTGATTAGTTCTTTTAGAGTTTTTATTTTCATTAGCCTTATTAACTCCTAGATTATCTAACATACTCGAGTCTACTTTAGATGTTAGGTCAAGAAATTTAAGGGTTTACACCAAATATTTACTCATGCTCTCTTTTTCTTTTTGTTCTCTTTTTCTTTCCTATTTATGATTTTAGTTGGGTTTACCTCCAACTTTTGAATTTTGGTTGATTTTCATTTTATTTTTTATTGAAAAATTCTTTTTAAGACCAAAACAATTTTAGCATCTTTTCTAACACTATACTTAGCCATTTGGAAATTTAAAGAGCACGATACATGAAAATCAATTTTCTAAAAAGTAAACATGTAACTCTAACTAGTGGCACCAACTTATTCTCAGCTCATGAATTTGAAATTAAATATAAAGGTTAACAATCTAATCTAAAGATTTTGCTCATTAATTCTAAGGAAATGTAATAAGTTTGCTCCATTTGATCCTCATTCATGAACACAATAAAAACAAAAATTACTTGCTCTTTTTTCACATAACTTAGAGATTTCAAAAAAATAAAATAGACTTAGCAACCAAAACAAACGTAATATCAATTCAACAAGTGCAATCATAGCTTCAATCTACTCCATAAATTCCCTATTATAGACATCTCATTTTTGCCAATTTTTTTATTTTTGTTAATTGAGTCGGGTTAATAAGTAAATAGAAAAATTGAAAAAAAAAAGAAAAATATAAAAGATTAAAAATTAAAATTAAAATTAATAAATATATGAATAATAATAAAAAATAAAAAACTAAAATAAAAAGAAAAAGGAAAAAGGAAAAAAATAAAAAAGAAAATCAAGTCAAGTTGTAGGAAGTTGAGTCATAAGTCGAGTCGTGTTGAACTGAATTGAGTTGAATTATTGGATTAAATGACAATATAGGCTTAATTAATTAATTTTGGGTTGGACCAATATAGAATAAGTATTTATCTAATTTAAGGGCTTAAAATCAGGATTTATTGAGCCATATTAGATTCGGTCGAGCCAAAAAAGAAAAGCTCGAGCTAATTAAGGTTTCTAAAAGTTAGGATAAATCTTAGAAGAATCGCAATCGTATCTTCCGTATTTTCGATACGAAAGATTCGATTTTGAGCTTATAAATAGCACATCAAAGGGAGATTCAAGGGATGGTTTTTCTTTGGAATCTTAATCATACTCCTACATGCACATCCTACACACTCCTTCAAAAACACCACGTACACCTTACGCGTTACCACACGCCACCATCTACACCGCACATGCTATCACTCCACATATACTATAACTACCGCTACTATCGCCCAAGACTGCTACCTGTGTCACCTGAGTTACAGCCCACAGCACCACCATCATTGCCCAAGCTTCGCCTAATAGTGCCCACTATACTACCATCATTGCCCACGTCGCCTTCACCTAAACCCAGTAGTGCCTAGATCATAGCTCGTGCTTGTCTATGCTCACTTAAAGTCTTTCCCTTGCTATCACTTGCGTTAGCCTAAGCTCGTTGAAAGCCCTATTCGTATGCTAGCCCAATCTCGCCCACATTATCACATGTGTACTCGCCTACGCTGTTGCCCGCGTGCTTACCCAATCTCACCCATGCTGTCACCCGTATGCTTGCCCAGTCTTACCCTTGCTGTTGCTTACGCTCGCCTGAAGCCTTGCCTAGTCTCGCCCTTGCTGTCGCCTACGCTCGCTCGAAGCTTTGCCTGTGTACTCGCCGAGTCTCACCCTTATTGTCGCTGCTCGTGCACTACCCAACTCCGATAGTTCGACGCTAGGTAAAATTTCTTTTATTATTTTACTTTATTTATCTTATTAATTTTCTTTATTAGTTATTTGTTTTTTTATTAATTTTTTTCTATATGTTTAAGTATAGGTTTTTTTTTGTTATTATTTATTTTGCAATTTTTTAGTTAAATTTGGTTTTCAAAAAATCATATGTTTTTTTAATAATAAGAAATGTATTTTTTACATATCGGGGTTTTTTTGGAAAAGTAAAATATCTAAATTGAGTTTTTTTTTTTAACAAAAAATATATTTTTTTAGGGTTTTGGTTCAATTTAGAAAAATTAGATTTTTTTTTTAAATAATAAATTGATAAAAAAAATTAAACCTGGCTCGATTTTCAGAATAAAATTAACTCACACATTAAATTTTATAAAAAAGAACTATGGTCGATTTAATCCCAACTAATAGGTACATAGATACTTTTGAGGTAATCATCTAAAAAATTAAAAAAAAATTCCCTTTTCCATAAAAAAAATTCATAATAAAAAATCATTTTTAGTTACATTTTGTAAATTTAGGTATATTTTTAAGATTTTTGGAAAATTATAAAAATAAAAACCCATCAATTTTTTTAAATTTTCACATGTCAACTTAGTCTTAATAGGTTAACCCCTAAACCTAGTTTTTTTTGTTCAATTTTCTAAAAATTAATTTTTTTAGAATATTTGCAAACTAGTTGTTAGAAAACACTAATTTATTTCTTTACCAGTTGAACTGGTTGGCGGCTCCAATTTATAAACTTTTTTTAGAAAAGTATTTCCTTAGTTTAATATCGTGTAATTTATATTAAGTTGGCTAGATTTAATATAGGTTAAATTAAGAAAATTGAAATAGGGCTCGATAGAATTGGTAACTCCACTAGGAACTTTGGTAGGCTAACTTTGTGAAAGTTAAAAAAAAAAAATTGATGGGCTTTTATATTATTATTTTCTTTTTTTTATTATATTATAGTTGTACTGATTGTTTGTTAGTGATGTAGTCCTTAATAAGAAAAAAGCCTAGTCTAATGGGCCTTCTAGGGGAATTAAAGGGGTTTTTTATTATTAGCTACCTGTGTATTGAGATGTGGTTGGACTTAGGCAACCTTAAGAACCTAAGACTGGCCGACATTATGTAACCTTCAGGTCACTAGGGTCTTTGCCCTTACCTGGTGGTGATAGGCGAGCTCACTCAGACTTCTCTTCGGAAAGCCTTAGAGCTATAGAGCTTGGGATTCGTAGACCCTACCCTCTTGCATTATCCTTTTTGAAAAGGGGTAGTTATTCTTAAAGTATAGGAAAAACCTAATCAATCCACGATTCACCCAATCTTATTCTTCAAGAAAAACAACTAGTAACCCTTATATATAAGTATTCTCAAGCTTCATTTAAAAAAAAAAAAAACCTTATTTTGAACCTACTTATACATAAAGGTGCTCCTTAACCATGGATTCATCGTATTTCCTATAATTTATTAATTACCATCCTTACTACATTGCATTCGTATGTAACATATTGCATTTTTATATGTTAGATTATGCTCGTTTCTCTGTAGATATTTTATTTCCTTATGTTATATATGTTTTATTTTTTTTAGTTAGTAAAAGGCTGCGTAATTTCTAAGAAAATCTTTGAAAAAGTTGCAAAATTATTAACATCATATCCAACTTTATTCCTAAATTTAGTGGCCTTGTTGTAAATAATCATTGCCTTTTATTTCATTTATGTTTTTCTGTATGTACTTTAGATATGGAGAGTCAAGGTAGAGTCAATCTAAAGCTCGTCTATGAAGTCTAGTTGGATAAGTACTCTTTTCCCGAGGCTGTCCTAAGTGATTGGTTAAATTAGCTTCCTCCTGCTAAGCGAGATAACATTCGCATGAAGATAAGGGCAGTCATATCCCTTATGCGGGTCCAGCTCTATTAGCCTTTAATTTAAGCCTTTATCCATTACTGGGATCTAAAATCTACGGCTTTCAACTTTGGCCCACATGTATTGACACCCATTCTAGACGAGTACATGCAGTTACTCAGTGCTTCACCCCTCGAAGTAGGTACAGCTATGCCTGATGTCAAAGTCTAGCCTGAGAAAGCTTTCATGACATTATTGGGAGTTAAGAAGTCAGCCTTAGTGCCATTCTTGTCTTTAGAGGGCCAGAAATGTCTCAGCATCCTAAGATTAGTGGAGTGGTTTTCAAGCCCGAACGCCTATCAGAGATATCGCCAGATCTTCTATGGAGGGTATGAATCATGGGTCGAGAAGAGGATCAACTCATTTATTGTAACATTGTTTGGAACGATACTATTTCCCTTTAGATATGGATAAGTCCATTATAGGGTAATCGAACTAGTGACTCAATTCCTAGCTAGTAAATCCTATATGCCAGCGTTACTAGCAGAACAGTTTAGGACACTCACCCACTTGAAAAATCAAGGTCATAGTTATTTCACAGCTAACCCTACAATCCTTGCCGTGTGGTTTCTTAGTCATACACAAGGGTATGGAGGAAATCTTCTTAGAAAGTCCCCGATTGAAAATATGAATTTGATTGACGACTTTGCCTGCCATCTCAAGTTACTAGATGAAGCCCAGTTTAATGGATGGGTGTCAGTTATCAACAAAATGTAGCCAATAGACTTTATGTCGATAGTTAGATGGAGCTACTGCACTCAAGTCATCTTGGGGTACACCGCCTATGCAGGAGTCCCCCTTATCGGTATTACTAGCTGTACAGGATACTTCCCGGCTTATATCACCAGACAGTTGGGTCCACTTCAAGAGATAGCCTATAGAGGCTCCTTGGATGTTGTCACGATAAATTATTAATATCCTTGTCTCCCTATGGCTACTCTGATTCAATGACTAGTGAAACTCATAAAGATGTAGAAGAATACTAAGGGGCAAAGCCAGAGAATAATGAGCTACCAAGCAATTCATTTACGACTAGTTAGAGAAGACTAGAAAGATATGGTATGAAGCTCCAGATGTATTCAGATACAAGCCAAAATCAGCATGTCCTTTACCCACTGAGCAGGCTTACTGAGACACTATACGGGCTAGAGTTAAAGCTTAGTTCCAAGAAAGTAAAAGAATCGTTAAAGAGTTAAAGCTAGAAAATGAGAGACTGTTGGAGGAAAATTAATTCTTGAGGAGCAATATCTGAGAAAGGGACGTTACGATCCAAAGACTTATGAGGGAAGTTGATGAAGCTTGTCCCAACTAGATTCGTCGGATGTTGTAGACATAGGATTTAAGTTTTTAGGAAGATTAGTTAGGAGTTTTTCTTCTCTTTTCTTTTAGTTTGTACATAAGATGGATCTTATGATTAATAAATTCATAGCTCTAGTAAATAAAATTTTCATTAATTATGCAATCTCTTACTCTTTCATTTATTTGTTTAAGTTGACTTTTTTTTTAAAGAGAAAATTAAAAAAAAAACACAAAAAGAGGCAAATAATAAGACAACAAAAGTCACAAAAAAAAAGAACAAAATAGAAAGAAGAAAAAGAAAATCTTCAACTCATCAAGAAGTCTAAAACTTGGGTTTTCGCATAGGATTTTGAAGATAGCGTCCAAACGAGCAGACTCAACTAAAAGCCTAATATTCACTCATTTTAAAGTTAGGATGTCAACTCAGGGTACTAGAAATGTCAGTCAAACTAAGCCCGACTCGAGAGTAGCAACTCTAGAAGAAAACATGAAGAAGATGGCCGAATAGATTCAACTTCTCACTTAGGCTTTTAGGATTCTTAATAACAAATAAGGATCTCAAGTTAACCCAAATTGGAATGAAGAAACGACCCCTCCCCCTCCCCTTGAATTGGAAGATGAAGAATCAATCCCTAATGCTGAAGTATAGAGAAAAGAAATTAAGGAGAAACACTAGGAGATGGAAAAAAAGTTCATGTAGACGTTGACCAAGAAAATGAAAACCTTAGAAATGGTAAACGGCTTTGAATAGATGGGGATGATTAATTTGCTGACATATGAAGATGATGACTTCTTGGAAAGATTTAAAGTGCCCGAGTTCGAGAAATACGATGGGATTAGTTGTTCAAAGCTCTACACTAGGTTGTATATTAGGAAAATGGGGAAATACACAAGGCATGACAAGGTGATGGTCCAGAATTTTCAAGATAGCTTGATTGGGCCCACCTTAACTTGGTATGCCCAATTGGATCTAAATGAGATTGATACTTAGGATAAGTTAGCACGGGCTTTCTACAACTAGTATAAGTTCAACATCGAAGTGGCCCCATCCATGTGGGATTTGAATAATCTAAGAAAGAAGGCCAGCAAAAACTTTAAAGAATATGTTTAGAGATGGAGGGGTATGGTAGCTAGGGTGACTCTACCCTTAACCGAGAAGGATCTGACCTTCGCTTTCATTAATACTCTAGGAAGCCCCTATTACCAACATTTTGTCAAGCACCCTGCCTCCAACTTTGTAGAAATTGTAACCTCAGGATGTTGAATTGAGGAAGCTATTGCTACTGGGAGGCTTCCTAATCTTGAAGTAGTTGAGAAGAAGATACCTCCCCTAAGATTTTCCAACAAAGCCAAAGAAGCCACCATACGCATTGTCAATATCGGCAACCTTATTAGACCCGTAGCCCTAGTAGCCACGACAAGAGGATCTAATCCCCTATCGAATCTAAATCAAAACAACCGCCCACAAAGAAGACAGTTCACACATATTCCCATTCCTTTAAGTCAAGTTCTTTCACAACTAAGGAAAGAGAACCTTCTGATGTTTGAAATACGGAGGGAAGGACAAAGACTAAAGGATTATAAGCTGGAGCTTCAATGTGATTATCATCTAGGGCAAGTGGGGTACTCTATAGATCAGTGTTAGAGACTTAGATATAAGATCTAGGATCTTATTGACATTAAATTGGTTCAATTGGATTTCATCCAAAGTCCTACTCCCAACGTAGGTAACAACCCTTTGCTAAATCATGGAAATTCAATTAATAAGATCATTGCTGAAGTTTCTAAACCAGAGATTGATCTAGATAGTCAGAGATTGATCTAAATAGTATCCCCATCACTATTGAGGAGATAGCTTAGATTTGAGGTAAGCTAGGTATTTACTGAATATGAATCTCAGAGATAGGACCCGGACTAGGACGATAATATATCAACTACTGAAGGATGGGATGATAAAGAAAGCTGATATCATGGCCATGATGATTCCAAAACTGCGAAATAGAAGTACTTAGAAGGAGCTTAGAAAAAGATATGAAGTCGGCGATCCGACAGTTTACACCCTAGGAGAACCATTAGGGAAGTTTGAGTATTTGGTAGATTACGCTGGTTCACCTGTTATATATGCTAATGCACCACCCATTAGATGGGGTCCAGAATTTGAGGAAGAAGATAGATTTATTGTAGAAGCCAAGAAGGTAGTTAAGATGGTAGGAATGATTGGAGATGGGCCCAAGCTGTTGGTTTTTGAGAATGATGGGAAGACTAAGAAGGTTGAAGAATTAGGAAAGCCCAAGAAGATTGCTTTCAATATCTTAATAGCCCTAGAAAATTACAAAGTAGCACCTTGGATTACCGGACGGTGAATCAAACAGCCAAGGCCTCATCACCCATGGTCAGTAGGCTTAAGTTTTCGGGACGAGTTTATGATCAGAATGATGAAGGCAAAAGGAAAACTATTGTAGAAGATGCTTCTTGAAAGATTTTTGAAGATACGGATGATAAAGATCAGAATATTGTCAAGAAATATAGTGAAGGCCATTGAATACAACATAATGGACCAGCTAGCTAAGGTATCGGCCCAGATCTCTCTAATAGGCTTATTGTTGTCATTAGATACTTACCGAGAGCCATTAATCAAAATTTTGAAAGATTTAAAAATACTTGAAGGGAGTTCCATTAAGAAGTTGGGATTGGTAGTGAACTTGATATTTATGATAGATCAGATTTCATTCTCACCAAATGAGTTAGGTAACGAAGGAGACTAGTACACAAAACCCTTCTTTATAGTAGTTAAGTGTATAGGTAGAGTGGTTGCTTGAGTTCTAATAGATAATAGGTCTTCACTGAATGTATGTACCTTGGTGACACTAAATTTACTCAAAGTAGAAGTAATTGAGATAAAGCCTAGCTTAATTTCAATAAGAGCTTTTGATGGATAAAAAAGAGAGATAATTGGGAAAATTGGGTTACACGTCAAAATTGGCCTACAAATGTTCCCTATTCCTTTTCAAGTTTTAGATATACCGTAAACTTTCAACCTTCTGTTAGGAAGACCATGGATTCATTTAGTAGGGGCAATTCCATCCAGTTTACATCGAAAAGTGAAATTCATAGCCAATGGGTAGTTGCTTACTATTCTTGGGGAGCAAGACTATGGGATTTACAAAGAGATGACTATTCCCTATGTCGAGGATGAAGAATTGGAAAAGTTAGGGTTGCAAATTTTTTATGAAGTCAGTATGGTCAAAGAGTCAAGATAGGGGGCACAAGGTCGTTTGAAACAGCTTAAGCAGCAAATTGGAACGTTCGAGCTTGAGTATGAGCCCATTAAAGAGGAGATTCAAGAAATGAAAGCTAAAACCAGAAGCTAGAGAGGATATCAACTCTACCGTACTTACATAGAATTTCTGAACATCTGCTAGATGTTTCCAGTACAAGTTAGTGTTTAAGAACCCGAAGTAGCCAGTTTATCCAAGGCCTTGACTTAACAATGCAGCATCGGTTCAGACGAGAAGGAAGATATTAGCGTACTAGTTTCCCTATGCAACTGGTTTTCCATTCCCGTTAATAGGTCTCTTTAAAAACGCAAAATTAGATTAATTAGAAACATTCAATTTCGATAATTAGTTCGATTAGTTAGGCCTTTTCTTTCAAACAATTTGGATTCATTCATTTCTTTTTATCAATTCTTCTTTATTATTTATTCATTGTCCTTTTTTTTTTCCTTTACTCTTTAGATCCGATAAAAATGATGAACGTAATAGATATCTCATGCATGTAAATGATGAAAGTACTAATATCACCTTCAGCCTTGCTGAGTTAGATATTGGAGATGATATTGAAACTCCAAAGTAATTTAGGAGAGTTGGCATTAACATGAATAGGGTAGAGTGATTATTGACAAATCAATGGATGAGATTAATCTAGGGATAGAGGAAAGGCCATGAAACATGAAAATTGGTGGTAATTTAATAAATGATAAAAAATAGGAGTTGTCCTGATTATTATCAGAATACTTAGATATATTCGCTTGGTCTATGAAGATAAGCTTGATTTGGATTTATCTATTGTAGTTTATAAATTGCTAACCAGGGAGGAAATAAAACTGAAAAGACAAAAGCTTAAACGATTTAGGCCAGATAAACTCCTTAAAATAAAAGAAGAAGTGAAGAAGTTGTTAGAAGTCAAGTTTATAGAAGTGTCAGATTACCCTAAATGGGTGGT
This sequence comes from Lumnitzera littorea, assembly GCA_024138015.1. Taxonomy (NCBI): domain Eukaryota; kingdom Viridiplantae; phylum Streptophyta; class Magnoliopsida; order Myrtales; family Combretaceae; genus Lumnitzera; species Lumnitzera littorea. The sequence goes on along the minus strand of JAMXBB010000005.1, from coordinate 72,740,967 downwards.
CAATGTGATGTTAGTATTGAAGAAAAATGGGAAAATTAAGGTTTGTGTAGATTTCTGAGATTTAAACTAGGCAACACTAAAGGATAACTTTCCTTTGCCACATATTGTCGTATTAGTGGATAATATAGCTAGGAATTATCTTTTCTTGCTTATTGATGGTCTTTCAGGGTATAATCAAATTAAAATGGTAGAAGAAGATAAAATCAAAACAACTTCTGTTACCATTTGGGGAACTTTTGTTATCATGTAATGCCTTTCAAGTTGAAGAAGGCTAGACCAACTTATTAGCGTACTATGGTTGCCTTGTTTCATGACATGATGCATCAAGAAATCGAAGTTTATGTGGATGATATGATTGCCAAATCTAAGGAGGATGAAAATCACGTGGAAATTTTGCGTAAGCTATTTGAACGATTGAAGAAGTTTCAGTTGAGGTTAAATCCTAAAAAGTGCACCTTTAGAGTAACTTCAAGTAAATTGTTGGGTTTTGTAGTGAGTAGAAGAGGAATCAAAGTAGACCCAGATAAAGTCAGGGCAATCATAAACATGCCAGCACCTAAGATTGTAAAAGAAGTTTGGGGATTATTTGGAAGATTAAATTACATCACTCGATTTGTATCGCAGTTAACTAATAAATGTAAGCCGTTATTTAAACTTTTGAGGAGGAATGCAGCCATTGAATAGGATGAAGAGTGTGACTGAGCATTTGCTGAAATCAAAGAATATCTCATGAATCCTCCCATACTGGTTACTCCTATACCAGGACAACTCTTGATCCTTTACTTAACAATCCTTCCTAAGTCGATGGGATGCATGCTGGGGCAAAAAGATGAAACGGGAAGAAAAGAGCATCTTAATACTATTTGGGCAAGAAATTCACAGAAGGTGAGCAAAAATACTCAAAAGTGGAAAGAACGTATTGTGCCTTAGTATGGGTGATGCATAGGCTCAGGTTTAAAAAAGCAGAAAGAACATGTTGTACACTTTCTATTATTTGATAGAGTTGTTGACGAAACATGACCCATTGAGGTATTTAGTAGAAAAGTCTGTGTTGATTGGGAGAATATCAAAGTGGCAGATGTTACTCTCTGAATTTGATATCAAGTATGTAAGTTAAGGTTCAGTCAAAGGGTAGGTAATGGCTGATTAATTGGCAAAATACCCATTAAAAGATGAGGACAATGGTTCAGAAGCGTAATTTCCTGATGAAAATGTGGTGATGGTAAGTGAATTGAGCGGTGAAAATTTGGGATGGAAAATGTATTTTAATAGAGGAGCCAATGTGTTTGGATGTAGGATAAGAGTGGTATTGGTATCACCTAAGGGTAACCATTTCCTTGTGGTAACAAGATTAATGTTCCCATATATCAACAACATAGCAGAATATGAAGCCTGTATTTTGGGGCTCAAAATGGAGCTAGATATAGGAATACAAGAGCTTGAAGTATATAGAGATTCTTTGCTGATAATTCTCTAGATCTTAGGAGAATATAAGATGAAGGATGAGAAATTGGTACCTTATCATGAATATTTAAGCAAGTTAATTGAAAAATTCTAGAAGATTTCATTCGCTTAGATTCCAAATGTCCAATATCAATTTGCCAATGCATTGGCCATGTTAGCATCAATGGTAAAAGTTACGGATGAGATAGAAATTCAACCCTTAAAGATTGAAATGGAAGAAAAACCAGCTTTTTGCCTTGTAGTTGAAGAGAAGGGAACAAAAGAACCTTGGTATTATGACATCAAAAAGTTACTTCAAATGGAGGAGTTTTCTGAAGATGTTGGTAGAAAAGATAGAAAAACTTTAAGAAGATTGGCTACTCATTTCTTATTAAGTAAAGTTACATTGTACAAGAGATCAGCAGATGCAATACTGCTAAGGTGTGTAGATGAAGAAAAAGTCGAGAAATTGATGAAATAAGTGCATGAAGGAGTTTGTAGTCCTCACATGAATGGGTATATGTTGGCTAGGAAGATCATGAGACTAGGGTATTTTTGGATGATGATGGAATTAGATTACATCAACCACGAGAGGCATTATCACCATTGCCAGGTGTACGCTAATAAAATTAACACTCCTTGCCAAGAATTGCAAGTGTTATCAGCTTCTTAGCCTTTCTTGATGTAGGGAATTGTCATGATTAGCCCAATTTCCCCAACAACTTCAAATGGAGACAGATTCATTTTAGTTGCGATTGACTATTTTACCAAGTGGGTAAAAGTAGCATCATATGCTATGGTGACCAAAGGAGTAGTGGTCAGATTCCTAAAAAGAGATATTATTGCAAGATATGGTGCATTCGAGTCTATTATTACAGAGAATGGGACAAATTTGAATAACAAATTGATGGATGAAGTATGTAGCCGGTTCAAGATTAATTACAAAAACTCAACTCCATATCGACCTCAGATGAATGAAGCAGTTGAAGCTGTAAATAAGAACATTAAAAGAATCATTGAGAAGATGGTGATCACTTGTAAGGATTGGCATGAGATGCTTCCCTTTGCTCTCATGGCTTACAGAACCTTAGTTAGAACTTCTACTGGTGCAACCTCGTATTCATTGGTGTATGGAATTGAAGCAGTAATATTGGTAGAAGTAGAAATACCTTCGTTTTGCGTACTGGTAGAAACTCAGCTTGATGCAGTAGAGTGGGTGAAGAAGTGAATCGAACATTTGAATCTCCTAGATAAGCGAAGACTTGTAGCAATATGTTATGGTCAATGTTATCAACAGTGGATGATCTGGGCTTTTAATAAGAAAGTATGCCCGAGGTACTTCAAAGAAGGAGACTTAGTATTGAAGAAAGTATTGCCGAATGCAAAAGACCCTATGGGTAAGTTTGCTCTAAATTATGAAGGCCCTTATGTGGTGAAAATGGTATTATCAGGAGGTGCATTAGTGCTAATAGAGATGGATGGCTTAGAATTAAGGGAACTAGTGAATTTAGATACAGCCAAGTTGTATTATCCATGAAAACTGAGTTCAATAAAGATTTCAATTTTTCTTGAATAAGTTTATGGTTAATCTTTCATTCTTCATAAGCAAAGTTGATATCTATGAATGTTTCTGAATTCATATGGTCATTGACCAACAAACACTTCACCAATAAACCCTTGAGTACCATGTTTTTCTAGCCTCATACACTTAAACACCAGACACTTACCAATAAATCTGAATCACTAAATGACATGAAATCGAATGTTCTTAATAATTTAATTTTGTTTCTTTCGAAAAGAGATTTATCATTCAGAAGTCATGAAGAGTGGATACTGAAATTTAGTATCGAACAAAGCAAATTCAAAGCATGTGCATAGTCTAATTATAAGACTTTAAAGTTTGGGAGATTTCAAAAAGAGGAAAAAGAAAAGAAAGAAAAAAAGAAAAAAAGAGAGAGAGAGAAAGAAGAAGTAAGTACAGTCCTTTGGTGAACTTGTGCTAATCAAATGAGTGAATATTGAGAGTCACTGTAAGCATGCCAATTAGTTGCTATTTGGGAAATTCTTCAATCCTAGGAAAAATAATCTTAAAAGTCTTTGGAAAGAGATATTTAGAAGAATTAAGCTAGCTTTTGAAACCAAGTCAAATCTCGAAGAGATCTATCCTTGTCGGATCAGCCAAAACCAATCTAGAAGAGATTTATCCTCTTTGGATTAACTAAATCAAATTTTGAAGAGATTTATCCTCTTTGGATCAACTAAAACCAATCTCGAAGAGGTCTATCCTCTTCAAATTAACCAAAAGGAATCTTGAAGAGATATATCCTTTTTAGATTAACTAAAATGAATCTAGAAGAGATCTATCCTCTTCAGATTAACTAAAATGAATCTTGAAGAGAGGTCCTCTTCAGATTAACTAAAACGAATCTTGAAGAGATCTATCCTCTTTAGTTTAGTCATTAAAGTCAAAACAAATCTTGAAGAGATTTATCCTCTTCAAGTCATCCACCAACTAAAATAAAACCAATCTTGAAGAGATTTATCCTCTTTAGATTAACTAAAACAAATCTTAAAGAGATATATCTTCTTCGAATTACAAGTCAAAACAAATTTTGAAGAGATCTATCCTTTTCAGATTAAACTAAAACAAATCTCGAAAAGATCTATTTTCTTTGGATTAAACCAAAACAAATCTCGGAAAATTCTATCCTCTTTAGATTATCTACCAAAACAAAGTTTTAATCTTGAAAAGATCTATCCTTTTCACATTGAGCAAGTTAGGTCTAGCAAAAATAGGTATCTCTTTTGTCTTTGTAGTAGAGTTCGAAGGGCAGCTGTAAACACTTTATTTTTGCCAGTTTTTTTATTTTTGTTAATTGAGCCAAGTTAGTAAATAAATAGAAAAATAGAAAAAAAAAATAAAAGTAAAAATAAAAAATAATAAAAAATAAAATAAAAAGAAAAAGGAAAAAGGAAAAAAATTAAAAAAGAAAATCAAATCAAGTCAAGTTATAGCAAGTTAAGTCATAAGTAAAGTCATGTTGAGTTGAATTGTTAGATTAGATGACGATATGGGCTTAGTTAATTAATTTTAGGCCAAACCAATATATAGTAAGTATTTATCTAATTTAGGGGCTTAAAATTAGGATTTATTAAGCTATATTTGATCGAGTAGGGCCTGAAAAGAAAAGCTCGAGCTAACTAGGGTTTTTAGAAGCTAGGGTAAATCTTGGAAGAATTACAATCATATCTTTCGTATCTTCGATATAAAAGACTCGATTTTGAGCTTATAAATAGCACATCGATGGGAGATTCAAGGGATGGTTTTTCTTTGGAATTTTAATCACACTCCTATATGTATACCCCAGACACTCCTTCTAAAATACCACACACACCCCATGCGCTACCATACGTCACCACCCACACCGTACGTACTGTCATGTGCCACCACTGTACACACACCACCACTACTACTATTGTTGCCTAACTTTGCTACTTGTGTCACCTGTGTCACCACCCACAGCACCGCCACTGTTGCTCAAGCCTTGCCCAGTAGTGCTCACTATGTCACCATCATCGCCTATGTCCCCTTCGCCTATGCCCAGTAATACTAAGATCACAGCCTGTGCTCGTCTTTACTAGCGTACTCGCCTATTCTCGCCCATGCTATCACTTGCATACTCGCCCAGTTTCACCCATTCTATCATCTGTGCTCGCTCGTGTGCTTGCTCTTGTTGTTGCCCATGCTCACCCGAAGCCTCGCTCGCGTGCTCACCCAATCTTGCCTTTGCTATTGCCTATGCTTGCCTAGTCTTACCTGTACATCGCCCAGATCACTGCCCAACGCTAATGGTCTAACGTTAGGTAAATTTTTTTTATTATTTTGCTTTATTTATTTTATTAATTTGCTTTATTGGTTTTTTTTTTTATTAATTTTTTTCCCATGTGTTTAAGTGTAGGTTTTTTTGGGTTATTATTTATTTTGCAATTTTTTAGTTAAATTAGGTTTTTGAAAAATCATATGCTTTTTTAATAATAAGAAATATATTTTTTACATATAGGGTTTTTTTTCGGAAAAGTAAAATATCTAAATTGTGTTTTTTTTTTAACAAAAAAATATTGTTTTTTTAGGGTTTTGGTTCAATTAAGAAAAAATAGATTTTTTTAGGTTTTTTTAAATAATAAATTGATAAAAAAATGTAAACCTAGCTCGGTTTTCAAAATAAAAATAACGTACTAATTAAATTTTATAAAAAAAACTACGTTCAATTCGATCCCGATTAGTGGGTATGTAAGTACCTTTGGGCAAACCATATAAAAAATAAAAAAAAAAAACTTTTCCCTTTTCCTTAAAAACAATTCATAATAAAAAATAATAAAAAATCATTTTTAGTTACATTTTGTGAATTTAGGTATAATTTTAGAATTTTTGGAAAATTCTAAAAATAATAGTCTATCAATTTTTTTAAAATTTTCACATGGTGACTTAATCTTAATATGTTAACCCCTTAACCCGGTTTTTTGGTTCAATTTTCTAAAAATTAATTTTTTCAGAATATTTGCAGATTAGTGGTCAAATTAGAGTCTTCTCACCCGAAAACTCTAATTTATTTCTTTACCAGTTGAACTGGTTAGCAACTCTAATTTTTAAATTTTTTTTAAAAAAGTATTTCCTTAGTTTATTGCTGAGTAATTTATTTTAAACAAATTGGGCTTAATATAGGTTAAATTAAGAAAATTGAAATAGGGCTCACCACTTACCCCTAACTTTTATTTCTTATATCATCTTAACTCATCATGAAATGTAAATTAGAAAGGTAAGGTTAGAACAAAACTATTATAGGATTTAGGCTGAGCTGCTTTGTTTTCCTTACACTCTTCAGGTCCTCTTGGAGCTAAACTCAAGCCTTTTTAATGATTTAGATAAGAATAGAAATTGTCTCAAAGTATTTCATTTAGCCATTTTCTCAAAACATAAAACACAACTAAAATGACTTAAAAGAGAAAGAGTGGAAACTAAATAAAACTTTAGTAGGTTGGCTCCTACCCAGTGCTTAGGTTTTAAGTCTTTTAGCTAGACCCTAAACTTCTCCACTAGGATCCTATGGGAATGTATCCCATTCGCTTATCTCAATAACCAACATTAGAAGCTTTCTTCTATTCTTCACTCCATTTCTCTTCATCTTGGCTCCCCCAAGTTTAATAAAAGTAGGTTTTTGGTATAGAGAAAATATATAGATAGGTGCTAGCTCAAACTCTACAATATACCTTTTAGGCTCTTAGCACTTTAACTTTAACTCAATCTCTCCAAACCAATTGGTTAGCTCAACAATTAGAGAGGGACTCTTATATTCAATTACCAATTCTAACCCATCATCTCCCATCTCTTTATCTTCTTCTACCTTGACGATTGAAAAGGAGATCTCATCTTCAATTACCTACTCCCATTCATCCTCTTTAATCACTATCTTTACCTTTGGGGAAAAATGAATGATGGGGTCCCTCATGTCTTTAAGAAGCATCATCCTAGTGAAGAAACCTACTTCAATTATTCTCTTTTCATTTGGTATCCCTTTCTTCTCATTTACCTTAGCTTCGTATTTGTGGTTGTTTAGATTTTGATGTGCCTAGGTGCTCAATTATCACTAGAGCTTATCGTAGGTATGGAGATGAGAACTAAATGGGTCATTCAAAGTAGCAAAGATAATAGAAGGGTAAGGTCAGTGAATTTAATGTAGTAGCCGACGTGAAGCTGTTTGGAGGATATGACTCACCTATGAACATAATACGGCTTGGCACTTCACTTGATGTAACGCACAAGCTAATACTAAGGTCCATTCACCACTAATCTTTAGCTACTCGGCAAGACTAAATAAGAGTGTATAGAAATGGACTTAGAGAGGAAAGTCTTATGAGGACCAAGTATATTCAAAATGTCTTTAGAATGTAATATATATTTCAGCTACAAAGAGAGGGGACTATTTATAGTAAGTTCTTAGGGCAACATTACAAATAAAGAAAACTACAAAAAGGTATTTATGAAAAGAGATTCCTAATACATATGAAAAAGGGTAAATAGGACAAATGACAAAAAGAGAAAAATAGTATAGTATCAGGCGAAAGGACCGGTAGTAGTGAGATATTAGTTCCGTATTGGTATCGAATGTAAGCATCGTCGTATAGAAGTAACAAAGATAGTAAGCTTAAGAGTAGGGGTTGACGTAAAGGGGATCTCATCACTCGACAAGTCTACCTTAGCTTCGACACAAAAGGGGGTCGGGTGATAGGTACAATGTCATATGACTAAGGTCTTCAGCCTTAGCACTCGGTGTCTAGGCTTTAGCATTTGGTGGATAATGTTCAGCACTTAGAGCTTGATGAAGTAAGGTATGGTTGGGACTAGCCCTTAAGGAGTTTTACTATTCTTTTGCAAACTACGCCTCATCCTTGGTAAGCTAATTAGAGAGAATTCTTCAGGTGAGTGATTGAAGGGCTCGGAGGTACGTGCGGGTGAGAGAACTAGTGGTCAGCAGTCCATCAGTTTCTGGGGTTATTGAAGATTTTCCCTCAAATCTTAGCTCTCTTCTTCATCAAATACATAGGGTATTAGGTTTGACACATTAAAAGTAGCAAATACACCATATCCATCAAGCAACTCAAGCTCATATGCATTGCCGTTGATGTGCTTAAGGATCTTAAGAAGTCTATTTGATATGGAGGAAAGCTTATTCATCCTCTTCCTAAGGAAATGCTCCTTGCTGAGGTGGACCTAAAAATGGTCACTAGGATTGTAAACTACACGTCTCCTTCCTTAACTTCCTTGCTCCTTTTGTTGGGCTACAATTTGTGCCAGTTGTTCAGCAACCTTTTGATGCAACTTTTGGAATTTCTTGGTACGTTGCAGGTCGAATTGACTCTTCCATTGAATGGCTGGGTTAATAGCCATATCTAAGGGTAGGTTCGGGTTAAATCCATAGATGACCTCAAAAGATGACCTTCTTATTGAGCTGTGACCTGATCGCTTGTAAGAGAACTCAATGATAGGTAGGCATAGGTCCTAATCATGTAAGTTCTTCCCAATAGCTGCTCGCAGGAGGTTGCTGAAGGTCTTATTTATTACTTTGGTCTAACCGTTGTTGAGCTTAGTTTTTCACCCTCCTAATTCTTTTCATAAAATTAGGTCTTCTTTAAGCCGACCAATACTAAATCCTACCCGTTTAATATTAACCCTAGACTAGGGTTTAAAGAAGACCATTTTTTTCAACTTGAAAAGATTTGGAGTTACCACTCGACCGGAGTCGGGAAAAAGGGTTAAGTTATGACCAATTGGGTGGATTGGTTATAACTTAGCTACCGGTTTATCAATTAAAAAACCAAGTTATAAGTACGTTTTTTTTTTAAAACTAGAGATCTAGATTTGGGAGCTAATTTATTAAACCCTAAACGGGTACCACTTTTAACTTTCCGAATGTAACTTCGCTTTTCAAATATACCCTTTTTAATTTCTAAAAACATCTAATTATGATACATGCGACTAAATTGATTAATTTACATAAATATCTAAAAATGGAAAAAAAATACAAAATTTCCATATTTTAAGTCGCTTTGTACTTGTGTGCGGCTATCTACGTACCTACTATTCGGGATCAGACACATGTAGTTCTTTTATAATAAAACTTTAGTAGGTGGTTTGATTTTAATTTTTGAAAAAGGGTTGCATTCACATTTTTACCCAGTTCAATTTATCCAAGGAAATTCTTTTAAAGGGTCCTAATTGGTGTTTTATTTTTAGAAACTCTAAATTAGTCCTAATTTAGAAAAAGGTCTATTTATTTTCATTTATTTTTAGAAAACTTAATTTTTCTAAGTGTATGAAAAGAAATCATAATTTTATATTTACCTATTTATTATTTATTTCATTTTATTTACTTCATATTTTTTCTTAATTTATTCATCACTTATCACTTATTACTTATTTAAAAATAAAACAAAATTACCTTCTTCTTTTTTCTTCCTTTTTATTTTCTATTACATTTAAACAAAACAAATAAATAAATAAAAAAAAACAACACCAATAAATAAAAGAAAAAGCTTCGGATGGATTCGGATGTGCAGGTCGGACCTAGGTGGGTCCGGCGGGTCGGATCGAGGCAGGTCGGGTTGGGTCGCTCCACTGGTTCCGGGTCAAGCTTGAATGCCTTCAATAGCAATGGTAGTAGAAGGCTATTTGGGTAGTTCTATTGGCTAAAGCGAGGGGGTGAGGAGTTTTTTGTGAGTTTTGGATTGGGAATAGGGGGTAGGCTAAGTGCCGTGGCTTAAGGTGGTCATTCGGCGGCTGTCGAAGGTGGCGATCGGCGGTAGTGCTAAGACAACATTGCTAGGGGGCACAACGGAGGTCGAGGAAAGTTGTATCAAGGAGCCCAAGTCGCGGGGAATCTTCTTTGAGCGGTAGCTCGACTTGGGTTAGAGCGAGGAGAGGGAATTGTAGAGAAAGAGAGTGAGCTAGAGAGAGAAAGAGAATCGCCGAGGAGAAAGGGAGCTTAAGAGTTAATTCTAAAGCTTGGGGATCCCTTTTCTGCTCATTGACGTCTCTATTTATACTTGAATTTCAACCCAACAACAAAGGAAAGCTCGGATCGAAGTTAATGGAAATGGCTAGATTCTCAGTTTTTTTCCAATCTTTGAAGCTCGATTTGAAAGCATAATTAACCGAACTTGGACACATTTTCTGTACCGATTCATAGTAGGCTATGGCTAGTGTGAGATTGATGTGGAATTTGTGCAGAAATTGAAGCTAAAGTGGAGGGAGCGAGCTGTTCTTGAGAAGGAAAGCTGAGGAAAATTGGGAGAAAATGGAGGAAAACTGAGGGAAAGTGCTAACGTAGCACCACGTTAGTCGACTCGACAAACCCCGACCGGCCACGTGTTATACTTGACATGTAGCGACTGACATGGCATGCCACTTGGCTGACACGTGGTGCCACGTCAGCAAAGGTCGTCTAATTCAATTATGCTACGTGTCAGGATACGTGGCATAATCAGATCCTGATACATGGCAGTCTCTGATTGTGCAAAAAACAAAAAGTAGGAAAAAGGCCTCTTTGCCTTTGCTAAGTTTTGAACCCAAAACCTCATGCTTAATGCTAGTATTATGTTCATATGCTTAACCATCAGGACGTTGGACTCGGTTAACTTGGGCCATATCTAAATCTAAGCCTAAGTTTGATGGCCTAACTTTTAAAACCTAAGTTTAATCTAATGAAATGTTATTTTTTTTAAATCTTTTATTTATTTATTATTATTTTTATTTTTTATTCTTTTTATAATTTTTTTCTTATTTTTTCTATTTTCCTATTTTCTTATGTTTTTCTAGAATTCCTATTTTCCTAAATTTTTTCATTTTTTAGGGCTTTCTTTAATTTTCTTTTTTTTTTTTTGAACTTTTCTAATTTAAGACCTTATAACTTAATTTGAAAAATAAAAGGGGGCAAAAATTAGGTGTCTACAACTGTTCTTTTTTGTGGTAAAGTTTGAACAAAACTTTACCACAAATATAAAACATACACTATTTTTGCCCTAAGAATGGGTTTTATGCTAGGAAGTGCTACAGCTTACTATCCTAAGTCCAATCCATTAGGGATTTTGAGAAAAGAAGGGTGGCACTTTAAGAGATGGCTGAAAGATGAAAAGAAGAATTGGAGTTTGGTTATACTTGTATGAACTAACAAAGTGAAGTAAAACGGGCTAAGTGCTTCTTGAGCTGGCTAAGACACTAAACTGAGTTGAGAAAACTTGGTCATTTCTTGATGAGCTAACTAACCAAGGTGGGCAAAGTGCTCCTAGAGCTGGCTAAGAGCCTAAGAAGAATGAGGAAACTTAGTTGTACCTTAATAAGCTGATTACCCAAGGTGGGCAACGCGCTCCTAAAGCTGGCTAATACCCTAAAAAGAATGAGGAAACTTGGTCGTGGCTTGATGAGCTGACTAACTAAGGTAGGCAAAGTGCTCCTAGAGCTGGCTAAGATCCTAAAAAGAATTAGGAAACTTGATCATGCCCTGATGAGCTGACTTACCAAGGTAAGCAAAGCGCTCGTAGAGTTGGCTAAGACCTTAAAAAGAATGAGGAAACTTGGTCATACCCTGATGAGCTAACTAACTAAGGTAGGCAAAGCGTTCCTAGAGCTAGCGAAGACCCTAAGAGCAAACTTGGTAAGAAGATGATGAAGGTAATTGCTTTATGAGCCGGTTAAGAGAAACTTAGCGAAAGAAAGCGCCCTACAGACCTTGGTGAAGATAGGGGCTTGTTTGCAAGAAATTTGGAAACATGAACTAAGCTAAGATTGTATCTTCATAGGTTAGCCAAATATTAAATGTAGAAAGTAAACGCCTTTAGGTTGGTTAAAAAAAATTTGTTGGGAGTAAAAATGGTCTAAATGCAAGAAAAAATTGGTGTACTAACATTGTGTCGAAATACTTACCCGGTCTCTATCGATAGCACCCAATTTATCAAACCTTTTTTGAAAAGCCCCCATTGGAAAATTACTGACTCTTGTTTTAGTCCCTTGTTATCAACCCAGATGTTCTTGACATACAAAGTTCGAGACTTTGTTGGTTTTTTGGAGAAACCATGGAGATTAGCTCAATGCAGGAAAAAACCACCCACTATTTTTATTTCTTTGGGACTTTTATGAACCCAAAAGCCTCATTCCCATCTACCGTGATTGATTACTTCAGTTTCACCTTCCTCTGAAAAAAATGAAACTCCCCATTGAGGGGGATCAATCCATAATAAAGTATTTAAAGAATTTTGTTAGTTATCAATGTTCTAGATCTTATTCATTAACTCCTCTTGTGTTTGCAGTGTATAGGTTTGGTTAAATGAGGTCAAGGGAATTAGACCTGTCCATGGAGAGGGTGATTATTCCAACAATGACAATGGTCAAGGATACCAAATTTGCTTGTAGATAATGAAAATTAGACCACAATGACATTCAAAATGACTGGCATTTTCATATCTTGAGAAAAAATTCCCATTAATTTCTTATGGATAATACAATTTTACAGCATTGTCATTTATAGGGTCTCTCAAATTTGGACCATTCATTTGGGACAAAATCAGAGCCCCTCCTAATAATACTCGCTTCACAACATAAGGACCCCTGTAATTGGGGGTGAATTTCCCTCTGGAGTCTTGTGCATTGGGGAGAATTTTTCTTAACACCAAATCTCCTTCTTTAAGGTTATGAAGTTGCACCCTTTTATTGAAGGCCTGAGCCATTCTTTGCTGATAGCATTGATTATGACACTGGGCTGTCAATCTCCTTTCATCAATCAGATTTAGTTGTTCAACACGTTTCTTTACCCAATCGGCTTTGTCTAAATGAATTTCTGATAGTACCCTGAGTGATGGGATTTCGACCTCTATTGGTAACACTGCTTCAGTGCCGCATACTAAAGAGTATGGTGTTGTCCCAATCGATGTTCTAATGGAAGTCCGATAGGCTATCAGTGTGAAGGGTAACATCTCATGCCAATCCTTATATGTAACAACTATTTTTTCAATGATTCTTTTGAGGTTTTTGTTTGTTGCTTCTACAGCTCCATTCATTTAGGGTCGATAAGGAGTAGAATTCCTATGAATGATTTGGAATTGCCGGCATAATTCTATCATAAGCTTGTTGAGATTAGTGCCATTATCAGTGATGATTGTTTCAGGAGTCCCATACCGAGCTAAGATGTCCCTCTTGATGAACTTAACTATGACCCCTTTAGTAACGTTCGAGTATGATGAAGCCTCTACCCATTTGCTAAAGTAGTCGATGGCAACTAATATGAAGCGATGCCCATTAGATGCTCTTAGAGTGATAGGGCTGATGATATCTATGCTCCACATTGAAAAAGGCCATGGTACTGAGAGGGCATGCAATTCCTGAGGTAGGGCATTTATCTTATTCGCATAAACTTAGCATAAATGATAGTGCCTAACATGTTTAATGCAATAACTTTCCATTGTTGACCAATAATACCCTAGCCTCATGATTTTCTTTGCCAACATGTACCTATTCATGTGAGGGCCACATACTCCTTCATGGACCTCTTTCATAAAATTCTCAGCCTCTACGTCAGCCACACACCTTAAGAGTGTACCATCAAATGAGCGTCGGTATAAGGTAGACTTGCTTACTAAGAATTGGGTAGCTAGTCTCCTAATCATCTTTCTGTCTTTTTTCTCAGCCTTTTCAGGGTATGCACCTTGTTGTAAGAACACCTTAATATCATGATACCATGGTTTTTGGTCATTTATACCCTCAATTGTTAGGCAGAAAGCAAGCTTATCTTCAATTTCAATAGTAAGGGGCTGAATCTTGACTCCACCAGATATCTGGCTCATAGATGCTAGCGTAGCTAAAGCATAAGCAAATTGTTTATGAGTCCTTAGTATGTGATTGAAGGTGACTTCTATAAAACTTTCCGTTAACTCCGTTAAATGCCGGTGATAAGGCACCAGCTTAGGATCTTTAGTTTTGTACTCTCCCCGTGCTTGGCCAATAATGAGCAAGGAGTCTTCATACACTTCTAATTCTTGAATGTCTTTCCCTAGGGCCATCTTGAGTCCCAAGATGTATGCTTCATATTCAGTAATATTATTAGTGTATGGGAAAACAAGCCTTATGGCCACAGGATATTGAGTACCTTTAGGGGATATTAGTATTGCCCCAATTCCACATCCAGACATGTTGGCTGCACCATCGAAGAACATTTTCCATTTTGGTGGCTCATCATCCTTTCCTTTATCAGAGTTTCCTTCAACCACTAAAATACCCTCATTAGGAAAATTGATTTGTACTTCTTATGGAGTACTATCAAAGGGGTTTTCTGCTAATCGATCTGCTAAAGCTTGCCCTTTGACTGAATTTCAGTTCACATATGTATTGTCGAACTCTGATAGTAGCATTTGCCACTTTGAGATTTTGCCAATTAGGGTCAGTTTGCCTGCCAAGTACTTTAGGGGACCGTGTTGAGTCAGTAATTCTACCTAGGATTAGAGTATGTATTGTCTAAGCCGATGCATTAGCCAGACCAATGCATAACAAGTTCTTTCAATTTCTGAATATCTCTACTCCCCTTCGGTGAATTTTTTGCTTAAGTAGTATACAACTCGTTCCTTTCCTTCCTCATCTTTCTGGCCAAGCATGCACCCTATGGACTCTGGTAATATTGTCAAGTATAGGAATAAAGGCTTCCCATGTTTCAAAGCTACTAGAATTGAAGGGTTCATGAGGTATTCTTTAATTGTTGTAAAGGCCTGCTTATACTCTTCGTCCCAATTGATCTTGGCATTCTTTTTTAACAACTTAAATAAAGGACAACACTTGTTTGTAAGTTGGGATATGAATCGAGATATATAGTTTGAATGGCCCAACAAACCTCTGATTTCTTTAAGTGTGCATGGTGGCGGTAGGTCAACTATTGCTTTAACTTTATCAGGGTCTACTTCAATGCCTCTTTGGCTGATTATGAAACCTAACAACTTCCCTGAAGTTGCCTCGAAAGTACACTTCTCTAGGTTGAGTTTCAGTTGGAATTTTCTCAACCTACCAAACAATCTCCTTGGATTTTCTATATGATGTTCTCCATCTTTAGACTTGGCAATCATATCATCGACATATAACTCGACTTCTTTGTGCATCATGTCGTGAAAAATTGCTACCATGGCCCTTTGGTAAGTTACCCTAGCATTTTTGAGTCCAAAAGGCATCATTTTATAGCAAAACGTGCCTCATGTCGTGATGAACATAGCTTGGCTTTATCTTCTTCAGCCATTCGAATCTGGTTATACTCGGAAGATCCATCCATGAAAGAGAAGATATGGTTTCCGGCCGTATTATTGACCAATACATTGATATGAGGCAAAGGAAAATTATCTTTAGGGGTTACTTAATTGAGGTCTCAAAAATCCCCGCACACCCTGACTTTCCCATTCTTCTTCATAACTAGTATTATGTTAGCTACCCACTCAGGATAATCAGATACCTCAATGAAGCTGACTTCCAATAATTTTTTGACTTCTTCCTTGATTTTCAACAAGATATCTAGTCGAAACCTTCTCAACTTTTATTTCTTAGGCTTGATATCCTCTTGAGTGGGTAAGTGATGGACTATAATCGATGGGTCTAATCCAGGCATATCATCATAAGACCATAAAAATACGTCTTAGTATTCGGATAGCAATGTGGTCATCTCTATTTTTTTATTTTCTTCCAAATTTCCCCCAACCTTCAATACCTTAGGGCTTTCGTTGGTACCGACATTAATTATCTTTGTTGGCTCATCAATGGAAATTTTACTCATTTCATGTTTTTGCCAGCTTTCTTGTACATCATTATGGTCATCAACATCACCCTCGACGACTAACTCAGTAGGCCAAAAGTGATATCAATATTCTCATTGCCTATCTATGCGAGGTATCCATAGCCTCTATTCGAGTTGTTAGATCTGGAAAGAAAAAGAAAGTGTGCAAAAGGAAGAGTGTAAGTAAGGTTGGAATAAAGAGAAAAGAAGCTGATTTTATTTTAGGGAACTCTCTGTTGAGTACAAGCATTTGGAGAACAGAGGCAATTTATTACAAAATTCTATAAAATACTAGATCATGATTCATCCTTTACCCTAGGGAAGACTTATTGTTATTCATAGGGATGGAGAACCAATTTTCAAGTGATGGGCTTTGTTGATTAGGCCATCCCCTTCATTCTTGTTGGAAGTGCCTTCTTTAATGGGCTTTGAGTTTTAGGTTTCGGTCTTGATGAAAGTTTCTGACAATGGTAGGAAGTTCATTGGAGTGTGATATAACTTGTCACGCTTTCTGCCCCTATTTTGCATCCTTTGCAATTCTTCTGTTAGGGTTGGAATGTACCCTAACCCATAGGACCCAAACTGGCCTTCTTTGTATTTCAGCCTCTCTTTTTTTTGCTGATTGGTGATCATGCATACCTTATTAAACATCTAGAGTCCAAAATCCTCTTGTTCTTCTATATTGATATAGGGTATAGCTGTATCTTTATAAATTTCATAATTTTGGTCACCCAGAATTGTGATGACCTGGCCATTGGAGATCAACTTAACTTTTTGGTGAAGAGTTGACAGTATAGCCCTTGCTAAATGTATCTAAGGCCTTCCTAATAATAAATTGAAGGTCCTTAGAATGTCCTAAACCTGGAATGGGATGCTGAACGTCTATGGGCTGATATCAATTGATAAGTCCACCTCCCCTATTATCTCTCTCCTGGACCCATCAAAAGCTCTTACCGTTGTTGAACTAGGTTTAATAGCGGTTGTATCGACACCCAATAGATCCAAGGTAGCTAAAGGACAAACATTTAGAGACGACCCATTGTCGATGAGGACTCTTATTGTGATGATGTTATTTATCCTTACTATTATGAATAGAGGCTTTGTATGTTGGATACCTTCTTCGCCCAGTTCCTTGGTGGAGAAGGAAATTTGATCTATGGTGAGGATGGAATTGGTGATAGAGCCAATCTTTTCAGCCAAGATTTCACGAGGGACCTTAACATCCCTTAGTGTTCTGAATAAGGCCTCTTAGTGTAGGTCTGATGCTATTAATAGACTCATGAGGGATATTTGTGCCGGAGTCTTAGTGAGTTGGTCCATTATTTCGTACTCACTAGACTTGATCATTTAAGTGAAGGCAGTTAATCCTTCTTCATGTTCAGCTTGTTCAGTGTTTGGCATTTCTTGTACACCTTTCTTCTTTAAGTCTTCCTTTGGATTGTAGATTCTACCGGAGCGAGTGATCCCCCCTACAAACAAGCTTGATTGCCTTTGGTTTATTGCTTGGTAATTGAAGGGGGCAGCTTTATAATTTTCGGGGGCCATAAGTACGTAGAATATGTACCTTTTAGTTTGTAGGACCTCTTTTTTGTAGAACCTATAAACCTTTGGTTCTTGGTTATAACTAATCATGTTGATGGCAGATTTTGGGTGGTCAGATATCATATTCATGATAGGACCATGGCTTGGTAGTGGGTTGTTGTTAACGTTTGGGGTAGGAGCCTCCATAAAATCTAGTTATACTGTACCTTCATCGATCAAATCTTAGATTTTATTTTTCAACCGCCAGCATGAATCAGTTGAATGGCCTACTTGCCCTAGATGATATTGACATCTTGCATTGGGATCAAAGAACTTCGACCTATACCTTTTACTGGGAGCCTCAGAATGTAGAAGATTATCTCTTCTTAACTTCTCGAGCACTTGACTAAGTGGAACAAGTATTCTGGTGAACTATCTCGGGGCCCTGTTAACCTATAGTTGGTTTCTGTATGGTGATTAAGCTAGCGGAGGATTCGTCCTAAAAGAAATTTGGGAGTTAGGTCTTGTATTCAAGTTGACCATGCTGACTGTAGTAAGGCCTCTCAAGAGTGTTAATGAAAGTTACAGTAAGGCCTTTTTCAATTACAAGGGTAGATACCCTTGTAGCTAAGGACCTCTACCTTTGAGCATATTCTTTGAAGGACTCATTGTGCCTTTTCCTTAGGGCAATCAAATCTATTATTGTTGGTGCCACTTCGACATTAAATCTATATTGCTCATAGAATGCTTTAGCTAGCTTCTCCCATGTATTTACCTAATTTAAGTTCAACTGGGCATACCAGGTTAAAGCAAGGCCTGTCAGGCTGTCCTAAAAGGTCTGGACCATGAGTTGATCATACTATGTATACTTTTCCATTTTACGTACATACAGCTGAGTGCGTAGCTTGTGGCATCCAGTCTCATTGTATTTTTCAAAGTCAGATACTTTGAATTTTTCTAGGAAGCTTCCATAATCGTAGGCAGAGAAGTTTGTTATTTTAGCGTACTCGAATCCATCATACCCCTCAAGTGTTTTCATTTTTTCAGTGATTTGTCGAGTCAACCGCTCTTTGAGCTCCTTCAATCCGTCATGGTTAACTTCAGTCTTCGAATTGATTGGGAATGAGTAAGTATTTAGCTCAAAGGTTCGGTTAGCCTTTGGAAATACCCCTTTAGTTTCAAAGGATTCAAAGCCCTGATTGCCCTTAGGGTAAGCTTCTTCTATTTCAATGGGTGAGGCCTCAGTATTCTTTCTATATTGGGCTTTCGAATGCTCTCCATTTGATGGGGCCGTAGACCTGAGTAGAGAGATGCTGTCAGTAGGGAAGCTTAGTTGATCTACCATCTTTCCCATTGTTCGTTGCAAAGATTAGAATCTTAACTCTGTGGAGTCAATGGCCTCAAGGTTACTATTGCCATTGTTGTTGTTTCCTTGGTTGGCCATTCTAGCTTGAGAATGAGTTTTGATGGGGCTTCTCTAGGAGGTTTGACATTTGGGAGCTATCTTGGCAACCTAGGTGAAAAACCACTTCTCAACAAGTTAGCATAGGGATATTTAGAAAAAAGGAATGCAAATGAATGAAATGCAAGTGAATCACACGGATGAAAAGGAGAGGATCGACAAATGATTAATAGAATGGCAAGTTATTTATTATTTTTGAATTCTCGGAGTCTTATTACATGAAAGAAAGAAAAAGGTACAAATTCATCTATGCTAATTTCCTTCTTTTCTGTGGGCTAAATGACATTTTCTTCTTCTTTCAGTCGTACTTAGTTGCTTCTTCAAACTCTTGAATTTTCTTTTGAGCCATCTCCAGCTGGTGTTCCAAGGCATGTGACCTTTATCTAGATTCTCAACATAAGTTTGCCTATTTATCTTTCTCATCATGGACGATCCCCATACGCGCTTTCATTTGGTCCATATAGGTCACCATTTCAAAGTTAGGGTGTATAGGGGAGGTTTGAAGGACTTCTAGTGCCCAATATCGCATTGTGCCTACCTTGTGAAGTTGATTGTATAAATACTCTTTGGTAACCCGGTATTTATCTACTTCTCCTATGAACTCACTCAGATCGATGTTTAGGCTTATGGTTCGGGTGTCTTACTAAGCTTTGATCTTGTGAAGTTTGGATACCTTTTCTATTGAGTGAGGCTCTTCAAGATTAAGAGTGAATGGTTTCAATGAAGGTTTGTGAACTATGTCCTGGATCCCTCCAAATTGTCTTACCATGTTGTTTGGATAGTAGCCTATACACCAGCTCATCCTGATCAATGGTACAGCATGGTAATTCTTGCAAATTAGTATGACCTTAGTATAATTGCTCCACCTAGCAGTCCACAATATGTCTTCTACTCGAAAATCTTGTAAAACCTCTATCTAGAAAAGGGTGGGGATTTTTTCTGGTGATTTGATCTTATCAACAAAAGAATCAATAAGGTCAACCTTATTCACAAATGCTCCCCTTATTAAATCTAACCTAAAGCACTTGATGTGACTGATGAACCAAACCATTAATAATGCCATGCTTGACCTGAGATCTCCATAGCCCCTTTCTTTAAGGAAGTTAAGATTCCTTATTTGCTTAGCAAGTAGGGTAGGAATGTAAGATTTACCTTCCTAAAACTAAGCCACTAACTCTGTTACCCTAAAGTGTATAAGAAGAGACCCACTTGGGAACAAGATAGTGGTGAATACAGCTAGCACATAGGCCTTGATTCGGTTTTCTCTCCAATTCCCAAAAAACAACGCTAGATTGTTGGAGCTAGGCTCATTCTGGAACTAATGGACTAAATCCCATATCTTGATGGCATATTTGTTGCAGTCGTTTAGGGCCTCATTTATCTCAGTCTTACAGATCCCTAAGAATCTTGAGAAGATATATGTTAGGCCAAAGCTGAGTTTCGGGACGTATATTTCATCCAAAGGAGGAGATTGGAGCAGTTAGGTGTACTCCTCTAGAGTTGGGCTGATTAGATGTGGTCCAAATTGGAAAGCCACTTCTTTGGGCTCCTAGAAATGGATTAAGGCCCTTACTAGCGTGATGTTAACTTTCACTTTGGTTAGTGAAAGTATGAGGCTAATTTTGTTGGTAATGAACTGTTGCTCTCTCGAATTAAAGGTTTGAAACCACTGGTTGAGTATAGGCTTTAGGTTTGCGGGTTTATGGACATGAATCTCTTTGGCGAGAACCCTGGTGCTGGATGAGCTAGCCATTTTTGGAACATTACAAAGAAAGCATAAATTACATGGAAAAGATTAATATACAAGATCTCCTATGTACATCAATTCTAGGAAGAATATAGGAAAACTAAAAACTCCAGAATCTTTGTCATTTTTTCTTTCTTCTTTTTTTTTTTTTACTTTTATGTAACATTGCCATTTTGCTAATTATTTGTTGACCCTATGATGTGTAATGCAAGACAGGTGGGTTCTAACGGTATTTAAACTCTGTAACCTCATACGTTTATAAAGAAATGGTTCTTTGGTCACATCGAAGTTTCAGTGGGGTAGCCTAATCGGTCTTAAACGGTAGTTGCCCCACTAGTCCAAGACTTTACACAATGGCTCCCCATCTTAAGGTCTTATGATGGCATGAGTTCAACCGCATCTACCATGCATTCAAAATGTAGTAAAATAAATCTCGTGCTTACTAAAATAAATATGTTAATTAAAACAAATATGTACACAAAGCAATCAAATAAACAAATCAATATATAAAAGAATAAATAAATAAATAAATAACTAAACAATGCGGGTAATTTGAAAAGTGATTTTAATTTGCAAATGTTTTTAAGTGGTTAGCCCTCTTAACGGTCCCTAGTGGAGTTGCCAAGCTGTCGAGCCTGGATTTTCACCCTCCTGGTTCTTTTTATAAAATTAAATCTTCTCTAAGCTGACCAATACTAAACCCTACTCGTTTAATATTGACCCTCGACTAGGGTTTAAAGAAGACCATTTTTTCCAACTTGAAAAGATTTGGAGTCACCACCCGACCAGAGTCGAGAAAAGGGGTTAAGTTATGATTAATTGGGTGGATTGATTATAACTTAGCTACTAGTCTATCAATTAAAAAACCAAGTTATAAATACGGTTTTTTTCAAAAACTAGAGATTTGGATTTGGGGGCTAATTTATTAAACCTTAAACGGGTACCACTTTTAACTTTTCGAATTTAACTTCGCTTTTCAAAAATATCCTTTTTAATTTCTAGAAACATCTAATTATGATACATGCGGCTAAATTGATTAATTAACATAAATATCTGAAAATGGAAAAAAATACGAAATTTCCATATTTTAAGTTGCCTTGTATATGTGTACGGGTGCCTACGTACCCACTATTCGAGATTAGATACATATAGTTCTTTTATAAAAAAACTTGAGTGAGTGGTTTGATTTTAATTTTTGAAAAAGGGTTGTATTTACGGTTTTACCCAGTTCAATTTATCTAAGGAAATTCTTTTAAAGGGTCCTAATTGGTGTTTTATTTTTGCAAACTCTAAATTAGTCTTAATATGGAAAAAGGTCTATTTATTTTCATTTATTTTTAGAAAACTTAATTTTTCTAAGTGTGAGAAAAGAAATCATAATTTTATATTTACCTATTTATTATTTATTTCATTTTATTTACTTCATATTTTTTCTTAATTTATTTATCACTTATCACTTATTACTTATTTAAAAATAAAACAAAATTACCTTCTTCTTTTTTTCTTCCTTTTTATTTTCTATTACATTTAAACAAAACAAATAAATAAAATAAAATAAAAAATAAATAAAACAACAATAATAAATAAAAGAAAAAGCTTTAGACGGATTCGGATGCACGGGTTGGAGCAAGGCGGGTCGAGCGAGTCGGATTGGGTCGAGTTGGGTCGCTCCACTGGTTCTGGGTTGGGCTTCAATGCCTTCAACAGCAATGGTAGCAGAGGACTATTCAAGCAGTTTTAGTGGCTAAAGCGAGGGGTGAGGAGGTTTTTGTGAGTTTTGGATTGGGAATAAAGGGGGTAGGTTGAGTACCGTGGCCTGAGGTGGTCGTTTGGCAGTTGTCAGAGGTGACAGTCGGCAATAGTGCTTGGGCGGCACTACTAGGGGGCATGGCGGAGATCGAGGAAAGTTGTATCGAGGAGTCTTCCTTGAGCTGTGGTTCGGCTTGGGTCGGAGCGAAGAGAGGGAATTGAAGAGAGAGAGAGTAAGCTAAAGAGAGAAAGAGAATCGCTAGAGAGAAAGGGAGCTTAAGAGTTAATTCTGAAGCTTGGGGATCCCTCTTCTGCTCATTGACGTCCCTATTTATACTTAAATTTCAACCTAGCAACAAAGGAAAGCTCAGATTGAAGTTAATGGAAATGGCCGGATTCTTAGTTTTTTTCCAATCTTTGAAGCTCGATTTGAATGCGTAATTGACCAAACTTGGACGCGTTTTCTATATTGATTCATTGTAGGCTATGTCTAATGTGAGATTGATGTGGAATTTGTGCAGAAATTGAAGCTAAAGTGGAAGGAGTGAGTTGTTCTTGAGAAGGAAAGCTGAGGAATATCGGGAGAAAATGGAGGAAAACCGAGGGAAAGTGCTAACGTGGCACCACGTTAGCCGACTTGACAAACCCCGACCGACCACATATCACACTTGACACGTGGCAATTGACATGGCATGCCATTTGGCTGACATGTGGCGCTACGTCAACAAAGGTTGTTTAATCTGATTATGCCACGTGTCAGGACACATAGCATAATCAAATCTTAACACGTGGCAGTCTAAAATTGTGCAAAAAACAAAAAGTAGGAAAAAGGCCTCCCTACCTTTGCTAAGTTTTGAACCTAAAACCTCATGCTTAATGCTAGTATTATGTCCGTATGTTTAACCGTTAGGTCGTTGGCCTATGCCTTGTCCATATGTGCAATTAAATTGCACATATGGACTTGGTCAACTTAGTCCATATCGAAATCTAAGCCTAGATTCGATGGCCTAACTTGTAAAACCTAAATTTAATCTAACGAAATGTTATTTTTTTAAATCTTTTATTTATTTATTTATCTTTTTTTTTTTCTATTTTCCTATTTTCTTATGTTTTTCTAGAATTCCTATTTTCCTAAATTTCTTCATTTTTTAGGGCTTTCTTTAATTTTCTTTTTTTTTTTGAACTTTTTCTAATTTAGGACCCTATAACTTAATTTAAAAAATAAAAAAGGGTAAAAATTAGGTGTCTACAACTGTCTGTCTGAGGGTGGTAAGAAATACTGTACATAAACTTAATGTCAAGCTTCTTCCACAGGGTCCTCTAGAAGAAACTTGTAAACTTCGAGTCATAGCTGGATACAATACTTCTAGCACTCCATGCAATTGCACAATTTCCTATAAAAATAGGTTAGTGACAAATAAAGCATTATTAGTTTTATAGTAAGGAGTGGAGTGACTCATCTTGCTGAACTGATCGACTACCACCATAATTAAGTCATGTCTTCTTAGTGTTTAAGGAAGGTTGAACATGAAATCTATGCTTAGGTCAGTCCATTGGGCTTAGGTGTGGGCAGGGGTATGTATTCTCCATATGGCTCTCTCCTTCCTTTCACATGTTTACATACCTTGCAGCTCTCAAGAATTCGATGCACATCCTTCGTTATCCTAAGCTAGTAAAAATGTTCTTTCAATATTCCAACCGTCCTCTTTTCTTTGAAATGGCCAACTAAGCTTCTAATATAAGCCTTTTAGATGAGTAGCACCTTACCCGAACTACTCGGTACACAGACCTATTTGCCCTTCATTAAGAACCCTTCACTTAGGTAGAATCCGTCTACAACCCCAACATTGCACTTAGCTACTAAGGGCCCAAAATATAGATCATGCTCATATTGATCGGGCAGTGTGTCAAATTTAAGTACCTTATCTTACAATGTTGTAATGAGGGTATGACGACCAGAAATAAGCAATAGGTCTATGCTCCTGCATAAAGACAACACCAATGCCAACTTTAGATGCGTCACATTCAATATAAAAAACTTTCTTGAAATCTGGTAGGGCGAATATTAGAGCAAATGCCAATTTAGACTTTACATCTTTAAAACTCTTCTGAGCTTTCTCCAACCACTTAAACTCAAAGCTCTTCTTAGTCAATTTGGTTAGTAGGTGTAGTGACCCTAAGAGGAGCCTAGTAGTATTGCCTAAAATTTCCATATCACGTGTGCACCCATGATAAGAAAATCGCCTTGCAAGTTAGAGATTTCAAGACTCTAAATAGTTATTTGCTAGTCTTCAATTTTAGTTCATTGACTCATTATATAATATAAATAATTATGGATATCCATTTTTCTACAATTCCTCAGAACCGCAAAGAATTGGTATCCCTACCAAAATAGTGAAATAAGATAGACAATTCCAGAAAATTCTAAACTTACTAAAGATACTAAACTTACTTGAGATATTAGTCATTTTATTTTTTTTTTTTCGGAGCATTCCAAATTATCTACATAAGCTTTTCATCATACTGATTTCAATGGTAGCACTCTGTACTCAATTCCTATCCCATTCCCAACTATCGATTAACCTGTAAGGAAAAGAACTATTAGGGTGTAAGCTTACACTTAGTAAGATAATTATCCTCATTAATACCGCATGACAAAAATTTATTAGATGCATAATCATATGAATGCATGAACAATCAGTATGCCAAACAACGCATGTAGTGGCCTAAGAACTGCATACAACTCAAAATTATAGCCCCTGTAGTTGAGGTTTGGAGATAATTAACCGACCCAAACCAAAATCCAAGTTCTAAACCTTAGGTTTTATTTCATTTGCACTATTGTACTTAAGTCAAAACAAAACTATATATATATATATACGTGTGTATGTGTGTGTGTGTGTGTGTGTGTATACTTTCTTTATCGAATAACAAATAATATTTTTAAAATCCCAAGTCTAGTAGTATGGTGGCCTCCGCAATCCACAAACACATGCCCTAAGTAGAAGCCATAAAACTCGGCCCCTCACCGACAGTTGACGTCTCCCGACGCCTAATAAGCCCACCAGCTTAAGACAGAGACTCAATATATATAATGACATAGCTAGTGCCCAATCCTACAAGAGACTTATACTCTTGTGAGTCCCTTCCCATCTTTTATGTGAAGCGACAGTCAGTGTTATCCATATGCAATATAGGGAATGCATGATTCATTTTGATTTCTTAATTGTATAAGTGATTAACTCGATTTTCAAGGTGATCAGACAATTTCATTCCATACAATTTGCATGTATACATTAGTTCAAAGAATTCCCATTATTATATATAATTAACAAGTCATTGCATTCATCTAAAAATCCATACACATGCATTTCCCATATCCCATAAGCATCCAAATTTATATATATAAGTTTAGGCACATCTATTCTACAAGCAAAATTAAGTAAAGAGTCATCGGGAATTTACTCACTCTACCATGTAGATCAATCAAAGTAATCCAGAGACAAGTCGTCTTCATACATGGTGTCCCCTGGTCATTGAAATAATATTTATAAGGGATTGAAATAAACTTAGGAAACTAAGTTAATTTTTTTTTTCTTAAGTTATACTCTTGACTAGTTTTCGTAATTTTTCTCGGTTTTTACTTAAAGTTCAATCGCATATAACTTTTCGTTTTAAATCTGATTTTTATATTCTTATAGTCAATCTTCATCATTTTCGAGTGTACTTTAACGTGGTGAGGTTAGATTTTTGAAATGAGGCATGCAAATCTGTCCATGGGTCAAAACAGTAGCGTTCTTCATGTGTTGGAGTGCTTTTGGGTCTTGTTTGGTAAATGGGCTTTTTGATAACTTGAGAAATCATTTAGGCTTGGTCTTAAGATTTTATCCTAAGCTCAAAATACTCCTTGAGATCAGATTTACAACTTTGATTTATATTCCTAAGGCTAACAACCACTTCATGGGCCCTTTAGTGGGCTTAAGTTGTCAAATGGGCTTGTTTTTGGTTCAAACTAAAGTTAGTGGCTTTGGTGAGCTTATAGAGCCTTAGGTGGATTTCTTATGGGTTTCAAAACAATCTCTCTTAATGTTTTTAAGTGCTGGTCAGAATTTTATTGAAGGCCCAACTTAGAGTTCTAGGCTTATTTTGAGAGTTTTAGGCTCGGTTTTGAGTTTCAGGCTTTGTATACTTACTATACTTGCTTTAGTTAATCTTTTCACTTTGTTCATTTACTTTTATCATATTTTTAAGTATCTCTTACCCATGTTCCAGATCTAGTCATGATGATTCCAAGGGGTTCTCACTTGGTTTTTCAACTTGTTTCATTATTTCCTTAAGTTTAGGTATTAGATCATGCACTTAAACTACTTGTATCCAAATCTTAACTTAACTTTTCTTCCATAAGATGATTCTTTAACTCATGCTTCACACAAAGAAATAGAAGATCTTACACTTATTACAACTTCCATATCATAGCTCATGTCATACAAAGTTGATTTTTTCATAAAAGCTTCATGTAATGGATTTTCCTTTACCTAAGGCTAGGTTTGAGCATCTTTAACTTAATAGAAATGGAAGTAACATCTAAATGGCTCACATGTACTCCATGTCCAGCATGATGTCTCCTAATTCATGTACACATTTCATGACTTTCTTAACTTAAAATCTTCCATTCCAAGTGTTAAACATATATCTTTACATAACACCAACTTAGCATGCTCATAATTCAACTTTCATGTAAAGGGGTTCACAAGCTTACTTTTTAAGGTGGTCTAGCTATTTTATCATCTTATGATCATACTAATATCTTCATGAAAACATGGTCCCCTAACATGTAACACTAAACCACTAACACAAAGAAACAACTTACTTGTCCTAAAAGCGTAGAAACGGTGGTTGTGCAACTAAGTACCCTCTTTTGTTCCTTGTTTTTCCTCCTTCTTCTTGCAAGCTCCTTTGGAACTAGAGTCTTGATCTTTGAAGTGGGGCTTTGAGGATATTTTAAAGTTCCTAAAAGTGGTTTTTGAAGTTCACAAATAGAGGGCACAAAATAAAGCTTGTTGCCATGAGTATGGAAGCAAAAATGGTGGCGGCAATGTTGGGATTTTGTGGAGTTGGATTTATTCTTTTGATTTATGTTTAAAGTGAGAGAAAAGGAAGTAAAAATGGAAGTGAAAGAGGGAGAGAGTGGCAGATTTTAGAATGAGAAAAGAAGCGTGTGTAAGAAGCTTTAATTGATTGTCTTGTAACTTATACAAAAGTCAATAATTGCAACTATTGATGATGTAAGCATTAAGGGGTGAATAGTGGTATGTAAGAGAAAGTGATTGATGGTTGAAAGGCAAGAGTATGGCCCCCCTTTTCTCCTTGTTTAAATCTGCCATTTAATGTCCTTTGG
The DNA here is from genome assembly GCA_024138015.1 of Lumnitzera littorea. Lineage (NCBI taxonomy): Eukaryota > Viridiplantae > Streptophyta > Magnoliopsida > Myrtales > Combretaceae > Lumnitzera > Lumnitzera littorea. The sequence continues at coordinate 72,713,296 of JAMXBB010000005.1, read as the reverse complement.
GGTCATGGAATGGTCTTGTCTCATTTAATGAAGTTAAGCATGTGAAAAATTATCCATATGTAGTATAAGTGAAGGGGTGATAAGGAAAATGTCTTATCACTAGATTTTGATAAGTTATCAATTGATAAATGATTCCAACTCTCAATCGATAAGTCATTTAAGGTGATTGGTTGGTCTATTTATTTATGTATAAGGCTTAGACATGAAGATAAGGGCATAGTCTTATAAGAAATTGTTTTAGGGTTTTCATCTTGCATTGTTTTGTAATTTATGATTCGATTCCTATGAAATTGTGAAATTTTCTAAAGTTGAATGAAATTATTCAAATTAAATTATTAATTAATTACTTAGCGTTAAAATTCCTTAATTATTTCAAGGTTAGGGTTTTAAGTGACTTTAGAGCTCGTCATTCTTCAAGCTCAGGTTTTATCGATAATTGGTTTTTGAATTGGAAAAATTTGATTTGTTTCTAAATATAAACTTAAATTCTTAGTTTTGTTGATCCTTAGGAACGTTTAGACAGTACTTTTAATTAAATTATGGGCCCACTAAGAGTAGGGTTTATATTTATCAATTGATAAGTTATTTAGGATGATTGGTTGGTTTACTTATTTTTGTGCACAAATCTCATGTATAAAGATAAGGAGATTTCCTTATATGAAATTCTTTTGGAGTTTGTCTCTTAAATTGATTTGTAAGTTATGATTTAATTCTTATAAAATTATGAAAATTTCTAGAGTTGAATACAGTTATTCAAATTAAATTCTCAATTAGCCGCTTAGGGTTACAAGTCCTTAATTGTTTTAGGGTTTTGGGTTTAGAGTCTATGGTTCTCATATTCGAGTTTTATTGATAATAGGGTTTCGAATTGGAAAATTAAATTCGTTTTTAAATGTAAACTTGATTTCTTAGCTTAGTTTATCCTTGGGAATATTTGGGAAGTGTTCTTAGTTAAATCATAAGTTCGCTAAAAAATAAGGTTTACAACTTATCCATACATAACATGGCTTATAAGTGAAGATAAGGGAATTGTCTTATATAAAGTTCTTTTTAGGGCTTGATTCTCAAATTAATTTGTAGGTTATGATTTGCTTCTTAAGAAATTTTAGAGTTTTCTAGAGTTGAATAAAATTTATTAAAATTATATTTTAAATTATTTATTTAGGGCTATAAGTCCCTGATTATCCTAAGGTTTTGGGTTCGAGTGAGTTTAAGTATGTTTTAGAGTTCGAGTGGGATTATGTATGTTTTAGGGGTTTTCACCAACTTGGGACTAATTGACTTATACTTAGGAGCTTAAGGATTAATTGGCTTAATTATTTAGGAACATTACTTTATTATGCAACATATACATATATATATATATATATATATATCATACAATAGACTAAGAAAAGAGAAGGAAATTGCTTATTAATATATTTATATGTATATACATATTGTGAGGCTACTTATGTACACAAGTAAAATAATTTTTGTAAATTTATTAATTTATTCCTTTAATTAGCTTAGTTTTGTTGTTTATTATTTACTTGAAATAATCCTTGATTTGTTCATTATCAATTTTATACGATTTCACAAAATTATTGATAATTTTATTGATTTATGGCTTTTCAAGCATTAAGATAATTTTATTAAGTTTTTAAAGATCTTTATGATTTGACATTTATAGTTCCTGTTAAGTTTAGGTTTACATTTTTTAAAAGTATGCACATGTAGGGATTGGGGTTTTCTTGCATGATTAGGGTTTCTAAATCGTATAATTGGGTCTTTCAAGTTCGTTTTAAATTCTGAGTTTTAAATTTTAGTCGGTTTTCATTTTATGTAGAATTATCGACTTAGGGAAATATTTACGATACTTAAGTTCGATACCATGTTTAGAAGGTTAAATTTACAGAGTCTACAGTAGGGCAGTTATGGAATTAAGGTCTCGAATGAATCTCCAATAAAACGAAACTAAACCATGGAACCTCCTAACCTCGGCAACATTAGTCGACATTGGCCACTCGAAAATAGCTTTAACTTTCTCATCATCAACTTGAACTTCTTCCTTTGAAAGAATATGCCTAAGGAATATAAATTCGCTTTGGCAGAACACACATTTCTTCAAATTGCTAAATAGTCTTTCGATATGGAGAATGTCGAATACTGATCTTGAGTCCTCCAAATGGGTAACTAGGTTAGCATTATAGACCATAATGTCATTGAAATAAACCACAACACATTTGCCAATCAGTACCCTCAGTACATGATTCATTAACTGCATAAAAGTACTTAGTGCATTCGTCAAACCAAATGGCATCACCATCTATTCAAACAGACCATCCCTAGTCTTAAAGGCTGTTTTCCATTAATCTCTAGGCTTCATTCGGATCCAGTGATAGCCACTCTTCAGGTCAATCTTAGAAAAGATGTGAGCACTATGTAACTCGTTAAGCATATCATCAAGTCATGGGATCGGGGTATTGGTACTTAATGGTAATTTATTGATGGCTCAACTGTAAATGCACATTTACCACAATGCATCCTTTTTTTACACTAGTACAGCTGGTATAGCAAAGGGGCTTATGCTCTTATGGACATATCTTCGATCCACTAGCTCATCTACTTGCTTCTTTAGTTTGGTTACCTGCTTAGGATTAAGCATATAAGCAGGTCGGTTCTACAGCATAGCTCTAGATTGAAGGTCAATGCAATGTTCAATGCGTCTTAAAGGTAGAAAGCCTTTCAGCATCTTAGTAGGAAATAGGTTAGCATACTCCTGTAGTATTATTTGCACTTTGGCAGGTAAGCTCTTAGCTTCTCTTAACTCCAAAAGTGTCCTGACTAAAAGGAGTACACATTCTTTAGCTTTGACTGCATGGGCAAATTGAGCTCAAGAAATCACTAAGGACTTCTATTGTAGTGATCTGGTAACCTTCTCTTGTGCCTCTTGCACTCCCTTAGGACTCATAGGGGTTAGTATAACCTTCTTTCTATCCTTTTAGAACATGTAGGTGTTCTTATACCCATCATATAATACTCTCAAGTCAAACAACTAGGGTTATCAAGTAAGATGTGTGAGGCACACATAGGAAGGATGTCACACAACACTTTGTCTTTATACCTATCACCAATGGTAATCGGTACTCTAACCTACTCAGTAATGGATAAACCTCCTTTTTCATTCAGATAGTGAATCTTTTATGGCTCAAAGTGTGGAAGGGTTAGCAATTTCATAGCCTTAACTACCCCTTGTGCTATGAAATTGGTATAGCTTCCTTCGTTAATGATCAAGGCACATGGCTTGCCATCTACTCGACAAATCGTATGGAAGAGATTCTCTCTTTGTGAATTCTCATCAGCCACAAAAGTATTAGGAGATCATCATATAACAAAATAGTTCTCAGCTTCATTCTTAGGTGGTGTTATGACATTGGTGTTTTCCTAAAACTCTCTTAGCATCTGTTAAACTTCCATCTCTTCCTCTGTTTTGCTTGCACTCTCTACTTCGAGGTAGGGCTTGTCTCCCTTTATAGTCATGACTTGACAGTTTGGACATTGACTAACTACGTGCCCATAACCGAGTCATTTAAAGCATTTGATCTCTCGAGTCTTCCTTCCTAAGCTCTGATCTTAGTCTCTTCGGACCTTAGTCTCCTCGGCCTTGCCTGTACCTCGGTCTTCTTTAGGTTTTTTCGACACCTGTCCTCGGCAGTCCATCTCAAAACTGTTTGGTGCTCGGCCATGATCTGATCAGCTCAGTAGTCCTGGTCAGCTAATTTAGCTCCATCTCTAGCTCTTAACCCTTTGTGCCACTTAGATGGCCTCATTTAGACTTCTAAGTCTTTGTAACTCTACAATATGACCAATCTCAATTTTGAGCCCAAAAATGAATTGAGCTACTGTTTGCGTCTCGAGCTCGTCAACATCACATCGAATCATGAGCAACTAAAATTGTCAAACATAATAGTCTATTAATATGTTTCTTTGTCTCAAGTCTTGGAAACGTTAGAAAGTATCTTGTTCATAGTGTTCGGAATGAATCTACTTCTCAAGACTCTCTTCATCTCATTTTATGTTCGGACTTCTCGTCGGGCTCTCAAATAGACGTTCTACAACTTCTTCCCCCACATCACTACATATCCAAAAAATTCCAATGCAACTACTCAGATTTGAATAGCATCTTTGTAGTCATAAAAATCAAAGATCTTTTCCATCTTCTCTTCCTAGTCTAGGTAGTCATCAACAGTACTAGACCCATTAAAGCTTGAAATCTATATTTTGAGATGCTTAGCTCCCTTGGGAGCTCTAAGCTCACTTTTCTCTATCCCAACATATTGCTCCTCTTCCTCATACTCTTCAATTTCATCCAACTAACGTCTCCTTTTGACAACTCTATCGGTAAGATGGGGTGGTGCTTAGTTCATAGGACTGGGCTCGGGAGCTTGCTGTTCATTCATCTATCATCTCAGCTTATCTCCTGTTTCTTAACCCTATTCAATGACAACTCTCTTGCGGCCCAATCTTTAAGACCCTTTGTATTAAGATAGCTAGATTGGCCACAATAGTGGCCAGGTCCTATGTCTTGTATTTGTTCATTTGTAGTACGTGGTGTTTGTTGGGTAATACAACTATGACCAAGAGCAATACTCACAGCATCGTTAATCTCTCCTTGAATGCTGGGATTCAACCTTCCTAAAACAAAGCTTTAGAAAACACTCTTCACATAAGAAATTCCCACATACAGAGAATACTAATTGAATAGTGAATTGTGAACTTGCTTTGTTGTTCCCAACAAAAACAGAGTATAACAAATAGCAAGCTAGAAGGAACTACTACAACACAGCTCTCGATTACAACCTCATGCTTTGATATTAGGATTATATGATGTACCTAGGAGCTCAGTTATCATTAGGGCTTACTGGAGGTAGGGAGATTAAAACCATATGGGTCCTTCAAAGTATCGAAAAAAAATAGAAAGGTAAAGTCGGTGAACTAAATGCAATAGCTAACATGAAGTTGCTCGGAAGATATGACCTACTTACGAACACAATACGGCTTAGCACTTCACTTGATGTAATGCACAAGCTAATACTAAGGTCTATTCGCCATTAATCTTGAGCTACTTAACAAGACTAGATAAGAGTGTATGGAAATGTACTTGGAGAAGAAAGTCTCATAAGGACTATTTATATTTAAAATGTCTCTAGAATGTAATATATATTGTAGCTACAAAGAGAAGAGACTATTTATAATAAGTCCTTAGAGCAACATTACAAATAAAGAAAATTACGAAAAAGATATTCATGAAAAGAGATTCTTAGTGCGTACAAAAAGAGGTAAATAGGACAAATGATGAGTAAGGAAAAATAGTACAGTATCAAGCGAAAGGACAAGTGGCAATGAGATATTAGTTCCGTACTGGTAGCAAATGTAAGTGTTGTTGTGTAGAAGTGATAGAGATAGTAGGCTAAAGAGTAAGGGCTGACGTAGAGGTGATCTCATCACTTGGTAAGCTGGCCTCGATATGTAGCACCTCGGCCTTGTACAAAAGGGGGCTAGGTGATAGGTACAGTGCCGTATGACTAAGGTCCTCGGCCTTAACACTCGGTTAATAGGCATTGGCACTTGATGTCTGGGCCTCAGCATTCGACAAATAATGTTCAGCACCTAGAACTTGACGAAGTAGGGTGGGTATGGTTGAGATAAGCCATCAAGGGGTACTTCTACCATTCTTCTGTAAACTGCGCCCCATCCTCGGTAAGTTGATCAAAGAGAATTCTTTGGGTGAGTGATTGAAGGCCTCAAAGGCACACTCGGGTGAGAGGACCACTGGTTGATAGTCCATTTGATTCACTTTTACACCTTAATACTCTTCCTTTTCATCCTCCATCTCATCTCTATTAATGATCTTCCCTTTAAAGTCCTTGTCATGCTTAACATCCATTTGTCCCTCAAGTCTAAACTCTTCAATATCATCACTTCTAACCAATTGTTCCTCATAAGTTTCATTTGATTGTCTTGGTCTAAGTGTCTCATTGTTCATACACTACCTAGCTTCCATCTCTTCCGTGTGTTGAAGGATTGGGGCATATGCCTTAGGATATTGATGTTTACTCTCATATGCCAACTCTAGAATGGATTTCCTTTTAGGTTTTTCGGGTGCTATGGCTCAACGGTGTGGATGGAATGATCATTTCATAATTTGTGTTTTGAGGAAAGGGTGTTTGATAAAGAGGTTAAGGGATAGGTCTCTTAATGCTACACTCATGAGTTCAATGATTTCCTCTACAATTCTTACAAATCATGAAAGATGAGTATATATACCTTGTATTTTTTATAGAATTTTTAGAATAGGGTAAAGGGTCATAATTTAGGAAAAAGCACAAAAAATAGAAAAGTAGAAAAAAATATAGAAAATTTAGAAGAAATCACATAGATAGAAAGATTGGAAAGAATCTCAAAAGTAGAATATTTAGGAAATTTTTAATAAAAAAAATTAAAAAAAATCAATAAATAATAAATAATAAAATTTTAGGTAGTTAAATAAAATAGGATTTTTAATTTAGTTTTATTGTTTTTAGGGCCTTAACTAATAAAAGAGAAGAAGATTGTTAGGCTTGAGCTTAGATTTAAATTTAGCTCAAGCCGATTTAGTCTATATGTGCAATTTGATTACACATATGAACAAGGCACAAGTCAATGCCCTAATGGTTTCATACTATGATTTGCACTTGGGTTTAACTTAGAGATCCTAAGTTCGAATCTTATCAAAGGCACAAAGTGCCTTTTATTTTTTCTTTACAAAGCACATCGACTAGGTGTCAAAAAATCACTAGGCTACATGTTTGGTCTCGGCACATAACACTTTGTGATTGTGCCATAAGCTAGCATGGCATCTACTTATCAGCCACATAGCATGATAAGTGTCATATGACACGTCACTACCCTTGACTACATCATTTGCCATGTGTCACGTCAAGATACATAACACAATATCACATGATCACGTAGCTGATGTGGCGCTACATGAGCATGTTTTTCCTCTTCTTTCCTTTATTTTCCCTAAAATTCTTGTAGTCATGCTCTTTGGACAATCCATTTTCAAGCTCAATTTAGGGCCTTTCTCTTTGTAAGTTGACGAATCAATGGGGGCATTGTAAAGCCTACATAGGATACTACCAATTCAAAACAAGAAACTCGTCTAGATTTATTCATTAAGGCAGCTAAAAATTAAGTCAAAATTTTGGAAAAGTTGTAAATGCTTGTTTTTCTTTTCCATGATTCAAGTTGCCACTCTCAAATCTAAAGCTTCTAATTGCCTCGTTTAGCAATTTAAGCTCCCATAATTGTGTTTAACTGACCAATTACACATAAATTCCATTTCAAATTGTACATTGATGGTGGAAAAATCTGAGTGCATTCAACCTTAGATTCAAGGCATTTGATTGTTTTCTTTACTTAGTTTGAGCTCTAATAGTATAAATAAGAGCTTGAAGGATCTTGGATGGCCATGAACCCTCTCTCCCAAAAACTCTTAAGCTCTCTTACTTTCTGTCTCTCTCTATATCATCTTTGCCTCTTTCTTTATCTATAGCTCCCTTTTTCTGACCATTTTTAAGCCACATCACTACCATAGCTAAACTCCCCTTGACCTTTACTTTCGAACATGACCAAACCCAACTACTACCATAACCTTCGAAGCCCAAACCCCAATTTGCTACCTTCGAACCCTAACTATCGTACGTCCCTACCACTCTAACTACAACTCCAAACTAAACTAACCACACTACGTAACTCTCTAGCCTACAAAAAGCCTAACCCCTACTCTCTAACTACACCCATCAACTACTACGACGGCCAAACCAATGCCACTACCTATGACCTAATTCCGATCACCACCCGAATGGCTACTGAACATCAAGGCACCAGGCTTACCCTACCCCAACTCTAATACGAAAATCATAAATCTCCCTTTCCTTGCTTGTTTTGACGACCAGAAACATTTGAAATAACCTTCAATCAACCGCTGCTGTTGAAGCTAGAGACAAACTGACCTGTGACCTACTCTAGATTTATTCGACTTAACCCATCTAAAGACCCACACTCCAAGCTTGATCTACGTGTAGCATTTGGTCTAGCCCTCTTTATTTGTTTTGTAAGTTTTTTTTTTTTCATTATTTACTTATTTAGTATTGCAAATTCCATTGTAATTGTAAATTAAAAGGAAAAAAAGATGGAAATAAAAGAAAAAGGAAAAAAAGAAAGAAGAGAAAAGTAGGGAGTTTAGTTCATTTTTTTTATCTGGTCAAAACATAAAAAAAATAGAAATAAAATGAAAAAAAGGGATAAAAAAATAAAAATAAAAAATAAGTCATTTTGTTACTTAGAAAAACCATTTTCTAAATAAACAAACATAAATCAGCCTCTTTTCGAAAACTAGGACATTTTCAAATTCCTTGATATAGGATCCTTTTAGAAATTTTCAAAATAAAATGGATTGCATAAAAAACATAAACTCGGCCATTTTTCAAAATTAAAATGAATCAACAAATTAATGTTTTCAAAATGAATTACAGAAGTCTGATCCTGACTAGTGAGTATGTATGCACTTGTATGTAATCATGGTACAACTGAAAATATGGTAAGTTTTCTTTTTCCATCATTGCAAAAAACGATTCAATTATACCTTTTTAGTAGGTTTAACGTTATTAAGTTGCTTACATGTAATTAGATGTTTTCTTTTAGAAGGGTATTTTGAAAAGTAAATGTAAATTTGGAAGTTAAAAAGTTGTACCTATCAAGGGTTTATTAAGATAGCCCCCAGATCTAAAATTTTTTGTCTTCAAAACTTTTTTCTTAAAATTGGTTTTTCAAGTAGATCAATGTTTAGGTTAAAATTGATTTACCTAATCAATTTTAACCTAACTCATTCTTTTTCTTAATTTCGGTTAAATGGCAACTCCAAGTATTTTTAAAACATGTTTAAAAACTTTGATTTTTCTTAATTTTTAGTGGAGGGTTAATATTAAATGAGTAGAGTTTAATATTGATCGGACTAAGGAAAATATATAAAACTTGTGAAAAAATTAGGCTCAATAGCTTGGCAAATCTATTGAGGATGTCAAGAAGGCTAACCACTTAAGAACTTTCTGAAATTAAATTTATTTTTCAAATACCCATGTTATTTAGTTATTTTGTTAGTTATTTATTTATTCATTTCTTGTAAATATATTTTGCTTTGCTTACCACATACAACATACATTGGGATATTGGGTAGGTAGGGGGGTTCATTTATTGCATCAAAGATGTAAGGTAAATGGTTAGACCTAAGCCGTCTTAGGACCCTAAGACAGGGAGCTACTATGTAGGTTTTGAGTATAGTGGGGTAACTATCACTTGAGGCTGATTAAGCTACCTTACTTAAGCTTCGATGTGATCAATAAACTATTTCCTCGAAAATGTGTAAGATCACAAAGCTTAAGGACCTTTAGAACCTACCCTAACTTACATACACGACTTTTAGACTAGTGAATAAATAGTGATAGGGCATATAATCAACAAAAGGTTAGGACTCTATCGGAATTCCATTATACCATAAAAATGTTTTAATATACTTTCCTCATACGGTAATAATGGAATTCCAGTAAAAGCCCCCTCCTTAAATCCTTTTATTACCACATCATGATTTACTCGTTAGCTCTTTGCACTTGCATTCATGTACCTTCATCTTTTCTGATATTTATATGTAAATTTTAATGCTTATTTATTTAGTTCTGTGCTTATCTATGTAAACATTAGAATAAGACCATTAACCCTATAAAAGCATACTAGCGAATTTTTTTTAGCTAAGCCTTTGTAATAATTAAAAAACCTCATAACTTATAAATAATCTTCCTTGCTTTAAAGGATAATTGAACTTTAATTTTTTCCATCTTTGTAAAATTTTAGAATCTCTCCACTTTGTAAATCCTTAATACCCCTTATCAAATTCATAAATCCCTTTTCATCTATGTAAAGCCTTATAACTGTAAAATAGATCCTTTTACCAGCATTTCCCTTCCCACTAGATTGTATCTAGATTATTCGATTAGAAATTAGTTGTAAATATTAAGTGCCTCATAAGATTTTCCTTTGTGAAATAACTCTTTTCTTTTAGATAACACTTCTTATATGTATTGTTAGTAATCTTTTAGATGTTGTAAATACTTCCCTTTATTCATCATAAATTGTTTCTCACTCTAAGTTTTGGGTCAAGTAAATGTATCTTACCTGCATATTTTTTCTCTCTCTTATCATCCCTTGTGAAATATCTTGTAAAAATTCTCCTTAAAAGAAGTTAAGAGGATCCTATTTTGCTATATAAAAGAAAATTAAAAAAAAAAAAAAGAAGAAAAGGAAAGGTTGCTATTAGGTAAGAATTCTTTCAATCAGATTCAAATGGCTGATGATAAGCACACCTCCCTTGAAAAACGGTACATCAAACGGCCCAACAGTTGCAAATCTTGTTTCCCATAATCACCACTCTCTAAGTGTCTCAAGATTTAAATCTAGAAAAGAGATTTTTGAATCTAGAAGAAAAGGTAACGACACTACAAAAGAGCATTACAGATGTAAACCTCGCAAACTTTATGCTTTAGACTTAAAATCAAATTCAAAGAACCAATGGTATTTCCTAGGCTCACTTAGACTGAAGAAATTAAAATAGAGAAAATTTTAAATTGAAACCTTAAAAACGAACTCGAAAGAAAACCCTTAAGATAAAGTTCTATGAACCCTAATAGCATACAAAGACTCTAAACCCAAGTACACCTGACCATAAATTAAAAATTCAAATTGAATAAAAACTCTAAACCCCAAACCCTAGAGTTGTAAAACCTTATATTAAACTTTAAACGCAATGAAAATCTTAAATTGAAACATTTCACTTAAACTACATAAATTGCATAAACTTGATAACGAATGATAAGAGATATTTACAAATGATGACCATCAAACAAATTAAGTTAATTAAGCTAATAAATTAATGGGATTGCTAATTTATCTCTAATGATACATATTCTCTAAAACTAATGCTAAAATCGTAAGCGTACCTTTAAAAGTCCTCAAACCCTCATAAAACCCTAAAATGAATTGGAAATTATAATTTAGTGTCAAAAGCCCTAGTTTAATTAATAAACTCTAATTATATAGCCACATTATTAAGTAATTACTAATAATTCACTAAATTACTAGAATAACCCCAATTTGCCTTCTGAAATCATAATTAATTAGCAATAATCAATTCCAACCCTTAAAAGCCCTAAATTAATTAGATAAAATGATCCAATGGGCTTGATTAGCTTAATTAAATATGAAAAGCCCTAAACTATTTCTAACTATAATAATCTATACTAGTAATTAGAGTCGTAAGCTTAAATTGCATTCTAATCATCTACATATATTCATGCATCATAATTAGCTAAAGATAATCACAATTAACTATATAAGATAAGATGATTAGTTAGGAAAACAAGGAACCACTCACCTTTAGTAGACAAACCATTGCCTCAATTGACAAAAATCATAAAAAGCAAATTGGTCCCCATTTGTGCTTGTACCATGTAACCAAGAGTGAAAGGGATTTGTTCCCTACCACAACCACTTATAATCAACCTCTTTTGACCCCTCCATCTACATTTTACTTCATCCTCCTCCTTAGAATAAACCATAGAAATACTCTCTAAACACATAATTTAAAAACAAAGGAAAAACAAGAAGGAAGGAAATAAGAGCTGGCTTCTCGGACTTGGTTGTATACACCAACGCTCCAAGCTATAACTCTCCACCACCACCTCCAAACAACATAAAACCACTTGCATTCGAATCTCCTTTCATCTCCCTTTCTTGCCAACAAACATTTTTTACCAATGGAGTTTGTTTCGTCTTCTAAAAATGAAGTGAAATGAGACCCTTTAAATTTCCACTAAGGTAAACTTGCACCTTTTTAACTTTCCTTTTAGTTTGAGTTTATAAGCACAGTTCCTAAGCTTAATAATTAAGGAAAAATTATTAAATTGCTACCTTTGTTTACCATGTTTACATGCCCATACATGTGTATTTTCTTAGTTTTATAGTATAGTAAACATGTTATGTATAACGTTAGAAGCACATAAGTTGAAGTAAGATGATAAGTTGAAGAAAAGTAGAAGAATCATTATCGTATCTTCATTCCCATGCTAAGGCCAAAACATATATATGTATATCCCCACTATATTTTTTATTTCTCATGTTTATTTTGGTAGGAAATGGTTTTAGGTGCAGTTTATTAGTAGTTTGATGCATGTTCCAGCAAGTTAAGTATATGCCGTATAGAAAGCCATAGGAAATCATCTTAAACCACCCCAAACATGTTGAACAACTTGCTGTAAAATGTTTATTAATGGGTGAATCACATGTTTAATTAAAGATAATTAGGATTTGGGACTTAATCTTATAAGATAAGAGGCTAAACAAGGTCTATAGTGAGAAGTTAGGCTTAAAATAGACAATAGGTTTAGAAAAACCCTCTTGAGACCTAATGAACCATTAGTATCAGATCTAAAAGTCATGATAAAATGGGTCATTTAATCATTTTAGTAAACTATTAGGCCCATTGGATTAGAATAAAATCAAGATATGTTCCCTAATACATAAACTAGGCCTAAATTTAACTAAAAGGCCCACAAATAGAGCCTTGAGCCCACTTAATCACTTATAACCAGATCTGTAACTTTAGGAAAAGTAGACTAAACTTAGGGCCAGTGATGAGCTTAAGTCCAAAAAGGCAAGTAAGATTGGGCCTAAGCCCCTAAATTGCAAAATGAGCCTAAAGAGCCTTAAGAAAACCAAAATAAAAGCCTAAATAATACTTGACTAAATCTAAACCTAACTTAAAAAGACTTAAAGGAAGTATTCAAAAGGCCTACTAAACACTAAGGCCCTAAAATGTAAGATAATCCCAAAAGCCCTTAAAAGAACTAAGAATAGAGCCCAATTAGTGACCAGATCTAACCCCTAAATTAAAAGGCTCATAAAATAAAATATAAAAGACCTATTAAGTCTAAATGCCCATTAAAACCACACCCCATATGCCTCTTGGTAAGCTAAGGCCTTAAACTAGTAAAAATGCCCCATTTAAGCCCATAAGAGCAACACCAAGGCCCAAGGTAGAAATTTAAGGTGTTGGGTAGGAAAAGTCTACTTAATACTTAAAAGGTAGTCTAAAATATTAAGTGCAAGGCCCAAGATCAAAAGCTAAGCTCAAATCCTAAAATTAGGCCCAAGCCTTAAAGTGACCAAACTCATCATTTGGGCCTATGAAGTTGTAAGGTCTAAACCAAAACCTTGCTAACCCAAAAGCCCAAAAATAACCTCACCAAATGAGGGAATACGCGAAAATGATGAAAATTGACTATAAGAATGCGAATTTTCAACTTAAAACGAAAAAGTTTTGACTAAGATATGAAATAAGCAGAAATAGGGAAATTATAATGAGGCTAGGGAATAGATTATGTTTAAGATGAGTCTTATTTACTTTAGTTACTTTACTTAGGTAAATTGGGATACCAAGTTCAAGACTATCGAAGACTATTGGGAATACTTGACTTTAAGGATGAGTGAGTATATCGCCCCTTATTTTACTATGTTTTGTGCTTATATTTAATATACTATCTAATTATTTATGATAATTGAACTTGATGCATGTTGGGGTATACGGGAACTTATGTATGCCTATTCTAGTTGAACTATGCTTGCAAAATATCTTAAGATATTTCAAACACCCTTGTTTGTTGCATTAGAACGTAGGGCATTGGAGTATTTGGAATATAGTTGCTTGACTACCCTATGAATTTGACTTTAATAAATATTTGGCCTTTAATTAAACTGGACATGCATTATATCTTAGAACGTAAGTTAAAGGGTGTTAGCACCATGTGGTAAAGTAGGAGATCATACTTAGATGGATCTATCGTGATATTATGTATTGTGATTGTTTATTGTATGACATATTTTGTACAATATGTTCTTACCTCGACCTTTAAAAACTACTCGGCTTTAAGGAGTACCGTTTTTTGCTTGAGGCCAAGCTATGTCTACTGTGAGGGTAGTTATATTGTTAAGAGATTTTGTATTGGATGTAGATACTTAGGTCTTGACGTACCTAAATACTTCCTAACTTGGCCAATGGTAGGCATTAAAACCATACAGTTACCGACTGACTATATATATTATTTGCATTGCATATGCTTGTACAACATTCATATGTGTTATTGTTTGATGGCAAGCTAAGAAGGTTACTCACTAAGGTAGATGTAACTTACCCCCTAATAGTTTCTTTTACAAGTCTTACAAAGTTGGGGCTAGGCTAAGATTCGAGTGCAGAGTGCTCTATCGAGCTAAAAAAGTAGAATATAAGTTTAGGAAAGCAAGTGGTATAGTCGAATTAAAATTTTAAGGTATTTAGTGGCATTATGATTGTTAAGATATAGATACCTTTTCTTATTATTTGGTAAGTGATTCTAACTCTTTGTGATCTTATTGGACTGTGGATTGTTAAGTAGTAAATGTAAGTAAAATGAATAAGCACCTTTAAAAACCTAGTAGTTAGAGTCTTGAAACCTCTAACTTACACGGCGTTCTTTATATCGTGGGTGTACACGTGATATGAAGATTTTAGGAAAAACTACCAAGCCTTCCTTTAGGGCATTACAACAAACCTAAAATTGACAATGTGTTCAATACTTAGAAGATTTTAACACCCAACATCCAATACTGATCAAAGATTGATAAGCCCAAATAATGAAAGTGGCCCAAAAAGAAAAGAGCCAAGGATGAATGAGAAAAAACAAGCCCAAGGGGCTTGGAGGAGATAATTCACTCAATTAAGGATCTCAATGGCACAAATCTTTCATCATCTAAAGGAGGCAAAGATCTAGGCCTATGAAGCCCCTAATCCAAATTACAAACCATACAACTTTGACCTAGAGGCTCGATGCGACTATCTTATGTGTCAAAAGAGGCATTGAGGTACAAGATTCAAGACTTGATTGATGCTAAGGTCATTCAACTAGAGCTTTAAGTAGTTGGTCCTTCTTCTAATCGTGAGGGGAGTTCAATTCAACTACCTAAAGCCCCAATTCTTTTGGATTTACTAATACCTTCTAATAAGCTCACATGTTGTCTTAAGTAGTTGGGTGCTTAAATAGAGCAAGTTAAAGTAGGGGCAAAGAAGGATCAAGTTCTTTCTAATAAAGTTTGTAATAAACTCATAATAAGATGTTTTGAATGGCTTTGCAACATTTGGAATAAAATTATCTTTGGTTGCCTTCTAAATTGGGTAATTGCAGTGCGATTAATATTGGGGCAAATGAACGTACATTGTAGTATCTTATTTTGAAAGTTTAAAATGAAAAGAGGCAAACTATATCCTACATACTAAACTTAAATACATTAAGGGTTGAGTGACATTGTGGTCCAGACATTTTAGACTCATTTTTTAAGGGAGAACTACTTTGAATTTGATACGTAGATTAAAATGAAGCTAAGAATTTATTTTCAAATCCTAAACACAACTATCCATTGTTAACTTCCTTAGACCAATTCAAAGAATTTTCAAATTTAAACCTTGTCAAAAACCACCCTGCAATGGCGTAATTTGAAGGTTAGGGTCACTAATTAGGAGAAAATGATATAAAACTTATTTATGCTTGCTTTAGTAACATTAATTCAAGAATAATTTTTATTTTTGATAATTTATTTATTTTTAAATGAAAAATAGCTCACAAGAACCCTATACATATAGTCCAAACACTTTAGGGGGATAGTGAATTTTAGAGCTAAAAAAGAAGGATAAACAAAATGAAATGAAAGAATGGGGCAACAACTAAAAAAAAAAGAAAAAAAGAAAAGAGGTTGGAAAATTGGGCTCAAGTGTAAGATGAAAGGCCTAAAAGATACATCATAAGGGTAGTAAAACCGAGTTAAAAAGTAGGGAATTAAAGCCTAAATAGCCCTAATAACGTAAGTCCTTGAATTACATTCCAAGCCTAAAATCACAAAACCTCCATATTCACTCTAAATCATACTTCAAAGTCATAAATTGAAAAATTTCTTACTTATGCTAAATCACATAAGGCCTCTTCAACTATAATACCTCTAACACTTGATAAAAGCTCTTATGATCTTAAAAGATGATTTATATTTAATAAAATTTATTTTCGAAACTTAGGCAAACTATCACATCCTCACATAACATAAGATGTACCATCACATAGCAATATCTATTTATACTCAACAAAAGTTCTATTTATAACAAAAGAGTACTACAATAGAGTTCAGATTTATACCTATTTATATAAAAAGTACATTCGTCAAATTTATCCAAACTTAAAATATAGTACTTTTTTTTTTCCCATATGTACAAATCCTATATAGAACTATGAACAAAATGCTACAAGACTTCTTCAAAAGTGGCTAACTCCATCTTAAGCACTCCCAAAAGAATTTTCCCCCAGTTGATGTTACCCTATCAATTCTCTTCCAACTTATGGATACATAAGTATTTCCTCAACTCTTTGTGAGCTAAGTGAGAGTAGATAAAACAAAACATAGAACAAACATAGTACATATTTACCTAGATCAATACTATAAGATATTTAATTTCATAATCCAAGTTACTAATACAAATTGTTTATACAGGAAATTCATGCCATGCTTATGCATGTGATGTGCATTGGTACCGATATCATATACCTTTCCAATTCTTCATTCGGTTAGTTAACATACTCGAGCAGTTGGATACTACGTCCAGGAACTTAAGGCAATAAGGAGTTGCTTAGGAGTAGAATCCCCCAACAAAACCACCCACTATGGCTTAAATATCCAATATATAGTTGATCACACATCGTAGCCAGAATAAGTTGAGTAATGTACTTCTATATGCTTAAAAGCCAACTTAGTTGTCTTTAAGCTTTCAGAAACTCAACCAATAGGTCTTTTTGTACCATGCCATGAATGTAGTAGATGGTACAATAACCTAGTATTAGGCACGAATCTCAAGTTCTACATTATAGACAATTCAACTATCTCAACTTCGTCTTTATTTCTTAACTTTATATTATATTCTTTCATATAGGGTTCACTTGAGTGAACACTCTAAAAGAATATTCAGTTTCTAAGTTTTCCAAACAGAAATACATATTGATAGGTTAGTCATTTATGAGGAAACGTTCCACTTAGTCAACATACGTATTCAATAGAATGATGTATCCAATCAATCCAGTACCTCATTACAGTTTATGACTCAATTGACTTAAAGTCAAGTAGATATTGGTTTACTTGCAAGAAAACAAAAATATCCACTTACCTGAGCTTGATAGTAGCATAAAATACTAAGCTTCACAATGAGGTCCTTCCTCACTTACTACACCTAGGATAATACACATAGATCTCAAGTCAAGTACAGTTTGATACTAAATTCTTATAAGCTTTTACTAATGTTTTTCCCTACACTTATTCCAATCGTATGTTATTTATTTCTTATCTGATTTAATAAACTTTATATCATCACAATCATTATTTTGAGTATTATTGAGATATCTAAAGAGTCAAGACTAATCAATATTATCAAAAGTACAAAAATACTCTTTTGTATTACCAATTCGACCATATGTTAATATAGTTTTGTAATTAACCCAAATGAACCCTAAATCTAAATTAAAAATCCTAAAATTTCATATTTCCCAAATCTAACATCACTTATTATGTTCCCAAAATATCAATCTTTTACAAATTCAACAAATATCAAATTAAGACTAAATACTATATCATATATTAGGCTAATGTATAGGTTTATAATATGAAAATATATAATAAATAGTATACAAGCTTGATTAATTTCACGAAAAATCCTATAAACTCACAAAAATATGCAATTAATTATTTACCATGAATTATACTAAACTAGTTCTTATATATCTTTACAAAAATAGCAATTTTAACTCAAAATTAGTGAAAATTAAGTAAACAAATGAATTTAATCACAAGATAAAAATAAAGTGTTCCAAACATCATTATGAACTTCCAGAAATCATAATTCATAGGACTCATGTTGATTTTGTTAAAAACTAATTTATTCAATAAAATAGCAAAATTGCCAATTTTATACAAAATAATTACAATAAATACTAAATATGATTATTTTAAAAAATTATTGTTACTACAATTAAATTAATATATTAAGTATATTACATATAAAATTTCAACTTGAAAGGACATTATTTAATATTTCTAATATTTAATCTAATTTTTGTCCAAACAAAGCCATTTCTTAAGGACCTTATATTTCTAATAATTATTTTACTACAATAAAATTACTACATTAATCTATAAATAAAATAACTCCAAAAAACCAAGTTTTATAATTAAATAATATTATTTGCTATTTTTAGAAAATTTACAAAGTTTCGTTCGAAGACTTGGTTCACCTAAACCGATCACCCAACCTTATCGAAACAACTTTTCTAGTGGTCTTTTCTTTGACCCCAAATGGCTACCACAACAGGACACCAACAATCTATTGAACCAACCTAGACTAGATCCGTACTCTATTTTTGCTCTAATTTTGTTTTTTTTTTCTATTTTTTTTTCAAAATTTTCTTTAGTATTTTTCTTGTATTTTCAAACTTGTAATTTTTTTTTTTGAAGTGTGCATGCCCTATTTATAATTTCCAAATTGATTAGGATTAATAAAAATTAGACATGTAGCATACACATGTCTTTTTTTTTATTATTTTTCAAAGCATGAGGTGTCAATTTCTTGTATTTTACCTTTTGACTTATCAATTACAATTGATCTTATGTTGCTACATCATTGGATGACTCATCCTTTTCTTTTCTTTTTATTTTAATTTTCCATTATTTTATATTAATTTACCTTATTTTAATAATAAATTATTATTATTATATAAATGTATTTAATACATATAATGCATATTCTATGTTAATACATGTATATTACATATAATTCAACTTCATTTATTATTTTTATAAGTTAAATAACTTAAATCTAATATCTCGCTATATCTAAAAGCTCGAATTTCACGTTTTTTATAATTATTGGCTTTATCAATAAATTGACATTTTACTTAAATTAATATTTTTATATAGCTTATTTTGAGAAATTAACTTTATTTGACTTACTTTATGTAACTTTTCTAACCTTACTGTGAAGCTTGAAATTAAATAGATAACATAGCTTGATACCTTAAATTTAGGGACTTAGATCCTAAGGTAATCGTATAGGTTCGAAATCCCGGGGCATTACAGCATACCCCCCCTTTTAAAAGTTTCATCCTCGAAACTTAACTAAGAGTCGAGAAAATATTAGTTTTTAACTTTACTCTAGGAAAAGAATAATCAATGATAGTATTATTAACCTTGTGCGAACAGGTCAGGGTATTAGGCTCTCATCGACTTGGCAGATTCCCATGTTGCTTCTTTAGTAGTATGTTGACTCCATAAGACTTTCACATACTCAATGTCTCGACTCCTAAATTTCTACACCTTGCTATCTAAAATACGAATTAGTTATTCTACATACATGAGGTTTTCCTTTAATTCCACTAAGGTACATCTAATATTTTTGTAGGATCACCTACAAATTTCCTTAATGTTGAGACATGAAATAAGTTATGAATTCTTGCCATCTCATTAGGTAATTCAAGTTCATAGGCAGCTTTCCTAATTTTTTTCTTAATTTGATATGGTTTAACATACTGAGGACTTAACTTTCCCTTAACATTGAATCACCTTACACCCTTCATTGGTGATATTTTCAAAAATACCCAATCACTTACTTAAAATTCTAACTGTTTTCCTCTAACATCTACATAACTTTTTTGATAGCTTTGGGCGGTTTGTATTCGTTCCTTTATTATGTGTACCTTCTCCTTTAGATCTTGTAATATTGATGGTTCGATGACTTGTTTGTTCCCTACTTCATCACAATACATAGGGGATCTACATTTACATCCATACAGTACTTCATAAGGAGCCATTTGGATAGTACTATAATAACTATTGTTATAAGCAAATCCTACTTATGCTAAATGGTCATCCCAACTACCTCCAAAATCTATTATACATGCTATCAGTATATCCTCTAGAGTTTGGATTGTTTATTCTGATTGCCAATCACTTTGGGAATGATAAGTAGTACTAAAGTTCAACTTAGTTCCCATTTCGACTTGTGAGGATTGCCAAAATTGATACATAAAACGAGAATCACAGTTATATATTATCGACATTGGAACACCATGCAAGCTACCTATCTCCTTAATATAAACTTTTGGTAGTTGAGAGAATGTTGCTATTTGCCTTGTAGCTAATAAATGCACTAACTTCATAAGCCTGTCTACTATAACCCATATCATATCATATTGTCTCCATGTCCTTGGTAAAACACTTACAAAATCCATTATTATATGTTCTCATTTCTACTCTGGTACAGGTAAAGGTTGTAATAATCCTCCTGGTCATTGATGTTTAGCCTTTACCTTAAGGCAGGTCATACAATGCGACATATATTATGCCACATCTCTTTTCATCCCTATCCGCCAAAAATTCTACTTAAAGTCCTTATACATCTTATTAGTCCCATGATGTAAGGAATATCTTGTACTATGAGCTTAATTCAATATCACCTCTTTAACTTTTGAATCCTTTGGTACATAAAGTCGTTCTTTAAATCTTAGCATTCCCACATCATTAATTATAAAGTTAAGGTGTTGCTCAATATCATTTTTGATCCTTTGCAGCTTTACATCTCCCTTTTGAGCTTCCTTGATGCTCTTAAGTAATGTAGGTTCCACCCTTAGATTAGCCAACATGTTACTTTCTTCTCTTGCTACAACTTCTAAGCTCAATTTCTCCATTTCTTTGATCAATTCCCATTGATTCGTAATGAGTGTAGCAACACTACTAAAATTCTTCCTACTTAATGTGTCAGCCACCACATTAGCTTTCCTAAGTTGATAATGAATTGTAAGATCATAATCCCTCAGTAATTCTAACGATTGCCTTTGCCTCAAGTTCTGTTCCTTTTATGTAAAGATATACTTTAAACTTTTGTGATTGTTATATACCTTATGTTTCACCTCATATAAGGATTGCCTCCATTTTTTTAAAGAAAATATTATAGTTGCGAGTTCCAAATCATGAGTTGGGTAGTTTTGCTTATGTAGTCTGAGTTGTCTTGAGTATAGGCAATCAACTTATCACTTTGCATTAGTACACACCCCAATCCACTTTTAGAAGCATGATAATATATCGCATACTCTCTAGATTCATCTGGTATCATTAATATTGGAGCAATTACCAACCTTCTTTTAAGTTCTTGAAAACTCCCTTCACACTTATCATTCCATTCAAATCTAATGCCTTAGCATAGCTATTTTAGAGAAGTCCTGTACAAATCTCCAATAATAACTAGTCATTCCTAAGAAACTCCTCACTTCTGTTACAGTAGTTAGCCTTATCCATTCTATTACTGCTTTCACTTTTGTAAGGTCAATTGCTATTCTTGCACCAGATACTATATGTCTAAGAAAACCTACTTGATCCAACCGAAACTCATGCTTCTTTAGCTTTGCATGGAGTTTGTTGTCTTTAAGAGTTTAAAGCACAAACTTCAAATGATCTATATGTTCCTCCTTACTCCTTGAGTATATTAAGATATCATTGATAAACACAATTACTAACTCATCTAAGTACTTTTTAAAGATACGGTTCATCAAATCCATGAATGCAACAAGAGCATTTGTTAACCCAAATGGCATTGCTAAAAATTCATAATGCTTGTACCTAGTCCTAAAGGCACTCTTATATACATTTTGATGGGTTACTAACCATTGGCCCACTCACTCGCATACGCCTCAGAGGCTTCCAATTCCTCCCCTAAAGAACTCTCTCTCGCTAACTTGCCAATGATGAGAAACAATATACAAGAGATGGATGGCTGAATTCCTTGAGAGCTTCGGGTTGTATTACTATGCTTTATTCTCTTTCTTGTGTTGATGCTAGCCATTCTTTGGCCAAAGGCTCTATGCTGAGTGATTTGACCTTCAGCTGTCGAAAGATCCTATCGAGTAATGAGAGTTAGCCTCTTACTGGCCGAGTGCTTCTCTTTCGACCTCTTACTGGCCGAAAGTTCTAACTCTTATAGTATTCCTTCTCGTCTCGTCCTCTTTGTTGTTGTAACATCTTGATTCCTCTTGCTTGCTACGATTAAAGAATCTTTGTATTAAACCAATGTTGCATTGCTACCTATCCTTTTCATCTAATACTATATTATTTTTCCCTTTTTATCGTTTATCCTTTTATATACAGCAATGTGGTGAAAGAAGTTGTCGAATGTCTTCCTAAGAGCCTGACGAGAAGTCCGAACATGGAATGAAATGAAAAGAGTCCTAAGAAGTAGGTTTGTTCCTAAACATTACGAATAAGACATTTTTAGATGTCTCCAAGACTTAAGACAAGGTAGCAAATCAGTGGATGACTATGTATATGAGTTTCAATTTCTCATGATCCAATGTGATGTTGATGAACTCAAGACATGAGCTATAGTGTAGTTCATTTCTGGGCTAAGGACCAAGATTGGTAACAAAATGGAGCTATAGAGTCTTATGACTCTAGATGAAGCCATCAAGGTAGCATAGATAGTCGAAAGGTAAAGGTAGAGGCATAGCTTCGAAGTGGAACATCTAGGGTAGGTGTCGATCCAACCAGAAGAAGGTTGAGGTAAGGGTAAGGCCAAGTAACCTAAGGTTTAAAGAGACTAAGGTTAAAGCTTAGGAAGAAAGACCTAAGAAATCAAATGCTTAAAATGTTTTGACTATGGGCACATAGCTAGTTAATGTTCAAATTGTTTAGTCATGACTTTAAAGGGAGACAAGCCTCCATTTGAAGTAGAGAGTGCAAGTGAAGGAGAGGAAGAGATGGGAGTTAAACATATGCTGGAAGAGTTTCAAGAAGATCCCAAAGTTGAGATACCTCCTAAAGGTGATGTTAAGTACTATTTTGTCATTCTATGGTCTCTTAATGCTTTTATGGCTGATGAGAATGAGTAGAAGGAGAATCTCTTCCATATGAATTGTCAAGTGACTGGTAAGCTATGCGCCTTGATCATTGACGGAGGGAGCTATATCAATGTCATAGCATAAGGGGTAGTTAAAGCCATAAAATTGCCAACCCTCCCATACCCCAATCCATACAAGATTCACTAGTTGAATAAGAAAGGAGATTTACATGTTACTAAGTAAGTTAGAGCGCTGAATATCATTGGTGATAGGTACAAGGATGGGGTATTATGTGATGTCCTTCTTACATATGCTTCTTACATATTACTCAGCTAACCATGGCTATTTGATTTGAGAGTAATGTATGATGGGAATAGGAATACCTATATGTTCAAGAAGGATGAGAAGAAAGTTAGACTGATACCCATGAGGCCTAAAGAAGTACATGAAACCTAAGAAAAGATTGCTAGATTACTACAGTGGAAGTCCTTAGTGATTTCTTAAGCATAGTTTGCTCGAGAAGTTAAGGCCGAAGACTATGTACTCCTTTTAGTCAAGAGACTCTTGGAGGTGAAAGAAGCTGAAAGCTTACCTGCCGAGGTGTAGTAGCTACTTCAAGACTATGTCGACTTATCTCTTGTTGAGATGCCAAAAGGTTTATCTCCCTTAAGAGGCATTAAGCATTACATTGACCTCTAGCTTGGAGCTGCCTTACGAAATCGACCTGCTTATAGGCTCAATCTTAAGTAGGTAGCCGAACTAAAGGAACAAGTAAATGAACTAGTGGACCGTAGATATGCCCGAGAGAGTATGAGCCCATGTGCCGTACTAGTTATAGTAGTACCTAAGAAAGATGAGTTATGGAGAATGTGTATTAATAGCCATGCCATTAACAAAATTACCATTAAGTACCAATATCCGATCCAATGGTTAGATGATATGCTCAATGAGTTATGTAGTGCCTACATCTTTTCAAAGATTAATACGAAGAGTAGCTACTACCAAATATGAATGAGGCCTGGAGATGAATGGAAGATGGCCTTTAAGATAAGAGATGGTCTATTCAAATGGATGGTGATGTCGTTTGGTCAAACGAATGCACCAAGTACTTTTATGTGGCTCATGAATCATGTATTAAGGGCACTGATTGGCAAATGTGTTGTAGTTTATTTTGATGATATTCTAGTCTACAATGCGGACCTCAGCACTCATATTGAGCATTTAAGATCCGTATTTGACATCCTTTGTGCTGAGAGATTATTTGAAAACCTAAAGAAATGTGTGTTCTATCAAAGTGAGGTTGTATTCCTTAGATATGTTGTTTTGGAAGAAGGAGTCTAAGTAGATGACTAGAAGGTCAGAGCTATTCTTGAGTGATCTACGCCGACTAGTGTTGCTGAAGTAAGGAGCTTCCATAACCTAGCTTCATTCTATTGGAGATTCATTTGGAACTTCAATTCCATAACTACGCCTTTAACTGAATTAACCAAGAAGAACACTGAGTTTTGGTAGTAAGTGAAACCTCAAAAAAGTTTCAAAGATATAAAATCCAAGTTGACATTAACCTTAGTACTTACCTTCCTTGATTTAAAGAAAGTTTTTGAGGTAGAATGTGATGCGTCTGGAGTTGGTATTAGTGTTGTCTTTATGTAGGAATGCCAACCAATTTCCTACTTCAGTGAGAAATTCAAAGGAGTTGCCTTGAATTACTCGACCTACGACAAGGAATTCTATGCTCTTGTCAAAACCCTATAGAATTGGTAGCATTACCTCTTACTGAGAGAATTCATCATCTACTTTGATCATAAGTCTCTTAAGCACCTTTGAGGACAACAAAAACTCTCTCGACATCATGCCAAGTGAGTTGAGTTCTTAGAGACTTTTTGCTACATCATTAGGTATAAGAAGGGGATGCTCTTTCTCGTCGTCATACCCTCATCATAACATTGCAAGATAAGGTAATTGGATTTGGCACTCTGCTTGATCAATATGAGCATGAACCACATTTTAGGCCCTTAGTAGCTATTATCCAAGAAGTCAAGCAGTGAATTAGAAATAGCCCTACTAGGGAACGTGAGCAACAAAGATGAGGTAATGGTCAGTTTAGTCGAGTTAATACCCCAGCTCGACCACCCTGAGCTGAAGGAGTTGGTAGGGATGTTAGATGAAGGGTAGCACTTGAAGAGATTAAGGAGGAAGTAGAAGGAGATGATAAGGCAGAAGAGTACTACAAGCTTAAGGAAAGAAATGTATGAGCCCCTAGAGTTGAGGGATTGAGGATGCATATTCCAGGTTTCTCTAGAAGTAGTGATGCCGAGGACAACCTAGATTGGGTAGATCAGATTGAAAAGCAATTTGAATGCCATAAAGTGCCCGATAATGCAAAGGTTAAACTTGCTGTGTTGGAGTTCATTGGTTATGCCGCCTTTTGGTAGAAGAACTTGCAAGCCACTAGAAGGAGGGAAGGAGAACGAGTAATTTAGAGTTTGGATGAAATGAAAAGGGTTATGTGAAGAAGATTTGTGTCAAGCTATTATCTGTAAGATGCCTTCAAAAGACTACAAGAATTGAGGCAAGGACGATCAAGTGTGGACACTTACGTTAAAGAATTCCAAATGTTAATGATTCGATGTGAAGTCATAAAGCTAGAAAACCAAATTATATCCCAATTCATCGGTGGGTTGAAGTATGAGATTAAGAATGTCTTAGAAACCTTCGACGTTAATATACTTGATGATATAATCCAAGCTGCCCAACGGTTAGAAAGGCATTGAATAAGAAGATTCTAACCCACCGTTAACCGTCTTAGCAGTAGCAGACCTGTATGAACGAAACCAAGCAAAGCCACTGAGACCCAACCTACTCAAATTACCCGAGTAGAGGAGAAGGAACCCTTAAGGAAGTTTGAGAAAGTCTAGAGTTCAAGGAGGAAGACGAGTGAGATCAAGTGTTTCAAATGCTAAGGATTTGGACACATGGCTGCTTAGTGTTCAAATAGGTGAACAATGGTGATCAGAGGCAATGCACTGACTATTGAGGTCGACAATACTAATGAGGAAGTAATGGAGTTGAAGGAGGATGGACAAACTGAGCTGTCTGAGGAAGAAGTTATCTATAGTAAAGAAGGTAGCTCTATGCCGACCGCTCTAGTGTTGGGGAGGACAATGAGTGTTAGTCCTATACCTGAAGATGAACAAAGAGAAAATCTCTTCCATATTAGATGTAAGGTGAATGACTTACTGTACGTGCTAATTGTTAACAGTAGGAGTTGCACTAATGCATCCTCTACATTTATGGTCCAACAGTTGAAATTGCCAACCATACCTCACTCGAAACCTTACAAGCTTCACTAGCTTAGTGAAAAGGGAGCCCTACAAGTGAACAAACAAGTGCTCTGTGATGTGCTGCCTATTAGTGTGTCTTACATTCTACTTAGATGACCATGGATGTTTGATTGAGTAGTTATGTATGATAGAAGGAGGAATACATGATCTAAGAACATGAAGGAAGAAGGATGAAATTGAGTCCTATGACCGCCAAATAGGTAAAGGTCATGCAGTCCCAACTAAGTCAAGCCTTGAAGAAGGAGGCTTTGGTATTGACCTGAGTTGAATTGAAGATAGAGATGGAGCTCAAAAGGCTGACCTATTTACTGGTCTAAAGAATTCTAAAGTTGAGGTTTGAGGAGGAGTTGCCTATTGAGATAAAAACCTTACTAAAGGAATTTGCTAACCTATTTTTAGGGGAGCTACCGAAGGGTCTACCCTCAATTCGAGATGTCGAGCATGCAATTGACCTGTAGCCAAGAGCCACATTGCCAAACAAGCCTACTTATAGGCTGAACCCTGAACAGGCCGCTAAGCTATAGAGGTAAGTAGACGACCTTATGAAGAAAAGGTATGTACATGAGTCCCTTAACCTTTATGTTTTTCCGACCCTGTTAGTGTCAAAGAAGGATATTTCTTGGAGAATGTGTATCGATAATCGAGCAATTAATTGAATCACCATCTAGCATAAGTATCTCATACCTAGGCTAGATGACATGCTGTATGAGTTAAGTGGAGCAAGAGTGTTCTCCAAGATCGACCTCAAATCTGGATACCATCAGATCTAAATGCAGGAAGGTGATGAGTAGAAGATCGCATTCAAGACACAACATGGTTTATATGAATGGCTTGTGATGCCATTTAGGCTATCTAACATACCGAGCACATTTATGCGCTTAATGAATTATTGGGAAGATTTGTAGTAGTTTACTTTGATGACATTTTGGTATACAGCTCTAACTTAGAGACTCAATAGGAGCATCTTTAAAGAGTCCTCATGAAACTCTAAGCTAAACAACTCTACATCAATCTAAAGAAGTATGACTTTTTCTAATCCGAAGTGATCTTCTCAGGTTTTGTTGTGAGTGAAGGTGGCATCTAAGTCGATGATAAGAAAATAAGATCGATCATAGAATAACTTGAGTCAACTTGTGATTTGATTAAACTATATATATAAAAATTAAATTGCGAATGCTTTAGTAAGTATACTAGGTCGAAATCAAGTAATATAGAGCAAGTAAGGTTATCGATCCTTTAAAGACTATAATATTACTAAACCTATGATAATACTTATCAATATTCAGGCAATTAAAAATAAGTTAACTAATCTAATAACTATACTAAAATTATTGAAAAGAAAATAACTATAAAATTTCTAAAACTAAGCAGTCAATTGAGAATTATGGGAAAAACAAAATCCATCTCAAATTATGCAAATCAAATTGTTATCATGTTATATAGATTATTAACTATATGGTCACTTAAGTGAAATTATTATACCTTAAAACTTAAGGATTTAAACCCCTAATTAATTAGTCAGCTCTAGTATCTCCAATTAACAGTGAACTCTAAATTGCAATCATATATCTCCCAATACTATGATTGTCTAATGTTCTAAATCAATTATTCCTAATGTCTTAGTGAATAATCAATTGCCGAACTTACATTAATCTCAAGATAATTTCTAATTAATTCGATTAATGTTGCTTCTACAATAATTAATCAAATTAACCAAGGATTTCTAACAAACCCTATATTAACTCCTACATCACTAGGGTTTCTAACAATTATAATCAATTAAACAACTATAATTGAAATTATAAAAATTGCAATCGTGAATTATCCTTATATCTATTAATCCTATAACATAAACACAATCATCATCTTAGCTATCTAGGGTTTCATCAATATCCACAAATAAATTTAGCCAATTATGGAATTTGAAACAAAAGTGCAACTACTAATTGAAATTGCAAGAAAATTCATAATTGATAGCATGAATAATTAATAGAATTACATAAATATAATTAAAATCGATGTCACCAATTCTGTAATTGGAAAAGATAAACTTCAATTGTAACTCCAAAACTTAGTCTCCACAACAAAAGCAAAATCTTCTTAGTGATCTAAGCAGTTCTACAGAAGAATTCTTCAAGAATTATCTAATGACTATTTTACAACTCTCTAAGTCCTAGAAAAGTGTGTGTCTCTCTAAAAAAAAAGTCTCCCCTAAATAGTGAAACATAAGGCTATTTATAAGAAAAACTAGGGTTAGCTTGTATAAAGCTTCTTTTTAATGAAGGCTGGTTAATAGGCCGACGACGTAGACTCCAAAGGTTGTCAGTGTAAGTGTAGGCTAGCTATATTGAATTCCAAATTGCAACTTGTCGATTTGGACTTTGTTCATTTGTGTAAACCTCCTCTAAATCGTTCGTATTTCCACTTTAAATCCTCCAATTCCTAAAATGTCCAAATGAAAATAATTAAGTACCATTTCTTAATGATTTTTCTAAAATTAATAATAATTCTATCTAATTTGCCCATTTAAAACATGAAAACTATGCCTTTATCAACATGTTCTGCTGATGTGAGGAGTTTTCATTGCTTGACATCATTCTATCGCAGGTTCATAAAGAACTTCAATACGATTGTGGCCCCACTCATTGAACTCTCTAAGAAGAATGTTGAATTTAGATGAGGAGAGAAGGAGCAAAAGAGTTTTGAGGAAGTGAAAGAGAGACTAACTATAGCCCCCCGTCTTAGCTTTGTTGAGCTTTGACAAGGTGTTTGAAGTTGAGTATGATACATCTAGATTAGGCATAAGTGTTGTACTGATGCAATAAGGCTGACCTATTTCTTACTTTAGTGAAAAACTTTGAGGAGCTACACTCAACTACTCTGTCTATGACAAGGAGTTTTACTCTTTAATCTAAGCCCTTACGATATGGCAACACCATCTGTTGCCCAAGGAATTTGTGATCTACACTAATCATGAATCCTTAAGATATCTTAAGAGCTAGTTGAAGTTGTCCTAGAGATAAGCCAAATGGGTTGATTTCATAGAGGGTTTTTCTTATGTCGTAAAGTACAAGAATGGAAGGAATAACGTAGTAGTCAATGCCTTATCGAGACAACATACCCTCTTAATCAAACTGCAAATAAGGCTACTTGGTTTTTTAACCATAAACGAGTTTTATGCTGAGGACCTACACTTTGGTCTTATCTACGCCTGATGTGAGGAAGGATGAACATTAGATGACTTTCACAGGGAAGATGAATACCTATTCAGGAAGAAGAGGTTATGTATCCTAACTTGTTCCATGAGAGAATTACTGGTGCGCGAGGAGCATGGAGGATGATTAACAAGACATTTTAGCTAGTACCAAACACTTTAATTACTGTTTGCGAGATTCTTTTGGTCAAGAATAATGAGAGATGTGTAGTTCGTGCTGGAAAAGTATAAAAGCTACAAGAAGGTAAAGTACCAAGCTGAGAAAGGAGATTGCCTACCCTTGCCTATCCCAACCAAACCATAGTCTAAGCTAAGTATGGACTTCATGTTAAGATTAGCAAGGACATCCCGAGGGAAGAACTCCATCATGGTGGTTGTAGATCAGTTTAGCAAGATGGTATATTTTATGCCTTGCTCCAAAACTAATGATGCTTCGGCTATCTCTTTTCTTTTCTTGTAGGAGGTGATCAAGATTCACGACGTACCCAGAACCATTGTTTTGGATCGAGACCCCAAGTTCATGAGCTACATTTAGAGGACACTTTGGAGGCAAATGGGAACTAAGCTATTATATTGCATGTCTTGCCATCTACAGATTGATGGATAGACCAAAGTTATCAACCAAATTGTGGGAACTTTGTTATAGGTCGCTGTCGGATGAAACATGGCCAATTAGGATTTGTATCTGCTAATCATCGAATTCGCCTACAATTGGACCGTATATAAGATAACAAACATGTCTCCTAGATTTAATTATCATTTTGACTACATAAGGGGAAAGCCAACCCGACATACAATGAGCCTAGGAATTCCAGAAGTTGCTTTAGAGAGATACCAAATAGCTGGCTAAGATTATAGCTTGATAAAAGGAACAAGGAAGCCGAAGAAGGAGATGGGTCATTTATACCCTTAGAGACCTTATTTGGATCCATCTTAGTAAGGAATGCTTCCTTAGTAAGAGAACAAAAAAATTATCTCCTAGAGCAAATGGACCTTATAAGATCCTTATATGTATTAACGATAATGCTTATGAGGTTGAGCTGCATAAGGGGTATGGCGTCTCGACCACATTCAATGTTGTCGACCTGACTCCCTATGTGCCAGATGATAATGAAGATCATGATTTGAGGGCAAATCTCCAACAACCCTGAGGAGTTGATGGGATACCAACCACTGGCCTACCCACTCATACATGCCTCAAAGGCCTCTAGTCCCTTACTAGAAGAATTCTCTCTCATTAACCTATCAATGATGAGAAATAATACATAGAAGGTGGATAGCTGAATTCCTTGAGAGCTCTGAGTTGTTATACTATACTTTGTTCTTTCTCTTATGCCGATGCTGACCATTCTCTAGTCAAGGGCAATGTGCTAAGTGATCAAACCTTCAATTGCTGAGAGATCCTACCGAGTAATGAGAGCTAGCCTCCTCCTAGCCAAGTACTTCTCTCTTAACTTCCTTCTAACTCTCATGGTATTCTTTCTCATCTCATCCTTTCTGTTGCCACAACATCTTGATTCCTCTTACTTACTGTGATCAGAGAATCTTTGTATGGAACCAATGTTGTGTTACCACCTATACATTTCATCTGACACTATACTATTTTTTCCTTTTTGCCGTTTGTCCTTTGTTCCCTTTTTTGTATGTACTAGGAATCCCATTTTTATGTATGCCTTTTTGTAATTTGTTAATTTATATTGCTGCCTTAAAGACTTACTATAAATAGTCTCTTTTTCCTTGTAAGCTGGAATCATCTTATCTTACAAATAGACATTGAATATCCTGTTCTTACGAGACAACCCTCTCCAAGTCTATTTTATACACTCTTATCTAATTTTGCCAAGTAGCCTATGATTAGTGGCCAGTAGATCTTAACATTAACTTGTGCGTCATTTCAAGTAAAGTATCAAGCCATGTTGTGTTTGTAAGTGGGTCATATCCTTCAAGCAGCTTCACGTCAGCTACTCTAGTCAGTTTGTCGACTTACTCACTCTAAGTTTTTTTTTTATATTTTGAAGCACCCATTAGTTCTAATCTACTACGATAAGTTTTAGTGACAACTGAGCTCCTAGGCACATCACATTTTCGTCCTTAATTTTCAATTGATGGTAACCATATTGTAAATCTATTTTCGAGAATACTACTGATCCCTTCAACTGATCGAATAAGTCATCAATCCTAGCAAGTGGGGATTTCGTTCTTTATCCTCACTTTGGTTAATTCTTGATAATCTATACAGAACTAAAGACTTCCATCTTTCTTCTTAAAAAATAACATAAGTGCACCCTTTAGAGTTGTGCTTGGCCTTATGAATCCCTTGTCTAGTAACTCCTATAGTTGTTTCTTCAATTCCATCAATTCTATAGGAGCCACTTGATAAGGTGCCTTAGAGATATGTGTAGTACTCGATATAAGATCTATGGCAAATTTGATCTCCTTATCTGGTGGTAGTCCAAGCAAATCCTTAGGAAAAACCTTAAGATATTCAGATACTACTAGTATATCTTCCAACCTCAATTCTTGAACTTGGGTATCTATTACTGAAGCTAGAAATCCTATGTTACCATTTCTTATAAGCTTCCAAGCTTTACTTACTGAGACTATTCGAGGGGTTGCCTTTCTAAAATTCCTTTAAAGTGAAATTCTTCTCTATTAGGCTTCTTAAGTGCCACCATCTTTCCTTCACAATCCACATTCGCTCAATGTTTAGTTTGCTAATCCATTCCCAGTATAGCATCGAATTCCTTCATATCCAATACTACTAATTCTGCAGGTTATTTTTATAGATCTATATACACATTGCCTCCCTTCAACTTTTCTTGCACTACTTGCTCCCCTCTAGAAGGAGTCATCACTATTAGATCATACCTTAGAATCTCTAATGGAGGTCTATTCCTATCAACATAGTTGTTGGATACATATGAATATGTTGCTCCCATATTAAACAATGTATATGCATAGTTATCTTCTAGGCAAACTAATCCTAAAATGAAAATTACAATTATATCATTACTTTAGGGTATAGAGTTTAAGTAAACATACAATGTATGATCATATAAAGAAACCTTAGAAATCTTAGAGTTCGAGACTCATACTTGCAAGTATGTTGTCATCCCTACCTTTCTCATCTTGGATTGCATACACCTTTCCTTGAACTTTAGGTTTGGCTCCAACATCTCCTAATTAGTTATTTCTATTGGCAGGTCTTAGCCTATTGGCTTGAGTTTAGTTTAGTCTTGCCTATTGATCTGTAGTATACTAAATGGCATTATATCCCATCTGATGACACTTATAGTAGTATATACTTCTAGGGTTTGAGTTCTAGCATTGCTTAGCCATATGCCTAACTTCTTTATACCTAAAACATTTCCCTTATCATTTCCAACAAGGTAGCATAGCTCCACTTGGCCTCTAGTTCTTGTTAGGGAGTTAATCTGCCCTTTTTCCTCTTATCATTTTATAGCTACTGTTAGAACTTACCATAAATATCCTTTTCTTACTTTTTATTTCTTCAACTACTCTTCGAAAGTCACAAGCTTCTTCAATCAAATGAGTCTCATTAATCAGATCAGCATATCGTACTAACCTTGTCCTTTTCAACTTAGCTTGAAAATAAAGATCAAGTCCAACCCTAAACTGACCAACCTTAGCAAGTTCATCATTCTTTTTGCTATTGGGTAAAATTTCAACAACTTATTAAACTGTTTTTTATATCTTTCAATAGTCCTACCTGCTTGCCTCAATTTATAATATTCTTCATACATTTTCTCCTTTACAAATTAAGGAAAATATTAATCCACAAATGCGTCCCTAAAGGCGTTCCAATCTATAGGTTTTGCCATTATTTGTATCTTACTTCTCCACCAATTATTTGCACATCCATCCAATAAAATAGCAGCAATCCCTACCCTCTATTATCTTCAACCTTGTGCACTTCAAAAGCTTTTTCTAATGAGTCAATCCATTCTTTTGTAATTAAAGGGTTAGTTTTTGTCTTGTCAAATGGTTTTACTATATGTTACACTTGAGCTAACTTATCCCCATTCACTCCACCAATCCTAGCTAAAGCAGTTACAAGTTGTTAAACTACATCCATTACTTGTATAGGCGAAGGTTGATTTGGTTAAGGTTGTTGTTCTTCCTTAATCTGTCTTCTAGGAGTAGTTGATGAACCAAGATCCCTACTTACACATATTTGCACCAATTTCTGGATAACAACAAACACAATAGGCACAATCAATTTTCTTATATTGGTCATTACTAACAGAGTTAAGTTCATATGGTACTTAGCTTTCTCGTATACCTTACATACGCTTAATACTATGGTCCCTAATTTATGCTTTGATACAACCTAAAGGATGTCACATCCCAGCATTGCATAAGATGTACCATCGCATAGGAATAGTTGTTTATACTCAACAAAAGTTCTATTTATAATAAAAGAGTACTACAACCAAGTTCAGCTTTATACCAATTTTTACAAAAAGTACATCTGTCAAACTTATTGAAACTTAAAATACAATACTTTTTTTTCGATATGTATAAATCCTCTATAGAGCTAAAACAAAATGCTACAAGACTTCCTTAAAAGCGGCTGAGTCCATCTTAAGAGCTCTAAAAAAACTTTTCCCCTAATTGATGCTGCTTTGCCAATTATCTTCATAACCAAGGGACACATAAGTATCTCCTTAGCTCTCTGTGATCTAATTGAGAGTGGATAAAACAAAACATAGAACAAGCACAATATATATTCACCTAGATCAATACTGTAATATATTCAATTTCATAATCCAAGTTACCAATACAAACTGTTTATGCAGGAAATTTGTGCCATGCTCATGCATGTGACATACATCAGTATTGATAACCTATACTTTTTTAATTCATAATCCGATTAGTCGACATACCCAAGCATTTAGATACTATGTCTAGGAATTGTAAACCCTACTATTTAATGAGC
This sequence comes from Lumnitzera littorea, assembly GCA_024138015.1. Lineage (NCBI taxonomy): Eukaryota > Viridiplantae > Streptophyta > Magnoliopsida > Myrtales > Combretaceae > Lumnitzera > Lumnitzera littorea. The sequence goes on along the minus strand of JAMXBB010000005.1, from coordinate 72,678,700 downwards.
AAGTGATTCAACTAAGAGTACTTCTCGATCATTCCCAATGATTAACTAAACTAAGAATTTAAGTTTACATTTAAAAAACGAACTTAGTTTTCCAATTCGAAGGTTCATTATTGATAAAAACTTAAATATAAGAACTACGGACCTTAAGTCACCTAAAGCCTTAAACTCTAAGATAATTAAGGACTTGTGATTCTAATTAATTAATTAAAAATTTAATTTGAACAATTTCATTCAACTCTACAAAATTTCATAATTTTATGAGAATTTAATCATAACTTACAAGTCAATTTTAGAATCAAACCCTAAAAAAACTATATGTAACACAATTCCTTTGTTCCTATTGCATAAGCCTTGTACATGTGAATAAGTGAACTAACCAATCACCTTAGATGACTTATCAATTGAGAGTTGGAATCATTTATCAATTGATAACTTATCAAAAGCTAGTGATAACACACTTTCCTTATGTCGCCATAACCTATACTATATATGGACAAGTTATTACATTATTTTATGTGTTCAATTTTTAAATAAGTGATAAAACAACACTATGCACAAAAAGGACCTCACATGGCTGGTTGGAAGAAGAGAAAGAGGGGGGCCTTGCTTTGTCATTCAATCATCAATCAATTTGTTTTATACATCTAGTATTTACTCCTTAATGCTTACATCATCTAGTCTTATCAAAGTTGGCATTTGTGCATGATAAAAAACAACCAATTGAAGCTTCTTGAACACACTTCATTCTCCTATCAAAATGGGCCAGTCTCTCTCTCTTTTCACTCTCATTTTCACTTCCTTTTTCTCAATTTAAACACTAACCAAAAGAGGAAACATAACCATACCAAGATCCCATTTCCGCCACTTCCTTGCCCTACATTCATGACACAAAAGCTTGATTTTGTTTCCTTCTTTTGTCAACTTCAAAAGCTATTTTTAGGAACATTAGAACATTCTCAAAACCCACTTTAAAGATCAAGACCTTAGCTTCCAAAAGAACTTGCAAGAAGAGGAAGGAAAACAAGGAGTTAAGTGGATACTTATTTGCATAACCACCATTTTTTCCTTGAGGACGAGTAAGTTGTTTCCTTGTTAAAGTGATCTAGTATACCACGTTAGGACACCAATTTTTTATGAAGATGTTGGCATGACCATAAGATGATAACTTAGCTAGCCACTTCAAGAAATAAGCTTATGAATCTTTCACAACAAAGTTAGAATATGAACATGTTTAACACTTAGAATGGAAGATATTAAATTGAGAAAGTCATGAAATATGCACATGATTGAGGGAATATCATGCTAGATGTGGAGTATGTGGAAGTCATTCAAGTGTTATTTTCATTTCTATTAAGTTAAACATGCTCAAATCTAGCTTTAAGTAAAGAAAAATCCATTATATGAAACTTCTATAAAGAAACTAACTTTTTGAGATGTGAAATATGGCACAGAAGCTATGATGAGTATGTGATCTATCATTTTTATGAAGTACATAAGCTAAATAATCATCTCATGAAAGATAAGTTGAGTTGGAGTTAGAATGTGAATAGCATAGATTTATGATCTAACCCCTAAACTTGAGGAAATGATAAAACAAGTTGAAAAACCAAGTAAGTGGCCCTTGAATCATCACAACTAGATTTGGAACCATAAGAAAAGTCACTTAAAAATATGATAAAACTAGGTAAACAAAGTGAAAAGACCAACCAAAGCAAGTATAGCAAGCGTATAAAGCCTAAAATTCTCAAAACAAGCTTAGGACTCCAAGTTGGGCCTTCATTAAATTTTTTACCAGCAACTTAATCCATCTATAAAAGTTGTTTTGAGATCCTTAAGAAGCCCACGTAATATTCCCTAAGTCCAACAAAGTGGCTATCCTTGATTTAGATTAAAAACAAGCTCATTTGATAACTTAAGCCCACATAAAAGCTCAAAAAGTTGTTGTTAGCACCAAGAGTGTAAACCAAGGTTAAAAATTTGACCTTAAAGACTATTTTAAGCTTAGAATGAAGTCCTAAGCCCAAGCCCAAAGGATTTCCTAAGATATCAAAAAGCCCAACAATCATATAAAGCCCAAAAAGACACCAAAACATGAGGATCGCTACTGTTCTAACTAGTGAACAGAATTTTATGCCTTATCTCAAAAATATAACCATAGCACATTAAAGTACACTTGAAAACAATGAAAATCAACTATAAGATCATAAAAATCGGATCCAAAACGAGAAAGTTATATACGATTAAAGTTTTAAGTAAAATCAGGAAAAATACGAAACTAAGTTAAAAAGTGTAACTTAAAGAATTTTAGGTTAGTCTTCTAACTTTATCTTAAACCCTTAACTTTATCATATTTGCATGTTCAGGGGACCCAACTATCAAAGAAAATTTGCCTCTAGATTACTATGATTAATCTTCTATGGCCGAGTGAGTGATTCTCAATAACTTCATGCTTGATTTTGCTTGTAGTGTAGTTACACTTAAATGTGTATATTAAATTTGAATGCCTTGGGATATAGGAAATGCATGTATATTGTACTATGATTGAATGTCATGACTTGCTAATGAGATAATAATGGAAATTGTTATGATAATAGTATGCATAGATTGTATGGAATAATACTCCATGATCACGATGGAAATTTGACTAATTAAGTACCCAATTAATAAAAATCAATGAGTCATGCATTTCTCATATTTGCATTATAACGATACCAATTGCCACCTTACGTGGAAGATGGGAAGGGGCTCATAGGAGCAAGGTCACCTATTGGGATTAGGCAAATGTGCCACTTTATATTATTAAGCCTCTTTCCTGAGCTATCGAGCTTACTAGGCGCCGGGGACACTAATCGATAGTGAAGGGTCATGTTTTGTAGCTTTCGCTTAAGGCTTGTGATTATGGATTATGGAGGCCACCGCATTACTAGACTTGGGAATTTTAACTTAGAGAATGATATTTGAAAAAGAAAGAGTATTTTCCATATGAAGTTTGTATATGTTATAATTATGGTTTTGATATGATTTGAGCACAATAGTGCTAAGGGCATAAAAACCTAGGTGTTAGGACCTGATTGATGGTTTGTATCGATAAATTATCTCCAACCTCAATTGTAGGAGGCATAATTTTGAGTTGGTTCAGTTCTTAATCCATTGCATGAATTGTTTGGCATTTAGAGTATATATGCATTCTTATGTTGTCTATTTAAATGATATTGTTTGTTTGGCATGATGGAGAGAATTACTCACTAAGCGTAATCTTACACCCTAATAAATTTCTTTTGATGCAAGGCTACTTTTCTGTTCACCTAGGCCATAGAATACCTGAGGTGAGTCTCGTACCAAGGTAAGGTATGGTTCCAGGATGAGAAGAGTGAACTTTTGTGTAAATAGTGAATTATAGATGTATTTACTTAGTTAGATTTTCTTAATTTAGTTCCTCTTATAGTTTTGATTACGTTGTAATATTGTTTTTTTGTGGAATTGAAAAATTCCACACCTTAATTTTAATATTTTTGTAATTAAATGTTAATTTTAGTTATCTTGCTTGATATTGCTTATCTATGGGCTTGATGGTGACATGTAATGGAAGGAACCTCGTGTGTTGTATAGAGGCCTATGATCTACGAGGGAGTTAATTATAGATCTTTAGGCGGTATATGGCAATCTACCATCACAATAATACTATTGGGTCGTAATAGGAATCTAGGGCAAAAAGGAGCCGCTTGGGAATAGGACCCTTAACAAAACCACCTATTGTGGCTTGAAAATCCAATACATAGTTAGTCATACATCGTGGCCAGAATAAGTTAAGTAATGTAGTTCTATATGCTCAAAAGCTAACTCAATCGTATTTAAGCTTTTAGAAACTCGACCTGTAAGTCCTTTCGTACTATGCCATGAATGCAGAAGATAGTACAATAACCCAGTATCAGCCACGAATCTCAAGTTCCACATTATAAACAATTTAACTATCTCAACTTCAACATTGTTTCTCAACTTTATATTACAGTCTTTCATATAGGGTTCACTTGAGTGAACACTCTAAAAGGCTGTTTGGTTTCCAAGTTTTCCAAATAGAAATACATATCGATGGGTTAGTCATACATGAGGAAACATTCCACTCAATTAACATACGCATTCAATAGAATCATATATCTAATTAATCTAGCACCTCATTATAGTTTACAACTCAATTGACTTAAAGTTAAGTAGACATAGGTCTACTTGCACGAAAACAAAAATACCAACCTACCCAAGCTAGATAGTAGCATAAAATCCTAAGTTTCACAATATGGTCCTTCCTTACCTATCACACCTAAGATAATATACACAGATCCTAAGTCAAGTACGAATCGACACTAAACTCTTATAAGCTTTTACTATTATTTTTCCCAAACTTAATCCAATCGTATCTTATTCATTTTTTATCCAATTTAATAAACTTTATATTATCACAATCGTTATTCTGAGTATTATTAAAATATCTTAAGAATTAAGACTAATCAATATTGTCAGAAGTTCAAAAATACCCGTTCATATTACCAATTCAATCGTACATTATTATAATTTTGTAATTAACCTAGATAAACCTTAAATCTAAATTAAAAGTCCTAAAATTCCATATATCCCAAATCTAACAACACCTATTATATTCACTAAATATAAATCTTTTACAAATTCAATAAATATCTCATTAGGACTAATTACTATATCATATATTAGACTAATGTATAGGTTTATAATATGAAAATACATAATTAATAGTATATGAGCCTGATTAATTTCACAAAAAATTCTACAAAATTATTTAGTTTAGTTATTGACTATGAATTATACTAAACTAGCTATTATCTATCTTTATGAAAATAACGATTTTAAGTTAAAATTAGTGTAAATTAAGTAAACAAGTGAATTTAATCACAAGATAAAAATAAAGTGTTCAAAATATCATTATGTACTTCTAGAAATCATAATACATAGGGCTTAGATTTTGATTTTGTTAAAAACTAATTAATTCAATAAAATAGCAAAATTACCAAGTTTATCCAAAATAATTACAATAAATAGAAAATATGATTATTTAAAAAAATGCTCATTGCTATAATTAAATACATATATTAAGTATATTACATACAAAATTTTAGCTTAAAAGGACATTATTTAATATTTCTAAAATTTAATCTAATTTTTGTCCAAACAAAGCCATTTCTCAAGGACCTTATATTTTCAATAATTATCTAATTAAAATAAAATTACTAAATTAATCTATACATAAAATAAGTCAAGAAAACTAAATTTCATAATTAAATAACATTATCTGCTATTTTTAGAAAATTTACAAAGTTTAGACCAAAAATTTAATTCACCTAAATCAGCCACTTCTAGCACTCTCTAACTACCCAACCGTATCAGAATACTTCCTCTAGTGGTCCTTTATTTGACCCCCAAATGGCCACTATAAGAAGACACCAACAATCTATTGAATTAGCCTAAACTAGATTCGTACTCTATTTTTGCTATTATTTTTTTATTTTTTTCTAATTTTTTTGTCAAAATTTTCTTAAGCAATTTTCTTGTATTTTTAGACTTGCAAAATGTTTTTTTTTTTTTTTAAGTAGGCATGCCCTATTTATAATTTCCAAATGGATTAGGATTAATAAAAAATAGACATATGGAATATACATGTCATTTTTTTTATTTTTCAAATCATGAGGTATCAATTTCTTGTATTTTACATTTTAACTCATCAATTACAATTGATCCTAGGTTGCCATATCATTGGATGACTCATCTGTTCATTTTTTTAATTTTCCATTATTTTATAACAATTCAGCTTAGTCATCCAATGATGTGGCAACCTAGGATCAATTGTAATTGTTTTTTTTTTTTTTTTTTTTTTTTTTTTTTTTTTTTCTATTGAATTAAACATAGCTATATTGGTTCTATATTCCATATGTCTATTTTTTATTAATCCTAATCCATTTGGAAATTATAAATAGGGCATGCCTACTTAAAAAAAAAAAAAAACATTTTGCAAGTCTAAAAATACAAGAAAATTGCTTAAGAAAATTTTGACAAAAAAATTAGAAAAAAATAAAAAAATAATAGCAAAAATAGAGTACGAATCTAGTTTAGGCTAATTCAATAGATTGTTGGTGTCTTCTTATAGTGGCCATTTGGGGGTCAAATAAAGGACCACTAGAGGAAGTATTCTGATACGGTTGGGTAGTTAGAGAGTGCTAGAAGTGGCTGATTTAGGTGAATTAAATTTTTGGTCTAAACTTTGTAAATTTTCTAAAAATAGCAGATAATGTTATTTAATTATGAAATTTAGTTTTCTTGACTTATTTTATGTATAGATTAATTTAGTAATTTTATTTTAATTAGATAATTATTGAAAATATAAGGTCCTTGAGAAATGGCTTTGTTTGGACAAAAATTAGATTAAATTTTAGAAATATTAAATAATGTCCTTTTAAGCTAAAATTTTGTATGTAATATACTTAATATATGTATTTAATTATAGCAATGAGCATTTTTTTAAATAATCATATTTTCTATTTATTGTAATTATTTTGGATAAACTTGGTAATTTTGCTATTTTATTGAATTAATTAGTTTTTAACAAAATCAAAATCTAAGCCCTATGTATTATGATTTCTAGAAGTACATAATGATATTTTGAACACTTTATTTTTATCTTGTGATTAAATTCACTTGTTTACTTAATTTACACTAATTTTAACTTAAAATCGTTATTTTCATAAAGATAGATAATAGCTAGTTTAGTATAATTCATAGTCAATAACTAAACTAAATAATTTTGTAGAATTTTTTGTGAAATTAATCAGGCTCATATACTATTAATTATGTATTTTCATATTATAAACCTATACATTAGTCTAATATATGATATAGTAATTAGTCCTAATGAGATATTTATTGAATTTGTAAAAGATTTATATTTAGTGAATATAATAGGTGTTGTTAGATTTGGGATATATGGAATTTTAGGACTTTTAATTTAGATTTAAGGTTTATCTAGGTTAATTACAAAATTATAATAATGTACGATTGAATTGGTAATATGAACGGGTATTTTTGAACTTCTGACAATATTGATTAGTCTTAATTCTTAAGATATTTTAATAATACTCAGAATAACGATTGTGATAATATAAAGTTTATTAAATTGGATAAAAAATGAATAAGATACGATTGGATTAAGTTTGGGAAAAATAATAGTAAAAGCTTATAAGAGTTTAGTGTCGATTCGTACTTGACTTAGGATCTGTGTATATTATCTTAGGTGTGATAGGTAAGGAAGGACCATATTGTGAAACTTAGGATTTTATGCTACTATCTAGCTTGGGTAGGTTGGTATTTTTGTTTTCGTGCAAGTAGACCTATGTCTACTTAACTTTAAGTCAATTGAGTTGTAAACTATAATGAGGTGCTAGATTAATTAGATATATGATTCTATTGAATGCGTATGTTAATTGAGTGGAATGTTTCCTCATGTATGACTAACCCATCGATATGTATTTCTATTTGGAAAACTTGGAAACCAAACAGCCTTTTAGAGTGTTCACTCAAGTGAACCCTATATGAAAGACTGTAATATAAAGTTGAGAAACAATGTTGAAGTTGAGATAGTTAAATTGTTTATAATGTGGAACTTGAGATTCGTGGCTGATACTGGGTTATTGTACTATCTTCTGCATTCATGGCATAGTACGAAAGGACTTACAGGTCGAGTTTCTAAAAGCTTAAATACGATTGAGTTAGCTTTTGAGCATATAGAACTACATTACTTAACTTATTCTGGCCACGATGTATGACTAACTATGTATTGGATTTTCAAGCCACAATAGGTGGTTTTGTTAAGGGTCCTATTCCCAAGCGGCTCCTTTTTGCCCTAGATTCCTATTACGACCCAATAGTATTATTGTGATGGTAGATTGCCATATACCGCCTAAAGATCTATAATTAACTCCCTCGTAGATCATAGGCCTCTATACAACACACGAGGTTCCTTCCATTACATGTCACCATCAAGCCCATAGATAAGCAATATCAAGCAAGATAACTAAAATTAACATTTAATTACAAAAATATTAAAATTAAGGTGTGGAATTTTTCAATTCCACAAAAAAACAATATTACAACGTAATCAAAACTATAAGAGGAACTAAATTAAGAAAATCTAACTAAGTAAATACATCTATAATTCACTATTTACACAAAAGTTCACTCTTCTCATCCTGGAACCATACCTTACCTTGGTACGAGACTCACCTCAGGTATTCTATGGCCTAGGTGAACAGAAAAGTAGCCTTGCATCAAAAGAAATTTATTAGGGTGTAAGATTACGCTTAGTGAGTAATTCTCTCCATCATGCCAAACAAACAATATCATTTAAATAGACAACATAAGAATGCATATATACTCTAAATGCCAAACAATTCATGCAATGGATTAAGAACTGAACCAACTCAAAATTATGCCTCCTACAATTGAGGTTGGAGATAATTTATCGATACAAACCATCAATCAGGTCCTAACACCTAGGTTTTTATGCCCTTAGCACTATTGTGCTCAAATCATATCAAAACCATAATTATAACATATACAAACTTCATATGGAAAATACTCTTTCTTTTTCAAATATCATTCTCTAAGTTAAAATTCCCAAGTCTAGTAATGCGGTGGCCTCCATAATCCATAATCACAAGCCTTAAGCGAAAGCTACAAAACATGACCCTTCACTATCGATTAGTGTCCCCGGCGCCTAGTAAGCTCGATAGCTCAGGAAAGAGGCTTAATAATATAAAGTGGCACATTTGCCTAATCCCAATAGGTGACCTTGCTCCTATGAGCCCCTTCCCATCTTCCACGTAAGGTGGCAATTGGTATCGTTATAATGCAAATATGAGAAATGCATGACTCATTGATTTTTATTAATTGGGTACTTAATTAGTCAAATTTCCATCGTGATCATGGAGTATTATTCCATACAATCTATGCATACTATTATCATAACAATTTCCATTATTATCTCATTAGCAAGTCATGACATTCAATCATAGTACAATATACATGCATTTCCTATATCCCAAGGCATTCAAATTTAATATACACATTTAAGTGTAACTACACTACAAGCAAAATCAAGCATGAAGTTATTGAGAATCACTCACTCGGCCATAGAAGATTAATCATAGTAATCTAGAGGCAAATTTTCTTTGATAGTTGGGTCCCCTGAACATGCAAATATGATAAAGTTAAGGGTTTAAGATAAAGTTAGAAGACTAACCTAAAATTCTTTAAGTTACACTTTTTAACTTAGTTTCGTATTTTTCCTGATTTTACTTAAAACTTTAATCGTATATAACTTTCTCGTTTTGGATCCGATTTTTATGATCTTATAGTTGATTTTCATTGTTTTCAAGTGTACTTTAATGTGCTATGGTTATATTTTTGAGATAAGGCATAAAATTCTGTTCACTAGTTAGAACAGTAGCGATCCTCATGTTTTGGTGTCTTTTTGGGCTTTATATGATTGTTGGGCTTTTTGATATCTTAGGAAATCCTTTGGGCTTGGGCTTAGGACTTCATTCTAAGCTTAAAATAGTCTTTAAGGTCAAATTTTTAACCTTGGTTTACACTCTTGGTGCTAACAACAACTTTTTGAGCTTTTATGTGGGCTTAAGTTATCAAATGAGCTTGTTTTTAATCTAAATCAAGGATAGCCACTTTGTTGGACTTAGGGAATATTACGTGGGCTTCTTAAGGATCTCAAAACAACTTTTATAGATGGATTAAGTTGCTGGTAAAAAATTTAATGAAGGCCCAACTTGGAGTCCTAAGCTTGTTTTGAGAATTTTAGGCTTTATACGCTTGCTATACTTGCTTTGGTTGGTCTTTTCACTTTGTTTACCTAGTTTTATCATATTTTTAAGTGACTTTTCTTATGGTTCCAAATCTAGTTGTGATGATTCAAGGGCCACTTACTTGGTTTTTCAACTTGTTTTATCATTTCCTCAAGTTTAGGGGTTAGATCATAAATCTATGCTATTCACATTCTAACTCCAACTCAACTTATCTTTCATGAGATGATTATTTAGCTTATGTACTTCATAAAAATGATAGATCACATACTCATCATAGCTTCTGTGCCATATTTCACATCTCAAAAAGTTAGTTTCTTTATAGAAGTTTCATATAATGGATTTTTCTTTACTTAAAGCTAGATTTGAGCATGTTTAACTTAATAGAAATGAAAATAACACTTGAATGACTTCCACATACTCCACATCTAGCATGATATTCCCTCAATCATGTGCATATTTCATGACTTTCTCAATTTAATATCTTCCATTCTAAGTGTTAAACATGTTCATATTCTAACTTTGTTGTGAAAGATTCATAAGCTTATTTCTTGAAGTGGCTAGCTAAGTTATCATCTTATGGTCATGCCAACATCTTCATAAAAAATTGGTGTCCTAACGTGGTATACTAGATCACTTTAACAAGGAAACAACTTACTCGTCCTCAAGGAAAAAATGGTGGTTATGCAAATAAGTATCCACTTAACTCCTTGTTTTCCTTCCTCTTCTTGCAAGTTCTTTTGGAAGCTAAGGTCTTGATCTTTAAAGTGGGTTTTGAGAATGTTCTAATGTTCCTAAAAATAGCTTTTGAAGTTGACAAAAGAAGGAAACAAAATCAAGCTTTTGTGTCATGAATGTAGGGCAAGGAAGTGGCGGAAATGGGATCTTGGTATGGTTATGTTTCCTCTTTTGGTTAGTGTTTAAATTGAGAAAAAGGAAGTGAAAATGAGAGTGAAAAGAGAGAGAGACTGGCCCATTTTGATAGGAGAATGAAGTGTGTTCAAGAAGCTTCAATTGGTTGTTTTTTATCATGCACAAATGCCAACTTTGATAAGACTAGATGATGTAAGCATTAAGGAGTAAATACTAGATGTATAAAACAAATTGATTGATGATTGAATGACAAAGCAAGGCCCCCCTCTTTCTCTTCTTCCAACCAGCCATGTGAGGTCCTTTTTGTGCATAGTGTTGTTTTATCACTTATTTAAAAATTGAACACATAAAATAATGTAATAACTTGTCCATATATAGTATAGGTTATGGCGACATAAGGAAAGTGTGTTATCACTAGCTTTTGATAAGTTATCAATTGATAAATGATTCCAACTCTCAATTGATAAGTCATCTAAGGTGATTGGTTAGTTCACTTATTCACATGTACAAGGCTTATGCAATAGGAACAAAGGAATTGTGTTACATATAGTTTTTTTAGGGTTTGATTCTAAAATTGACTTGTAAGTTATGATTAAATTCTCATAAAATTATGAAATTTTGTAGAGTTGAATGAAATTGTTCAAATTAAATTTTTAATTAATTAATTAGAATCACAAGTCCTTAATTATCTTAGAGTTTAAGGCTTTAGGTGACTTAAGGTCCGTAGTTCTTATATTTAAGTTTTTATCAATAATGAACCTTCGAATTGGAAAACTAAGTTCGTTTTTTAAATGTAAACTTAAATTCTTAGTTTAGTTAATCATTGGGAATGATCGAGAAGTACTCTTAGTTGAATCACTTGCTCATTAAATAGTAGGGTTTACAATTCCTAGACATAGTATCTAAATGCTTGGGTATGTCGACTAATCGGATTATGAATTAAAAAAGTATAGGTTATCAATACTGATGTATGTCACATGCATGAGCATGGCACAAATTTCCTGCATAAACAGTTTGTATTGGTAACTTGGATTATGAAATTGAATATATTACAGTATTGATCTAGGTGAATATATATTGTGCTTGTTCTATGTTTTGTTTTATCCACTCTCAATTAGATCACAGAGAGCTAAGGAGATACTTATGTGTCCCTTGGTTATGAAGATAATTGGCAAAGCAGCATCAATTAGGGGAAAAGTTTTTTTAGAGCTCTTAAGATGGACTCAGCCGCTTTTAAGGAAGTCTTGTAGCATTTTGTTTTAGCTCTATAGAGGATTTATACATATCGAAAAAAAAGTATTGTATTTTAAGTTTCAATAAGTTTGACAGATGTACTTTTTGTAAAAATTGGTATAAAGCTGAACTTGGTTGTAGTACTCTTTTATTATAAATAGAACTTTTGTTGAGTATAAACAACTATTCCTATGCGATGGTACATCTTATGCAATGCTGGGATGTGACATCCTTTAGGTTGTATCAAAGCATAAATTAGGGACCATAGTATTAAGCGTATGTAAGGTATACGAGAAAGCTAAGTACCATATGAACTTAACTCTGTTAGTAATGACCAATATAAGAAAATTGATTGTGCCTATTGTGTTTGTTGTTATCCAGAAATTGGTGCAAATATGTGTAAGTAGGGATCTTGGTTCATCAACTACTCCTAGAAGACAGATTAAGGAAGAACAACAACCTTAACCAAATCAACCTTCGCCTATACAAGTAATGGATGTAGTTTAACAACTTGTAACTGCTTTAGCTAGGATTGGTGGAGTGAATGGGGATAAGTTAGCTCAAGTGTAACATATAGTAAAACCATTTGACAAGACAAAAACTAACCCTTTAATTACAAAAGAATGGATTGACTCATTAGAAAAAGCTTTTGAAGTGCACAAGGTTGAAGATAATAGAGGGTAGGGATTGCTGCTATTTTATTGGATGGATGTGCAAATAATTGGTGGAGAAGTAAGATACAAATAATGGCAAAACCTATAGATTGGAACGCCTTTAGGGACGCATTTGTGGATTAATATTTTCCTTAATTTGTAAAGGAGAAAATGTATGAAGAATATTATAAATTGAGGCAAGCAGGTAGGACTATTGAAAGATATAAAAAACAGTTTAATAAGTTGTTGAAATTTTACCCAATAGCAAAAAGAATGATGAACTTGCTAAGGTTGGTCAGTTTAGGGTTGGACTTGATCTTTATTTTCAAGCTAAGTTGAAAAGGACAAGGTTAGTACGATATGCTGATCTGATTAATGAGACTCATTTGATTGAAGAAGCTTGTGACTTTCGAAGAGTAGTTGAAGAAATAAAAAGTAAGAAAAGGATATTTATGGTAAGTTCTAACAGTAGCTATAAAATGATAAGAGGAAAAAGGGCAGATTAACTCCCTAACAAGAACTAGAGGCCAAGTGGAGCTATGCTACCTTGTTGGAAATGATAAGGGAAATGTTTTAGGTATAAAGAAGTTAGGCATATGGCTAAGCAATGCTAGAACTCAAACCCTAGAAGTATATACTACTATAAGTGTCATCAGATGGGATATAATGCCATTTAGTATACTACAGATCAATAGGCAAGACTAAACTAAACTCAAGCCAATAGGCTAAGACCTGCCAATAGAAATAACTAATTAGGAGATGTTGGAGCCAAACCTAAAGTTCAAGGAAAGGTGTATGCAATCCAAGATGAGAAAGGTAGGGATGACAACATACTTGCAAGTATGAGTCTCGAACTCTAAGATTTCTAAGGTTTCTTTATATGATCATACATTGTATGTTTACTTAAACTCTATACCCTAAAGTAATGATATAATTGTAATTTTCATTTTAGGATTAGTTTGCCTAGAAGATAACTATGCATATACATTGTTTAATATGGGAGCAACATATTCATATGTATCCAACAACTATGTTGATAGGAATAGACCTCCATTAGAGATTCTAAGGTATGATCTAATAGTGATGACTCCTTCTAGAGGGGAGCAAGTAGTGCAAGAAAAGTTGAAGGGAGGCAATGTGTATATAGATCTATAAAAATAACCTGCAGAATTAGTAGTATTGGATATGAAGGAATTCGATGCTATACTGGGAATGGATTAGCAAACTAAACATTGAGCGAATGTGGATTGTGAAGGAAAGATGGTGGCACTTAAGAAGCCTAATAGAGAAGAATTTCACTTTAAAGGAATTTTAGAAAGGCAACCCCTCGAATAGTCTCAGTAAGTAAAGCTTGGAAGCTTATAAGAAATGGTAACATAGGATTTCTAGCTTCAGTAATAGATACCCAAGTTCAAGAATTGAGGTTGGAAGATATACTAGTAGTATCTGAATATCTTAAGGTTTTTCCTAAGGATTTGCTTGGACTACCACCAGATAAGGAGATCAAATTTGCCATAGATCTTATATCGAGTACTACACATATCTCTAAGGCACCTTATCAAGTGGCTCCTATAGAATTGATGGAATTGAAGAAACAACTATAGGAGTTACTAGACAAGGGATTCATAAGGCCAAGCACAACTCTAAAGGGTGCACTTATGTTATTTTTTAAGAAGAAAGATGGAAGTCTTTAGTTCTGTATAGATTATCAAGAATTAACCAAAGTGAGGATAAAGAACGAAATCCCCACTTGCTAGGATTGATGACTTATTCGATCAGTTGAAGGGATCAGTAGTATTCTCGAAAATAGATTTACAATATGGTTACCATCAATTGAAAATTAAGGACGAAAATGTGATGTGCCTAGGAGCTCAGTTGTCACTAAAACTTATCGTAGTAGATTAGAACTAATGGGTGCTTCAAAATATAAAAAAAAAACTTAGAGTGAGTAAGTCGACAAACTGACTAGAGTAGCTGACGTGAAGCTGCTTGAAGGATATGACCCACTTACAAACACAACATGGCTTGATACTTTACTTGAAATGACGCACAAGTTAATGTTAAGATCTACTGGCCACTAATCATAGGCTACTTGGCAAAATTAGATAAGAGTGTATAAAATAGACTTGGAGAGGGTTGTCTCGTAAGAACAGGATATTCAATGTCTATTTGTAAGATAAGATGATTCCAGCTTACAAGGAAAAAGAGACTATTTATAGTAAGTCTTTAAGGCAGCAATATAAATTAACAAATTACAAAAAGGCATACATAAAAATGGGATTCCTAGTACATACAAAAAAGGGAACAAAGGACAAACGGCAAAAAGGAAAAAATAGTATAGTGTCAGATGAAATGTATAGGTGGTAACACAACATTGGTTCCATACAAAGATTCTCTGATCACAGTAAGTAAGAGGAATCAAGATGTTGTGGCAACAGAAAGGATGAGATGAGAAAGAATACCATGAGAGTTAGAAGGAAGTTAAGAGAGAAGTACTTGGCTAGGAGGAGGCTAGCTCTCATTACTCGGTAGGATCTCTCAGCAATTGAAGGTTTGATCACTTAGCACATTGCCCTTGACTAGAGAATGGTCAGCATCGGCATAAGAGAAAGAACAAAGTATAGTATAACAACTCAGAGCTCTCAAGGAATTCAGCTATCCACCTTCTATGTATTATTTCTCATCATTGATAGGTTAATGAGAGAGAATTCTTCTAGTAAGGGACTAGAGGCCTTTGAGGCATGTATGAGTGGGTAGGCCAGTGGTTGGTATCCCATCAACTCCTCAGGGTTGTTGGAGATTTGCCCTCAAATCATGATCTTCATTATCATCTGGCACATAGGGAGTCAGGTCGACAACATTGAATGTGGTCGAGACGCCATACCCCTTATGCAGCTCAACCTCATAAGCATTATCGTTAATACATATAAGGATCTTATAAGGTCCATTTGCTCTAGGAGATAATTTTTTTGTTCTCTTACTAAGGAAGCATTCCTTACTAAGATGGATCCAAATAAGGTCTCTAAGGGTATAAATGACCCATCTCCTTCTTCGGCTTCCTTGTTCCTTTTATCAAGCTATAATCTTAGCCAGCTATTTGGTATCTCTCTAAAGCAACTTCTGGAATTCCTAGGCTCATTGTATGTCGGGTTGGCTTTCCCCTTATGTAGTCAAAATGATAATTAAATCTAGGAGACATGTTTGTTATCTTATATACGGTCCAATTGTAGGCGAATTCGATGATTAGCAGATACAAATCCTAATTGGCCATGTTTCATCCGACAGCGACCTATAACAAAGTTCCCACAATTTGGTTGATAACTTTGGTCTATCCATCAATCNTAATGAAAATACTTAATACTAATTATATGTATTCTAAAAAAAAATACATAATACATACTCTTTCCATATAATATACTTATGTACATATATGTATACATATATAGCCTAATACATGCATGTATTATTCAATTTAAGTGTTTATGCATATACAGATGTACTAACAATGTTATATGTATAAAAATACCTTACAAATACTATATTTATACATGTATATACTATATACATACATCTATACTAAATAATTTATTTACCTTTTTCTTCTAATTCTTTCTTCTTCTTTTCCTTCTTTTTTTCTTCTTCTTTCCTTCCTTCTTCCTTTTCTTCTTTTCTTTCTTTTACGTTTGCTTCCAGATTGTGTTTCTCTTTTTTTCTTTTTTCTTTTTCGGTTTTGAATGCTTCCCGATTTTCGTTTCCTTTTTTTTTTCCTTTTATTTCACATATATTAGCTTAGATTATAAGCTAAATCTTAAGTAATTATTGCAATATTTTTGCTTGTTTAGTTAAGTAACACTTGTCACTTAAATTCCATCACGTGGGCTGCTGTTTGCTATTTTATTTGCTGATTTTTCCACGTTTTGTGCAGGATAGGAACATTGAAATGGGAAAGGGAAGAAAGAAAAGAGATAAATTGGAAATAGAAGAGAAGGAAAATGAACATTATTAACAAATATATCTAATTTTTCGAATCATATAAATTATAACGATTCTCCTTGTAAATTAACTTTCAAATTTTTGTGAAGTTTTATCAATTTAATTGGTACCCGTTACAATTATAATTTTTATAAGTTATTATAGCGATTTTGTTATAATTTCACGCAAATAGGTGTTTTAGTCGAAAATTGCAATCGACTATAATTTTATTATTATTGAGTAATATTTAATTATTTTATAGGTTTATATTTATAATTTTCGGATTTCAATCAAATTCGGTTCAATTTTGGTTAATGATGTGTAAGTTAGTTTTTAGGGTTTGAGTATACGATGTAGGGTTTTGATCAATTTTTAAGGTTTTTACTACTTATAATATATTTAGATTTATGATTTATTAAATTTTTATCTTGCTCGATTTTGATGACTCTTCAAGTCATCTATAGTATTAGGGTTCACTTCTACTCTTAAATAGCTAAATTTGTGGGGTTTACGGTATTTGGCATGGTATATGTATGTATAGTTAGTACATGCCTTATTTTGGGTTATGTTCATAATGGATTCTTATGTACAAAGGTCTTTATACATGCATTTATTTAGTATACTCTTATGTACACATACTTAGATATATGTACACATGCTCTTCTTCCATTTACTAAGGCCATCCTACACTTTTAAACATAAAAATTGAAACATTAAGCCTTTAACAACATATATGTACACAACACATAAACTTTTTATACTAACCTACCTATTCATCTAATTATTAAATAATATAGAGCAATACATAATAACATATCTTTGTTTTCTCCTTGAAATATGGTTGTAAAGTTTGAAAATTAAGAAAGGTGAAATGGAAAGGGAATCACGATTTGGGAAGAAGAAGAAAGGGACTTGATTGTGTGTTTTTTTTGTGCTTTGAAAATGAAAACAAGTGGGTCCTAAAGGATAGGGAAGTGGACGGCAAAGAGGAAGGAAAAAGGAAGAAAAATCTAAAAGAAAAGAAAAGAAATCATTAAAAAGGAAGAGATATTTCTAGAGTGAAAAGGATATTTTATTGAATTTTCCATTTGTTGACTTAATCAACCTTTTGACCTTGATTAACATGTGTTGGCTTAGTCAACTTTCCAAAATTACATGCCATTTAGTGTACATAATGAAGTAATTAGGGAAAATTAGGAGAAATATTAAGGAAATGAAAGAAAATAGGAAGTTTAGTGAATTGATTAATAAAAATAAATAATGAGATCTTCCATTAAGTATTTATATCCTATATACATTATTTGGTAAGCTACTTAGTATAATTATTATGAAAAGTGTCATTTAGGGTATTAATGTTTACTACATGCAACCTAAGCATCAACTAAACTCTTAACTCTATGTAATACTAACCTAATTATATACTTAGAAGATAAATGTGATCTATGATACAATATCTTAGTTTCTAAAGGATTACATTAGTATTATATGTATTTATGAATGATTGAAAGTTATCTTTAATCTTTTACCAATAATTTGGTATAATACTAAGGTTATATTATCAATTAGGATTTAAGGGTAAATTATGGTGATTTAGTGATTTTCTATCCTTAAAGTTATAGTTTTAAGGTTTTTATCACTTTCAAATGAAATCTTTAGTATTTATATATATTTAGGGTAGAAAAATTTTATATGCGACTGATTAGTTATTTTAGGATTTTCACTTTCATTAGCCTTATCGACTCCTAGATTATTTAACATACTTAAGTCTACTTTAGATGCTAGCTTGAAAAATTTAGGGGTTTACAGAACATAACTAGGATTTCTAAACTAATTCTAAGTTATGCTTGCTAGTCCTTGAAAGACGTTCCCGCCGAGGTTAATGAGCTTAGTAGAGCACAATAAGTTTACCAAATTGTCATATCTCGGTATAGCACAGGATATATCATCACACAGGAATACCTATTTATACTTAATACAAGTTCTATTTATAACAAAAGAGTACTATAACGGAGTTCAACTTAACACCTGTTCATACAAAAGATTACATTTGACAAATTTAACCAAACCAAAAATATAGTACTTTTTTTTGTTTTTATATGTACAGATCATTTAAAGAACTAAGAACAAAATACAACAAAACTTCTTTAAAAGTTGTTCACTCCATCTTATGCGCTCTCAAAGGACTTTTTCCCCTAATTGATGTTGCCCTATCAGTTCTCTTCATAACCTGAAGATACATAAGTATCTCCTTAGCTCTCTATAAGCCAAGTGATAGTGGACAAAACAAAACATAAAACGCACATTCATACATTCACATGGATCAGTACTATTAGACATTCAATCTCATAACTTGAGTTATCAATATAAACTGTTTATATAAAAAATCCGTGCTATGCTCATGTACATGGCATGCATCGGTACCGATATCCTATACTTTTCTAATTCCTCATCTAGTTAGTCGACATACTCGGGCATTTAGATACAACGTCTAGGAATCTAGAGCAACAAGGAGTTGTTTGGGGGTAGGACCCCCAACAAAAACCACCCTTTGCGGTTTGAAAATCCAATACATAGTTGGTCACTCAATGTGGCTAGAATAAGTTGAGCAATGCATTCTATATGTCCTAAAGCCAACTCAACAGTTCTCAAGTTTTTTAGAAACTTAACTCGTAGGTCCTTTTGTGCCATGCCATGAATGCAGTAAATAGCACAGTAACCTAGTATCAAGCACGAATCTCAAGTTCTACATTATAAATAATTCAACTATCTCAACTTTAGCTTTGTTTCTCAACTTTATATTACATTTCTTCATATAGGGCTTGCTTGGGCAAATACCCTGAAGAACAGTTCAGTTTCCAAGTTTTCCAAACAGAAATACATATTGATGAATCAGTCATACACAAAGAAACATTTCACTTTTTCAACACACATTCAATAGATTCAAGTATCCAATCAATCCAAGACGTCCTTACAATTCATAACACTACTGACTCTAAGTTAAGTAAACATAGGTCTACTTGCACAAAAATAGAAATATCCACTTACCCGAGCTCGACAATGGCATAAAATCCTAAGCTTCACAATGTGGCCGTTCCTCACCTATCACACCTAGAAAAATACATACAAACCCTAAGTCAGCTACCGGGTCAATACTTAGTTCTTATGCATTTTTACTATTGTGCTTCTAAGCTTAATCCGATTGTATCTTATTCATTTCTTATTCGATTTTAGTAAAATTTATATCATCACAATCACTATTCTGAGTACTATTAAGATGTCTTAAGAATCATGACTAAACAATATTTTCAAATATCCAAAAATACCCTTTCGTGTTACCGATTCGACCATATGTTATTATAACCTCGTAATTACCTCAATTAAATCTTAAATCTAAATTAAAAGTCATAGATACCTCATTTCTCGAGTTGGTTAGCATTCATCATGTACTCCAAAATAGTAATCCTTTGCATATTTAATAAATATCACATTAGTACTAATTACTATATCATATATTAAGCTAATATATAGGTTTATATTATGAAAATACATAATAAATAGTATACGAGCCCAATTCATTCCATGAAAAATCCTATAGACTCACAAAAATATGTAGTTTAATTATTACCATGAATTATACTAAAATAGCTATTATACATTTTTATGAAAATAGCGATTTTAACTCAAAATTAGCGAAAATTAAACGAATAAGTGAATTTAATCACAAGATAAAATTCAAGTGTCCCAAACATTATTATGAACACCTAGAAATCATATTATATAGGGCTTATAGTTTGATTTTGTTAAAAACTAATTAATTCACTAAAATAGCGAAATTGCCAATTTTATCCAAAATAATTACAATAAATAGTAAACATAATTATTTTCAAAAATTCTTATTACTGAAATTAAATAAATATATTGAGTATGTCACATACAAATTTTTAACTTAAAAGAACATTATTTACTATTTCTAAAATTTAATTCAATTTTCGTCTAAACAAAGCCATTTCTTAAAGACGTTATATTTCAAATAATTATTTCACTAAAATAAAATTATTAAATTATTCCACAAATAAAATAACACCAAAAAACCAAGTTTCATAATTAAATAATATCATTTGTTATTTTTAGAAAAATTATAAAGTTTCGGCCGGAAATTTGGTTCACTTGAACCAGCTGTCTCCAGTTACCCTCCAGCTACCTAACCTTATCAAAACACCTCCTCTAGTGGTACTTCCCTTGACCACAAATGGTCACCACAACTAGACACCAATAAACTATTGAACTAACCTAATCAGATTCTGTGCTCTATTTTTGCTCTAATTTTCTTTTTTTTTTTTCTAATTTGTTTCAAATTTTTTTCGAGTGATTTTCTATTTTTCTCCAAAGTTCCAAAATATTGTTTTTGAAGTGTACAAGGCCTATTTATATTTTCTAATTGGATAAGAATTTATAAAAATTGGATACATGGCTTATACATGTCATTTTTTTTTTATTTTCAATATATGAGGTGTCATTTCCTCATTTCTTTGCTTTTGTCTCATCATTCAAATTAATTCTAAGTTGCCACATAGGTATGATGACTCATCATTGCATTTTTTATTAATTTTCCAATTTTTTATATTAATTTACCTTATTTAAATAATAATTTCTTATTATATATGTGTATTTAATACAAATAATGCATGTTCTATTTTAATACATGTATAATTCAACTTTATTTATTATTTTTATAAGTTAAATAACTTATCTCTAATATCCTATTATATCTAAATGCTCAAATTTCACATTTTCGATATTTATCGACTTTAGCGATAAATTAACGTTTTCTTAAATTAATATTTTTGTATAACTTATTTTGAGAAATTGACTTTACTTGAGTGACTTCATTTAACTTTTCTAACCTTATTGTGAAGTTTGAAATTAAACTAATATCTTCGATCGGTGCTCTAAATTTAGGAGCTTGGATCCTAAGGTAATCGTATAGGCTTGAAATTTAGGGTATTACACAAATCAATTCTAAGTTTGGGTTGCTAGTCCCCGAAAGACATTCCCACTTAGGTTAGTAAGCTTAGATGAATACGACCAGGTTTTCAAAATGGATTCCAAGTTAGGGTTTTAGTCCACAAGAGACGTTCTTGCCGAGGCAAGTAAGCTTAGAAGATCTTGACCAGGTTTCTAAATCGATTAAAAGTTTAAATTGCTAGTATTTGAGAGACATTCCTGCCTAGGTTAGTGAGTTCAAAAAAGTATGGCTAGGTTTTTCAAATCAATTTTAATTTAGAGTTTCTAGTTCTCAAGTGATGCCCTGGCCAGGTTTAGTGAGCTTAGATAAGTACGACTTGGTTTTCTAAATAGATTCCAATTTATGGTTGCTAGTCCCAGAGTAAAGCTCCTATTGAGGTTAGTAAGATCATAAGAGCACGATTAGGTTTTCTAAATTAAGGTTGCTAGTCCCCAGGAGACACTCTCACCTGGTTTAGTGAGCTCAAAAGAGTACGATAAGGTTTACTAAATCGATTCAATGTTAGGATTACTAATCCTTAAGAGACATTACAACCTAGGCTAGTAAGCTTAGTAAAGTATGATAAGGTTTTCCAAATCAATTTCAATTTAGAGTTATTAGTTTCTTAACGATGCTCCCACTACGCTTAGTAGAGTATGACAAAGTTGTTAGCCCAGGTTTTCTAAATCGAGTCCAATTTAGGATTGTTAGTTCTTGAGTGATGCTCCCACCTAAGTTAGTGAGCTTTGAAGTGCATAACTAAGATGTCCAAATTGAATCTATGTTAGGGTTGCAAGTCCCTAAGAGTCTTTCCTACCGAGGTTAGTGAGCTTAGAAGACCATGACCAAGTTTACCAAATTGATTCCATGTTAGGGTGCTAGTCCCCAAGAGACGTTTGCTCTTAGGTTAATGAGCTCAAAAGAGTATAACTAGGTTTTCCAAATTGATTTCAAGTTAGGGTTGCTATTGTTAGGGAGATGCTCCTGCCTTGGTTAGCAAGTACATAAGAGCATGACTAGGTTTTCTAAATCGGCTCTAAGTTAAGGTTACTAGTCCTTTAGAGACGTTCTGTCCTAAGTTTGTGAGCTCTGAAGTGCATGACTTGGTTTTCTAAATTGATTCCAAGTTAAGGATGCTACTCCTCGAGAGATATTCTTGCCTAGGTTAGTGTGCTAAAAAAATCACTACCATGTTTTCCAAATCGATTCTAAGTAAAGGTTACTAGTCTTGAAGAGATGCTCCAATTGAGGTTAGTGAACTTGGAACATCATGACCAGGTTTTCTAAATGGTTTCAAAGTTAAGGTTACTGTTCCTTAAGAGACGTTCCCACCTTAGTAAGCAAGCTTAGAAGAGCATGGCTAGGTTGTCCAAATTGATTCCAATTTAAGGTTGTTAGTCCCCAAGTAAAACTCCTGCCAAGGTTAGTGAGCTTAGAAGATCATAACCAGGTTTTCCAAATAGAGTCCAATTTGGGGTTGTTAGTCTCGGAGTGATGCACCTACCTAGGTTAGTAAGCTCATAAGAGCATAATCAGGTTTTCCAAATAGAGTCCAATTTGGGGTTGTTAGTCTCGGAGTGATGCACCTACCTAGGTTAGTAAGCTCATAAGAGCATAATCAGGTTTTCCAAATTAGGGTTACTAGTCCCTAAGATACACTCCTACCTAAGTTAGTGAGCTTAGAAGAACAAAATTAGGTTTTCTAAATTGATTTTATGTTAGGATTACTAGTCCTTGAGAGATGTTAGCTTGGCTAATTTCTAAATAGTAGATTATTGAACTCCTTGATCTTTTCAGGGGTAGGTACCCAAATGCACAAAGATAGCTTCCAAACACTACCTTATAGCTTGCACAAAACTACAAAAATTAAGGGTTTTCAATAAAAACATTGATCTTTTTTTTTCACAAATTTTTCTCTTGATGCATAATTAACCTATCTTTGAGATTTACTTCATTTAATTACATGTGAGTAATTATATTAAGTAGAGAAAAATACATAAATTCACTACTATCATGTATAATTTAATGTATAAAATTAAGAAAAAATTGAATTTTGGGCTTTACATTGTCTATCGACACAAAACGATGATACTTAGTTAAGGCATACGAATTTAGGATATCCTAATATGGAAAAAAAATATTAAAATTCTCTTGAAAGGTACCTATCAAAGGTTTGCTAACTGTCTCTTTGAGAAAGATAAGGTTTGTTGACTATGTTACTTAGGAAACAACTAAGAAACATCTTTCAAAATTAAGGATGTAATTTCCAATGCCGTTGCAAGTATTTCATATGGATTTTTTTGGACTTACTTAATAGTTAGTTTGGTGGTAAAACAATAAACATTAGCTATTGTTCATGATTTTACCAGATGTACTAAGGCTATTTTAATTCTTTATAAATAGGAATGAAATAAATCATGTGCTCTTTAAATTTAACAACAAAGTCCAAAATGAAAAGTGTGTAACGATTGCCACTATTAAAAGTGATCATGGGAAGTGAATGAAAATTATGAAAAGGATTACTTTTGCGATAAATGTCACGCCCCAAACTAGAGAATTGTAATAGCCTTACCGTGTAAACCAATCTACGCTAGAAGTTAACTGCCTTAGCTACTAACGTAGGTATAGCCTACACAAAGCGTTCACCACTTTACTGCTTGAAAGCACCTTTTTCAATATCTAGTATGAGTTAACCTATGGTGTAACTTTTAAAAATAAATTTAGAAAAAATGATTTTTACAACTAAAATTTCACTAAAATCCATAGGCTTATAAACCATAGAATAAATTTTATTGATTGAAAACTATGGGTCACTTAAGGAGATCCTATTAGTTTTCTTACAACTTAATACAAACAATAAACCAAATAGAAATCCAGTCAGGTAAATCTTGAATCTCATTCCCCAATCTCGTTCTCTGGCTTTTTGGACCTACAAAACAACTATAGAGAAATAAGAGACAACTTGCTTAGTAAGTAAGAAGCAACCTGGGTTTTCAAACAATTTTAGTTAGTGTAATGTATGATCAAGCAAATGCCATCGCACAACATTAACTGATCATCATAAGATCACAGAAATTATATCTGCTTTAATCTGGGTTTTGAGGAGTTTAACGCTACACACTTGCAAATTTGGTCACAAAACCAAGACTTATGCAATGGAGAACATGCTCCTCTCGAAACTACCTTCAAACCACTGATCCTAACCTAGCTATGAACCCCTCTCCTGTTAGTTAATTCGACTCAAGGTACGGAAATGACCATTTTTGCTATCCTCAACAAAGGCCTTTGTGTTTAGCTTACACTTCTTTGTCGTTACCCTAATGGGTTGTGATGCAAGTCCAGTTAATGGTTAAGTTGAGTTTGTATTAGATTACTTTTTGGTTGATTAAGCAAATTCAAACAATTCAAAGCATGTAATATCATGAAGCAATCAACATGTCAATCCAGCACTCAAATAGCACCACAGTATTCAAGCACATACGCTACATGTGCACAAGCAACTAACTTACAACCACAAACAAGACATAAATTAAGGTCTCCAAGTATTCTTAAACAATACTTCAAAGTGCAATGAAACACTAATCCTACTTACCTAGATATTGATACTTATTCTCCTTACATGTTATTCTCATCTTGTCTTTCTATATTATCCTTAAAATTTAACATTACATCTTTAGTTTATGTCTGATATATAACATGTATGTTCATTGTAGACATTTAAGTACATTTCCAATTGTGTTAAGTAAGTTTTTCTAAAGTGTTTGTTAAATATTAGTTAAATAGGATAACTTCTAACTAAGGTTCTAACCTAATACAAATTGCTACCTAATAGTTTCTAATCTGTGTTCTGACTTCAATAAATTCTTAAAAGTGGTAAACAAGCGACTTTCTAATCTACTCTCAGACTTCCAATAGTCTGATATCCAGTACCAACCATCTTCAATTCTCAGTTGCTCTTATATTTCACATCTTCTATTAAACTATTTTCTGACTAAGTTTCTGACTTGCGTTTGGACCTAACCTTATGGTATGGCTATTATTCGGGTGGCTTCTTACTTACATTCTAACTTTAATATATGTATAGAATTCATATACAAATCACTAGCTAATTATTGTCGAACTCCTAGTGTTGTCAAGAATATTCAACACCAAACAACATTCTAAACTAGTTTCTGACCACGTTTCTGACCTTCGGTCCAAGGTTAGATTCTTATTTAAAAAGTTTTTAACTTACAACTTGTCTCAAGAAATAGGATAGAGTCCAAATATAAGTCATTCTTGAGTATAGATTCTATTTTCTTAATGTATTCAACATATTCACACTAGATATATTTTAGCACATCTTCTGACTTATTTTCTGACCTGCAACAGACATACTTTAAATTCTCAAATGACACAATTCCAATATATACACTCTTATTTCCTTACTTCAACATTCTAACCCAAAACTCCAAACCTTAAATATAATTATAAATCAATACTCGATGATCTAATTATTAAATCAAACACCCCTTTTAAAAGATTTCGGTCACATGCATATTAGATAAGAAAACCCTAAAATTCAACTTTTGAATTTTTGAAAACTCTTTTCATTAAATCATATTAGGCATGTTGAAATATTTGTATATAAATTTTGAGATCAAAACAACATCATTTTAGCCATTAAAAACTATAATTTTAGTTCGTTTTTGGTCCAGTTTCTTAACAAACACATATTTTGACTAGGAATTTGAAGAATCTAGTTGCATTTTTGGATTCTACATAAAAAATTACCTAGGGAAATGATAAAGGCATATTTTACTTATATTCTATTATGTAAATTATGTTGAATTATTATTGATTTTATAGAAATCATTAAGAAATTGTACTTAAGTATATTTATTTAGATATTTTAGTTCTCAAAGGATTTAGAGTGGAAATATAAGCAATTTGGAGGAGTTTTATGTAATCGAAGGAAGCTCGAATCAATCTATGTCGACTGAGGATGATATAAAGCATTTAGGAATGAAGGCAGTCAGCCTTGAGTCGACTTACAAGTGAGAGCTGCTAACTAACTTTCAAAGTTGCCAACCTTAAATCAAAGAAGTTAACCTTAAGCCAACTTTGATTTCTAGCCTAAATCATTCAAGAGCCATCCTTTGTTTACTCTATAAATACGCTTTGTGTTGACATTTGGAAGGACTTCTTTTTTCATTTTTTCCTTTTTACCTAGAAATTTTTAGATGAAGTTGGAGGGATATTCTGAGAGTTATTCTTGTGGTAGGTTCGTAGATCATTGAAAAAACCTTACCATTGCTATGGAGATCATTCTTAGAATTCTTGATTAGAGTTTTCTTTATTATTGTTACAGAATTGGTGACTTCTATCCTATTATTGTTTATGCATTTCTATAATTCGTTCTTACTTTCAATCATGAATTTTCTTACAAGTTTGATTGTGATATGTGCTTTTATTCAAAATTTCACGGTTGGCTAAGTTTTTATTGTGAGAAATTGATGAAACCTTAGGTAGCTAAAATGATAATTGTAGTCATGTTATAGGGTTAATAGATGTATGGATAATTTATGATTGCAATTTTTATAATTTCAATTGTAATTTTCCATTAATTATAATTATTAGAAGCACTATTGATGCTGGAGTTGATATAAAGTTTGTTAGGAATTCTTGATTAAGCTAATTAAGCTAATTAGCTAATGTAGAAGCGGTGTTAATTAGATTAGTTAGAGATTATCTAGGGATTAATGCAATGTCTCTAGTTAATTATTTGCTAAGACATTAAGGATAATTAATTTAGGGCATTAGGTGATCATAGCATTAGGAGATGTATGATTGTAATTTAGAGTCCATTGTTAATTGGAAATACAAGAGTTGACCGATTAATTAGAGGTTTAAGTCCTTAATTTTTAAGGCATGATAATTTCACTTAAATGACTACATAACTATCAATCCATATAACATAATGACAATTTGATTAGGACAACTAAGGTAGATTCTGTTTTTTCTTACATTCTCCATTTATTGTTTCATTTTTTATACACTTTCGTGAGTTTCTCTACTACAACTTAAAGTTAATCATTAGATTATTTAATCTACAATCCAAATCTAATTGCTTAAATATTGATAAGAGCTTTTATAGGTATAGTAGTTTCTCAATCTTCGAGGGATCAACAACCTTATTTACTCTTTATTACATGATACTGACCTAGTATACTTGTTAGAGTATTTGCTATATTCTTATATATATGTTGCTAGGATCAAGCTTTTATCGCCGTTGTTGAGGACTATAACTATTAAACCTTCTAGTTCTATTGATAGTTTAGGCGCACTTTATGACGTGTGTTGTTTCCTATTCTCTTTACAGGTGTTTTATGCGCAAGAGTAAAAGTGATGAAATTCTATCGATAGATTCTAAAATAGAGCGCACATTGCATCAGTTGAGGAGAGAGAACAGAAGTAGGAGAGAAGTACAGGAAGTTGAGATGGTAGGCAATGATAATAATAATTAGATATAGGGTTTTCCTAGAGCACTACGGAACTATATAGTACTTATTGTTATAGGTTCTATTATAAGGAGGCCTACCATTTAGGGCAATAACTTCCAATTAAAACCATTACTCATTTAGATGGTTCAAACAAATCAGTTTAAAGGATATCCAAAGGAGAGTCCTGATGAACATATTGTAGGATTCTTCCAATATTGTAATACAATGAAGATGAACAATGTTACAAATGAGCTCACCAGATTACAACTCTTTCCCTTCTCACTAAGGGATAAAGTTAGAGCTCTGTTCCATTCACTGCCACAAGAGTCCATTACCACCTGGGCTAACCTCTCATCTAAATTTTTAAGGAGATTTTTCCCACCAACTAAAACTGCAAGACTAAGGAATGATATCACTAACTTTACGAAGTTTAGTAGTGAGTCACTTTATGAGGCATAGGAGAGATTTAAGGAGACAATAAGAAAATACCCACATCATGGATTACTAGATAATCTCCTAATTGAGATTTTCTATCTCAACCTAGATGAGACATTAAGGTCTTTAGTAGATGCTACAGCTGGACATACACTAATAGGTAAGACTTATAATGAAGCAAGTGCATTGATAGAATAAATGGCCTCTAGTGCACATAATTAGCAAAACAAGAGAGGTAAGTCAAGAGTGGCATTAGTCAATGATAATGACACTATGTCTCAATTAACAGCTCAGATTTTAGCTCTCACTATCACGACCTAATAGTATCGTTATTGTGGTAGGTCGCCGTGTACTGTATAAAGGTTTACCGTCAACCCCTTTATTAATCGCAAGCCTTTCATACGACATACAAGGCTCCTTCCACTATACATTACCACTAGGCCCATAGATATATAATATAGAGCAACATAACTAATTTTACTTCTCTGGTATAAATTAACTAGATGTGTGGGCTCGTAAGATCTACACTAAAAGAATATTACAAATAGATGCAGTTCATAGGGGAATTGCATTAGAGATTTTAATCTATGTTATGAACAAAAATATAAAAGTAACTAGATATCTACAAACTATTATAAAATTTCCTCTTCGCTCCCTGATCACTTCAACCCATCTCTACATGAGACTTACCATAGGCATGCCTCGGCCCGGATTAAAGAAGAGGTTTTTTTACAACAACAAAAATCTATCAGGGTATAAGCCTAAACTTAGTAAGATAAATACCCTCGTCAGTACCACATGGTAGAAATTTATTAGATGTACAATCATATGAATGCATGAACAATCAGTATGCCAAACAACGCATGCAGTAGCCTAGGAACTGCATACGACTCAGAATTATGCCTCCTATAGTCGAGGTAACCAAAGTCTGGGTTTTAGACCTTAGGTTTTATTTCATTTGCACTATTGTGCTTAAGCCAAAACAAAACTATGTATGTGTATGTACGTATATATATATATATATATATATATGTATATACTTTCATTACTGAGCGATAAATCATATTTTTAAAATCCCAAGTCTAGTGATATGGTGACCTCCGCAATCCATAAACACATGCCCTAAGCAGAACCCACAAGACGCGGGCCCTCACCAATGGTTGGCATCTCCCAGCGCCTAGTAAGCCTATCAACTTAAAATATAGACTCAATAAAAATGATGACATAGCTAGTGCTCAATCCTACAGGAGGCTCGTCCTCTTGTGAGTCCCTTCCTATCTTCTACGTAAAGCAGCAGTTGATATTATTTGAATGCAATATGGGGAATGCATGATTCATCTTATTTCTTAATCATATAGATAGTTAATATAATTTTTCAAGGTAATCAAACAATTTCATTCCATACAATCGTACATATAAATTTATCACAACAATTTTCATTTTATATAATTAACAAGTCATAGCATTCAGTTCACAAATCCATACACATGCATTTCTCATATCCCATAAGCATCCCAATTTATATATATATAAGTTTAGGTACATCTATTCTACAAGTAAAATCAAGTAAAGAGTCATCGAGAATTTACTCACTCTATTATGTGGTTAGTCAAAGTAATCCAAGGGCAAATCATCTCCGTACGCGAGGTCCTCTGATCATCGAAATCATGATACTATATGGGATTGAAATAAAACTTAGGAAACCAAGTTAAAACCCCTTAAGTTATACTCTTGACTAGTTTTTGTATTTTTCTTGGTTTTACTTAAAAGTTCAATCGCGCTTAACTTTTTCGTTTTAAATTCGATTTTTATGATCTTATAGTCAATCTTCATCATTTTTTAGTGAACTTTAATGTGGTGAGGTTAGATTTTCAAGATGAGGAATGAAAATCTATCCATAGGTTAGAACAGTATCAGTCCTCATAATTTGGAGTGTTTTTAGGCTTTATTTGGTTAATGGGCTTTATGGTAACTTGGAAAATCCTTTGGGCTTCGCCTTAAGATTTCATTCTAAGCTCAAAATATTCCTTAAGGTCATATTTGCAACTTTGATTTACACTCCTAAGGCTAACAACTACTTCATGAGCTCTTTAGTAAGCTTAAGTTGTCAAATGGGCTTGTTTTTTGTTCAACTCAAAGATGGTCACTTTCTTGGGCTTAGAGAGTATTTCGTAGGCTTCTTGAAAGTCTTAAAACAACTCTTATGAATGTATCAAGTTGCTAGTAAAAAATTTAAGAGTGGTTCAACTTGACATTTGAGGCCCGTTTTGGAAGTTTTAAGCTCGGTTTTAAGTTTTAAACTTAATATACTTATCATACTTGTCTTGGTTGGTCTTTTCACTTCATTTACTCACTTTTATCATATTTTTAAGGATCTTTTAAGGATGTTCCAAATCTGGTCGGTTTTTATATGAGAGCTTTCAACTTGGTTTTCTAACTTGTTTCATCATTTCCTTAAGTTTAAGTGTTAGATCATGAACTTAAACTACTTGTTATTCAAATCTTAACTTAACTTTTCTTTCATGGGATGATTCTTTAGCTCATGCTTTACACGAAAAATAGAAGATCTCATATTTATTACAACTTCCATATCATAGCTCATGTCATACAAAGTTGGTTTCCTCATAAAACTTCATGTGATGAATTTTTCCTTAGCCTAAGTCTAGATTTAAGCATGTTTAGCTTAATGGAAATAAAATCAACATCCAAATGATCTTTGAATCCTCACATCTAGCATGTTTATCTTTCATTCAAGTTCTTGTTTCAAGATTTTCTAAACTTAAAATCTTCCATTCAAAATGTTAAACAAGTATCTTTACAAAACATCAACTTTACATGCTCATATTTCAACTCCATGTAAGGGTTTCATGAGTTTGTTTATTAGTATGGTCTTTGATGTTATAACAACTTATAATTATACTCATATCTTCAAGAAATCAAAGCCTCCTAATATGAACACTAACCTACTAATACAAGAAACACTTACTCATCCTTAAAGCAAAGTATGGTGGTTGTGCACAAAGATTCCACTTAAGCTCCTAACCTTACTTCCTTCTTTTGCACCTTTTTGGAAACCCGAGTTATTTGATCCTTTAGAGTAGGGTTTGTAGAAGGTTCTAAGGGTCCTAAAGGAGCTTAGATGTTGGAAGGAAAGGACACAAGAAAAGAAAATGAAAGTGCCATGAGTGAAGCTTGGAAAGTAGCGGTAAAGTTGATTTTGTAGGGCTTAAGTGTTCCCACTTTTTGGGTTGGTTTCAAATGAGAGAAAAAGGAAGTGAAAATGAAATTGAAAGTGAGAGAAATGAGGGAAAGAGTGACTGGTTGGGGGATGGAGTGAATGAGTGTTTTAAAAGCTTGATTTAGTTGTCTTGTATTGTACACAAAAGTCAACAATTGTAACTATTAATGATGTAAGCATTAAGGGGTAAATAGTGGTGTGCAAGACAAAGTGATTGATGAATAGAAGACAAGAGTATAGCCCCCCTCTCCTTCTTGTTCAAACCGGCCATGGGATGTTCTTTTTGGGCATAGACTTGTCTTGTCTTCTTTATTAAAGTTAAGCATGTGAAATCTTGTGAAAGTTTGTCCATATGTAATATAAGTGGAAAGGTGATAAAGAATGTGTCTTATCACTAGATTTGGATAGGTTATCAATTGATACATGATTCTAACTTTCAATTGATAAGTTATTTAAGGTAATTGGTTGGTCCACTTATTTATATGTAAGGCTTGGCATAAAGATAAGGGCATTGTCTTATAGGAAATTGTGTTAGAATTTACTTCTTGCATTATTTTGTAAATTATGATTCGATTTTTATAAAATTGTGAAATTTTCTAGAGTTGAATGAAATTCTTCAAATTAAATTATCGATTAGTCGCTTAGGGTTAAAATTCCTTAATTTTTTTAGGGTTTAGGGTCTTAAGTGACTTTAGAGCTCGCAGTTCTTCAAGCTCAGGTTTTATCGATAATTGGTTTTTGAATTGGAAATATTTAATTCGTTTTTAAATGTAAAATTAAGTTCTTAGTTTAGTTGATCCTTAGGAACGTTAGAGAAATACTCTTAGTCAAATCTTAGGCCCGATAAAAGTAGGGTTGACACTCACTTCCTAGGTAAGTAAACTCACCTCAACATAGTCCCTTAATGCTAATCACATTGCTTTCTGTGAGATACGTTTAGGACTACATTCCACTCATGAATGCCTATTTAGGAATCCTTTAGCTTCATCTAATGAAGAGTAGGTGAACTATGTTAACAATTCCAATGGGATAATTACGGACCTTATTCGAATAAATACAATCCAAGGTGTCACAATCATCCAAACTTCTCATAGA
The DNA here is from genome assembly GCA_024138015.1 of Lumnitzera littorea. Taxonomy (NCBI): domain Eukaryota; kingdom Viridiplantae; phylum Streptophyta; class Magnoliopsida; order Myrtales; family Combretaceae; genus Lumnitzera; species Lumnitzera littorea. The sequence continues at coordinate 72,645,824 of JAMXBB010000005.1, read as the reverse complement.
AGAATGAAAATAATGCATTTAAACCACCACTTGGATTCAAGAAGCAAGGTCCTACTCAGAATACTCCACCTCAGCAAAATCAATCTAAAATGGAAGAGCTCATGTTGAGCTATATGTAAAACACTGACACCATGTTACAGAATCAATAGGCCACTATTTAGAATTTAGAGAATCATATTAGTTAGATCTTTCAATAGTTGAGTAATAGACCATTAGGATCTTTACCTAGCAATACTAAAGAGAATCCTAAGGGTATCAATGCTATAATAGCGAGGAGGGGTAAGGAAGTAGAAATAGTTGACAAACAAGTTAAAGAAAAGGAGGAGAATCCCAAGAAAGGTAGAGGGAAACAGGAGGTAGAGGAACCAAAGTAGAAGTCATTAGAAGTAAAACCGTATGCTCCTCCTGTCCTTTTTCTAAGAGACTGAAGCAACAATAGCTAGATAACCAATTTGCTAAATTCTTAGATGTTTTTAAGAAACTACAAATCAACATTCCTTTTGTAGAGGCACTTTAGAAAATGCTTTCATATGCCAAATTCTTGAAGGATTTGCTTACTAAAAAGAGAAAAATTGATGAGAATGAACCTGTGATGCTTATAGGGGAGTGTTTTATGATCCTATAGAAAAATTTATCCAGCCTACCGAGAAAATAAAGAGATAAGGGGAGTTTTACCATTCCTTGCACTATAGGGAATCTTCATTTAAATAAAGTTTCTATTGATTCTGGTGCAAGTATAAATTTAATGCCTTTATCTATTTTCAGGAAGCTAAGACTTGGAGATTGTAAGAAGACTCACGTTACCTTACAACTTGCTGATAGGAGTATCAAATATCTAAGGGGTATTGTCGATAATGTCCTAATGCAGGTAGACAAATTCATCTTTCCAATTAACTTTATAGCCTTGGAAATGGAGAAAGATAGAGAGGCACCCATGATCCTTAGCAAACCATTTCTTGTAACAGGTAAGGCATTAATAGATGTGGAATAGGGTAAGCTTACTTTAAGAGCTATGGATGATCAAGTAACTTTTAATGTTTATGAAGCCATAAAAAAATTTGATGATAGTAAATCCTGTTACACTATTGATGAGATTACCTATGAGTCCATAGAAGAGAGAGTAGGATTAGATACCATGGAATCAGTTCTTAAGGATTTGGATGATTAGAGTGATGATGATGAGCCTAAGGAAGAATGCATGGAACAAATGTTAGAAGTCAAAGCTCGATATTATGAGGAGTGAGGTACCAATAAGAAGAAGCCAATACCATCATTGACATAACCCCCAGTGCTTGAACTTAAACCATTACCTAGTCATTTAAAATATACTTAACTTGGAACAAATGATACTTTGCTAATAATCATCTTCTCTTCTTTGATAGGTGATCAAGAGCAACAACTCTTAGGAGTTCTAAGAGAACATAATGAAGCCATTGGGTGGACCATTGCTGATATAAAGGGGATTAGTCCTTTGATTTGCACTCATAGGATATTGTTGGAGGTTAAGTACAAACCCACAATACAATTATAGAGATGACTTAACTTAACTCTCAAGGAGGTAGTAAAGAAAGAGGTGCTCATATTGTTAGATGCAGGTATCATCTACTCTGTCTCAAATAGTACATGGGTTAGTCCCGTTCAAGTAGTGCCTAAAAAAGGTGGTATAACTGTAGTTAAAACTAAGGCTAATGAGTTAATCCTTACTTACATTGTGATTGGGTGGAAAGTTTGTATAGACTACAGAAAACTGAATGATGCCACTAGTAAAGACTATTCCCCCCTACCCTTCATAAATCAAATGTTAGAAAAACTTTTAAGGTATGATTATTACTGTTTTCTATATGGTTATTCTAGTTATAATTAAATTCATATAGCACCCGAGGACTAAGAGAAAATCACCTTTACATATCCCTATGGTACATTTGCCTTTAAGAGAATGCCCTTTGGTCTTTATAATGCACCTGCTACTTTCTAAAGATGCATGATGTCTATATTTTCTAACATGTTAGAAGATTTTATTAACATATTTATAGATGACTTCTTTGTCTTTGGGAAGTCATTTGAATCATGTCTAACTAATTTAGGCTGTATGCTTAAAAGATGTAAGGAGACCAATTTACTTCTGAACTGGGAAAAATGCCATTTTGTGGTAAGAGAGAGAATAGTCTTAGGTCACAAAGTATCAAAAAAGGGGATTGAAGTTGATAGGGAAAAAGTGGAGATAATAGGGAAGTTGCCACCACTCACTTCAATCAAAGGAGTTAGGAGCTTCTTAGGACATGTTAGCTTCAACAGGAGATTTATTAGGGACTTTTCTAAAATCTCTAAACCTCCTTGTAATATACATAAAAAAAGATTCTAATTTTGTTTTTTTATGACAGTTGTTTATAGGCATTCAATCTATTAAAGGAAAAACTTACTTCGGTACTAGTGATCTTTACACTTGATTATTGCTTCCCTTCGAGTCAATGTGTGATGCTAGTAACTATGCTATAAGAGCAATATTAGGGTAGAAGAGAAGTAAGTTATTTCATGTAATATATTATGCTAATAGAACTTTGAATGAGACCTAAAGAAACTATGCCTCAATAGAAAAAGAGCTTTTAGCAGTTATATTTGCACGTGACAAGTTTAAGCCTTATCTAATAGGTTCTAAAATCATAGTATACACATACCATATTGCTTTGAAATATTTGTTTGCTAAAGCTGATGCTAAACCTAGGTTAATTTGTTAGATTTTACTACTATAAGAATTTGACCTTAAAATTAAGGGTAAAAAGGGAATTGAAAATGTGGTTGCTAATCATTTAACCCGTTTGGAATCTGATTGTTTAGAGCCACCCATTAATGAAAAGTTCCCTGATGAATAGTTATATGTAATAGAGATCCAAGGATTACCTTAGTAAGTTGATATAATCAATTACCTAGTCAGCAAAATCATACCATATGGTTATTCATTTCAAAAGAAAAAGAAGTTTTTACATTATTTGAAATACTATTTTTGGGATGAACCGTATCTATTTAAATGTTGTACTAACCAAGTAATTAGACGTTGTGTACCTAAAACTAAATAGCTTAGCATAATTTAGTACTGTTATTCTAAGAAACTAGGAGGCTATTTTGGTATGGAAAGAACTGTAGCTAAGATCTTATCTTGTGGATTTTATTAGTCTAAATTGTTTAATGATTGCAAGAACTATGTTATGTCTTATGCTCAATACCAAAGGACTGGCAATATTTCTAGGAGACATGAACTACCACAAAATGGCATTCTTGTAATTGAGCTTTTTGATGTATAAGGAATAGACTTCATAGGTTTTTTTCCCTTATCTTTTTCAAATAAATATATACTTATAGCTGTGAATTATATGTCAAAATGGGTAGAAGCAATTGCTCTACAGACTAATGATGCTAGGGTTGTAATTAAATTTTTGAAAAAGAACATATTTTCTAGATTTAGGGTACTTAGAGTCATTATAAGTGATGGGGGATCACATTTTTGCAATCAGTAGTTTGAAAAATTGTTATCAAAATATGGAGTTACTCATAAAATTGCCACCCCTTATCAACCACAAACTTATGGATAAGTTGACATGTTCAATAGGGAAATAAAGTGTATCTTAAAGAAGATTATCAATGCATCTAGGAAAAATTAGTCTTTAAAACTTGATGATGCGTTATAGGCTTATAGGACAGCTTTTAAAACACTTATAGGAATGTTTACATACAATATTGTCTATGGTAAATCATGTCTCCTACCTGTAAAGCTTAAGCACAAAGTATACTGGGCCATAAAATACCTTAACTTTGATTTAAAAGCTATAGGTGAAAAGAGGTTACTCCAATTGAACTAGATGGATGAGATTAGAGAAGAAGCATATGAAAATGCTAGGATATACAAAGAGAGAGCCAAGCAATGGTATGATAGAAACATCCAAAAGCAGGAGTTTTTGCTTGGCTAAAAAGTTTTATTATACAACTTTCAACTGAAGTTGTTCCCAGGTAAGTTAAAATCTTAATGGTTTGGGCCATTTGGGATAGCAAATGGTTTTCCCTATGGTGCATTCGAGTTGAAGGCAGAAATCAACTACACTTTTAAGGTCAATAGTCACCTTCTCGAGCATTATTTTGAAGGGGAAAACATAGATAGTGACACCACTATCGTGGATAGTGCAAATCCATTATAAAAACTAGGAAAGTCGAGTTAGCGACTATAAACTAAGCCCTTCATAATAGGCAGCCTATGTCTAATTTAAACTTAAAAAAAAAAAGAGAGCGTAATTTTGAATTAAAGGCCCTCGGCCTTTAGGTAACCTTTTGTCTTAGCTTCTTTTAAGGCCGGCTATATACGCCACCAATGTACAATTACATTAGGCCGACGTATGTCCTGATATAAAGCAAACGTTAGGGTTTCTTTTTCCTCTCCCTTTATTTGTTTCCCTTAACCCTTTGCTCTTCCTTTTCACTCTCTCTTGCTCTCTCACACACCTCCTCTCTCTCTCTCTCTTCATCTTTCAACCTTATATTAGTTCTCATCTTTTAGATTTGTTCTTCAACATAAAAAATGCTACCCAAAAAGCTCCAACCAAAGAAAAAGAAGTAAAAGATTGCTAAAGCATCATCTTCATGAACCCAGTGCAAATATTTGTTATCAAATCAGGATTATGCCAAGGAGAGGGAGAAAAAGTTGCAAACGATGACATTTATGAATCATTAGTATTTGGATTAGGCTATATTACAAGAATATGGGATGGATGAGAGGATTCAACAGATTATGCTAGATAAGACCTAGTTCAGTTTATTTGAGATCAAGGAACCAACATTTATAAATGTTACAATGAAGTTCTTATCCACTTTAAAGATGGAAAAAGATAAGAATTCTTCCACTATGACCTTCTAAGAATATGGAGAGATTTATGTGATAGAACTTAAGTAGATAGGATACTTTTTAGGATTATATGATGATGAAGAGGTAGATCTGCAAAACTATTGGCCTAATGAGATGAATGCTGAAAAATTTTGGTACCACGTGATTTAACTAAGGCAGGATGACTTTGTACCTTCCAAATCTCTTGCTACTACTTTTGCACCTGTGGAGTACAAGTTGCTCAACCACATTCTAGCTTACACCATTAGCTGTAAGAAAACCAATCACAGTAAGGTGATAAGTTTTGATATGTTTTATCTTTATAGCTCGATTTCTAGCTACTAAATTTATCTTAGGGTAGAAGTGGCTAATTTCATTTATAGATAAGTAAATGATACAAGGACACAGGTCATTCCTTGTAGAGGCTACATCATGGCAATGCTGAAAGGAATGGGGATTTTTCTGCAACCTAAAGGGGATGAAGGTATAAAATGCAAGCTGATCTCAACTGCACCCTTTAGGAATTGGGAGTTATTTAAAACAGCAAACAAGTCAAATCCAAGTAATGACGAGGAAGTTCCTAAAAATCCCCCTGCTGAGAGAGCTTCTACATCCTATCCTCCTCCTCTAGTTAGTGGTTATGAGTAGTTGAAAGCAAAGATTAGGGAAGTCAAGGAGAAAATCTGAAAAGAGCCAAAGAAGAACAAGAAGTTCAAGACTACTTTGTTTGATATGATAAAATCAGCTATATCTCACTTCTAGCCAACAATTGTAGAACAACTACACTATGAGACTTCTAGTAAGGAAACCAGCAGTACAGAGTTGGAAAGCTAGAGCCCTTGCTCGCTTTCAATTTTCTTCTATTTTATTGTTTATTATTATTATTTTTTTTTGCTTTACTGTTAGTCTATTTCTTTTTAGCACCCACTTAATTAGGTAGACTCTTGACAATTATTATTACTCTATACCTTTGAGTGGACTTTCATCCTATATTTGCTCTTTTGTCTTTCTTCATGTTTGTAAAGGTAGAGTTGATCTGAACTAGATGATCCTCTAAATGACATCATGGTTGGAATTCTCCTTTGTTGCTAAAAACTTGAAACTAAGGAAGTAACAATTTTTCATTTTGTGTGATTTTCTTCATTTCCTATTGTAAGCTGAATGAGAAACAGTGTAGACATTGTCTATTTTAAAGTGTAAGGAAAGGAATATAGGAAATGGAGTTTGAATCAAGTATGATGATGTTTGAAAGCTATGATTTAATTATTAACTCATGACATCTTATGCCTATTTTTATTTATAAACAGTTATACATCCCTATTGCCTTAAACTATATTTATTCATAAGTATCTGGCAATTTGTTATTTGGTAATTTTTAGGCCAAAATTTTGGTTTTCTTGCTTAAAATCTGGAGCTTGAAAAATTGACTTACTGAGGTGCCCTAATCAACATTGTTGTGATTTTTGTATTCATTTAAAATTAATTAGTTAAATCTTTAGAAATCCAATTTACCTAGTTTTTAGCCTTATAATTTGAAGTTTAAGAGTTAGTTGAGTCCTTAAGTAAAAAGTAAACAGGTTTACTTCTATGTAAGGTTAGTTAGTATATATTCTTTTTAGTTATTCTAATAACACTTTAATACTTAGTGAAAGAGGTAAATGAGGCTTTGTACTAAGTGATTCTTATAAAACAAGTTTGAAAAATTCTAATAAGTATTCAAAAAGTTATGCAAGTAGAGCTTTTACTCTAATAACTTAAGGAATTGAGTTAAAAGTATCCTAACTTGAATGTTAAAGTAAGAAAGAGTCCGTAGGGGTCCCTTTAAAACCTAGTTACTTGGGTGATGAGCTTGAAATGTGCCGATTCAATGCATTCTTTCTAATAAGAAGAGCAGAAAGGCAAAATTCAATATCTGAACTCAAAAAAAAAAAAAAAAGTGAGTGAGACATGAAAATATTGAATGCACATCAATAAATGAATTAAGGCTTGTAATAAAAAGAAAGAAGACCTAGGGATGAATCAAATACCATATGCTTTCACTACCTTGTTGACTTGTTTGGAGGGATAGTTAGAGGGATCATGTACTTGCTAACAGTTGTGAAGTTTAAATGGGTATTTTTTCTTTTTAGGATTGAGTATCTACTTTTGAAATAGAAATCTTAGGCTAAAAGCTTTGATAAAAATTTGTTTTCCTTAAAGTGGTTGATTAATTTTAATTGCAGTACTCTAATCACATAATCTGGTTTGGTTTGAGCAGTAGGCATCACAAAATAGTGAGTCTAAAAGTGTGAAATATTAGATGCTTGAATTTGCAATTGGAAAAATTTGTATTTTCTATGATAGATTTCTCTCTTTAGTTCTATTTATTTTGCTTAAGGATAATTAAAAGTTCAAGTATGAGGAAGTTAATAAAGGCATATTTTACTCATATTCCATTATGTGAATTATGTTGAATTATTATTGATTTTATATAAATCATTAAAAAATGGTACTTAAGTATATTCATTTGGATATTTCAGTTCTCAAAGGATTTAGAGTGGAAATATGAGCAATTTGGAGGAGTTTTATACAATTAAAGGAAGCTTGAATCAATTTGTGTAGGCCAAAGATGATATAAAGCATTTAGGAATGAAGGCAGCTAGCCTTGAGCTAGCTTACAAGTGAGAGCCACCGGCCTTTAACGCTGGCCTTCAGTTAAAACAGTCAATCTTAAGCCAACTTTGATTTCCAGCCTAAATCATTCGAGAGCCATCCTTTGTTTGCTTTATAAATATGCTTTGTGTTGACATTTGGGATGACTTCTTTTTTCACTTTTTCCTTTTTACCTAGAGATTTTTAGACGAAGCTGTAGAGATATTCTGAGAGTTATTCTTGTGGTAATTTCATAGATCATTGAAAAGACCTTGCCATTGTTGTGGAGATCATCCTTAGAATTGTTGCAATTAGAGTTTTCCTTATCATTATTACAGAATTGGTGACTTCTATCTTATTAGTGTTTATGCATTTCTATAATTTGTTCTTAATTTCAATCATGAATTTTCTTGCAAATTTGATTGTGATAAGTTCTTTTATTCAAAATTCCATGGTTGGCTAGGTTTTAATTGTGAGAAATTGATGAAACCCTAAGTAGCTAAGATGATAATTGTAGTCATGTTATAGGGTTAATAGATGTATGGATAATTCATGATTGCAATTTTTATAATTTCAATTGTAATTTTCCATTGATTATAATTGTTAGAAGCACTATTAATGCGGGAGTTGATATAGAGTTTGTTAGGAATTCTTGATTAAGCTAATTAGCTAATGTAGAAGCGGTGTTAATTAGATTAGTTAGAGATTATCTAAGGATTAATGCAATGTCTCTAGTTAATTATTTACTAAGACATTAAGAATAATTAATTCAGGGCATTAGTCGATCATAATATTGGGAGATGTATGATTATAATTTAGAGTCTACTGTTAATTGGAGATGCAAGAGTTGACCGATTAATTAGAGGTTTAAGTTCTTAATTCTTAAGGCATGATAATTTCACTTGAATGACTACGTAACTATTAATCCATATAACATAATGACAATTTGATTAGGACAAGTAAGGTGGATTATGTTTTTTCTCACATTCTTGATTGATTGTTTCATTTTTGATACACTCTCGTGAGTTTCTCTACGACAACTTAAAGTTAATCATTACATTAGTTAATTCATAGTCTAAATCTAATTGCCTAAATATTGATAAGAGCTTTTATAGATTTAGTAGTTTTTTAGTCCTCGAGGGATCGACAACCTTATTTACTCTTTATTACTTGATACTAACCTAGTATACTTGTTGGAGTATTTGCTATATTCTTATATTTATTTTGCTAGGATTAGGAAACCAAAAATTATAATTTTTGGAGCTTGTTTACTATTTTTAGAAAAATCGAATAAAAAATAGCCAAAACTGAAACTTATTGCTACTTGCAACTTCGGCAATCATCTGGAAATAAGGGTTTGTCTTCTTAAATTGGCATTGTATCTACTATCTCCATGTAATTTGGCTTGCTCCCAGGTGGTGGCTAGCTTAAGGAATCCAAAATGCTTTTATTTTGTACTATTTTCTTGCCATTTTTGCAAAGACCATTTTCAACACTTCCTAAGCTTTTTTAGATTTTTTCTCACATTTAAACTTATTAAACTTCACTTTAAAAATACTCCAAAGAATTTAGAAAATGCTTTGATTGGTAGAAGGATTTTTCAAAGGCCAAATATCCATTTCCTACCTAATTCTCACACCATGTGTCCTCTTCACCTATATATAAGTTCACCAATTCTTTTTGCATAAGTTTGCCACACCTCCCTTATATCCAAAATGACTCTCCAGTTGTCCCTTTGCTATTTATTTTTTAATTTAGCCAATTTAATTAGGAAATATCTTAAGGTATCTTTCCTATTTCGGGTATGCATTTGTATATATAAATGCTTATGTACACCTAAAGCGATGTCTCCTATTTCGAGTGTGCATTTGTATATATAGATGCTTATGTACGCTTAAAGGGATGTCTCTTAATTGGCCCATGATTTGCTAATTTTTTTATAATTTTTTCCTCATATTTATTTATTTATTTAGTAACTTTTTTGCATATTTTCAAGTATTTTCAATAAGTACGAGTATATATACTTATATAATAATTACACCCAATATATATACATGTCTTTTATATATTATTTTATGTATAATATTAATTATATTACTCCTATAATTTATTTCTATGTCTTCATAATTTTTCAAGACCTAATTTTTGCATTACTGATATTAATAATATGATAAATTTATACAATTTTGATTATATTTTTAATATTTTATTATATTTTTAAATTTTGAGCCTATGATAATTCCTTAACTAATATCATAAAACCCTTCTTAAGTTTCTAATTTAATTGGATTACTTTTCCGAATACTTTAAATTAGCTATTGAACCTAATTATGCTAATACGAGTCTCACAATAAACATGGCATAGAAGACAACTTCGGTATTTAGCACTCCATAACAACATAAAGTTTGCCCAAAGGCAAAATAAGGTTTTGATAGATGTTCTTTCCTATGTTGTTCTCGAAAAAAAAAATGATAATGAATATATAAAAGATTCAAACAAAAGATCAAGTGCGAAAAACTCATGTTGAAAAATAGTATATTTTATATATTTCCTTTTACATTCTTGATACTATGCAAATACATCAATGAAAGCAAAGTAGCATAAATGGATTAATTCAAGAAAAAATTTAGTACAAGGTTGTCTACTTACCATTTTATACTATATGTTTAAGTCGATCTTTGAATCTCTAATTGAAGTCTTGATGGCTAGCGATTATCTCTATACAAAACAAAGTCCCCCTTAATAAAGATACACAAAGCTAGCAAAATGAAAACTCTAATTATTATCATATTTAACATACAATCACTTTTGATTCTTACCTTTTATGATCTAGTACTTCTTTCTTCACTTCGATTTTAATTTAGTGTCTCTGTTAATGCAAAGTTAATGCCCTTTACATTTTTCTTTTTGGCATTTCAATGTTTATGTTTTAGTTTTAATTGTATTTTGATGTTTGTACTTTAATTTTATACATTTTAGTATTTGATTGCGCATTATTTAGTAAAAAATTAGTTTTATATTTTCTTAATTAATAGATTATTTTACAAACTAAAATAATTATATTTTGTTTTGGTAACTTCTATTGTGTATAATTTGTATGCAATATCTAATTTTAGTAAATTTTGTATTGTGGAAAGCTTCTAAGACATATTTTTACATGAAAATAAGATTTAGTACACATTTAACTACTTGAATCACCTATCATTTGACCTCAAAATGCAAATTATGACTCATAGAATAATTTTGCATGGTATAATATTTTATTATGTATCTCATACATTTTCGATATTGATTTTCAAATTTTATGATTTCATAGATATTTGTATGACTGCAAACTTGTAGCTATTGGAAAGTTTGTATTATAAGCTACTTAAAAGTGATCACTTTAGCTTAAATTATACATTTAAAAACATCAATTTTCCTTAAGCATATTTGTGCACTCTTTAATTTTTTGTACTTTGAAAATCAATATGATTTTAAGATTATAGTTATGCCAAAATTTTAAACAATTTATAATTCCATGATCACATGTAGAAATTTACAAATAACGAAAAGATTATAGAACTTTTAATGAAACATAAAATAAAGAACATATTTATAAAATATAGAGCTCATTTAAAGTAAAAATAATTAAATTCATAAAAGTAAAGTCAGTTTTAATGAATTGAAAACCGCAAGAAAACATTTGCAACGAGTGGAGGAATGACGAAATTCTCATCCAGCAATTTTATCTCAAATTTTTTTTTTCTAGGACAGATTATTATTTCCAGAACATAAAAAATTTAAATGATTTAGATTGATATACATAAAAAAATGGACATTTTCACTTGTGTAATTCTGAGTTAAAATGATTGTTTATTCATTTTAAAAATAATATGTTGATTAAGAAAAATAAAAAATTAAAATTTGATAAATTAATTAGTTAATAGGCACTAAAATGCAATAAAAACTAGAATGTAATAAAAATTTAAGTATGAATACTAAAATATAACAAATTATGACCGCTTTAGTTTTTTCGTTCGCAAGGACATGAATTGAAACCAAATCAAGAAAAAGTAAATATTAAATCACACAACATAAAAAATTATAAATACTAAATTCTTAAAAGTAGAGAGTAGAACCATGTTATACGTGAGTACACAAATTGAACCCCACACTTCTCCGTTCCTTCTCTACCAAGCACAACGTCCTCAAACCCCCACACTGACCGATTCACTTCACTTTACCATTCCAAAATATGAGCGCATCCAAGATGGTGATGGCCTCACTGACCCTCTACCGTCCGCTAACATGCACATCCTCAGCTTCACGGCTGGTTTCACACGCCCCCGACCTTATGAAGTGGGTGAAGAGAGAAGGCGGCTTCGTCCATCCATCACTCACCATCACCCAACTCTATGATTCCTTTGGTCTTGGCTTAATTGCCTCTCACCCAATCCCCAAAGGCTCTGACCTCATCGCTCTTCCGCATCACATCCCCTTGAAGTTTCAATCAGACAACCCTGTTTTACCTCACTTGGCTACCCAAGTCCCTGGTATGTTCCCAATTTTTGTTTGACCTAGGATTGCTTTGTGTTTGTTTTGTTTATTAGTTGGCACCGAGATGTGAATACAACTCTGACTTTTCCTCGTTTATGCATAGAATGGTCTGTTTCCTGTTCACTTAGACATCCTAGTCCGGTTTCTGTTGAAAGTTCTCGGATATTACTGCACTACTCTATATAGAAAGTGATAACTAGCGGTTTTTCGTGGTTGGTAGCTGTAGCAACATACGATACCAGGATATCCGTAAATGGAAAATGTCAGTGGTAAAAGTAGAAGATGATTTCCCATTGGCTTTTCCGAACTTCTCTCGTTACCACTTGATGTCGTCTATTTGGTGCCTCCTTTCGCCACCAACCGCTTATAGGGAATAGGCACTGCAGCTAATCTCGAGTGGTGTAGTGATAATTCGGTATTATAAATGCTGGGTTATGGCAAACGGCTAACAAAGTTGGAAATTGTTCTTTGTGAAATTAGGCTTGCAGTTCTTTTAATATAATTTTTGATGTTTGAATTTGGAGATTTTATTTATCATATTATATTATATAATATCGGAACCTTTTTTAATAATTTACTATATTATTTCAATTTAACCTTCTGTCTTTTTCGTTTGTGGTATCATTTCAATTTAATCGATTTAAAATGATACTTTTTAATATTTAACATTTTCAATAATACTTCTTTGTTATTAATTTTTTTTGCTTATATTGCTTTTAACCACCTTTTTTCGGTAAAACTATTTATTTTACTTCTTTTTTTTTTATGCTTTTGTTTCTCTTTCGTAAAGCTAATTCTTCTAATCTCTTTCTTAAAGCATTCGTCTCTTTTTCATTACTTTCTTCCTTGTTACTTTTGTATCATATTTGCTTTTGCAAGTATTCTATGTTGAATCTTAATAATAAAAATGTGTCTTCTTTCTTGATGTTCAGATTAAGTTCACTTATATGCTTTCTCTGAGCCATTATATTTACAACTATCAATATAATAATATTTACATCCATCATTATAAGTTTACTTTTATATTAAGTTATGTTTAAATTATAAATACAATTTACAAAAACTATATAGAAACTACAATTTTTCAATTGTCTGTGTATATAATGAATTTGGACATGTAGCCCATGAGTATATAATATGTATCAGTAGAGACGTGATAAGTAAATATTTGTATAAGATTTCTAGTTCCAATGTCTATCATAACCTATTCATATAGTAATATTGCTCATGTTTTATTATGCATATCTTTATGCAAAATTTTTACTTTTTTTTTTTTATTTGTTGATGAATAGAATTGTTAAATATTAGATATTCTAGATATTATTTATACAAATAATCAGAAACCTTTTCCATTTGTATATTGTCATTACTAATAACATTTAGGAATTTAAAATATATTGTTTTTTATTAATATCAGTTCTCTTAATAATAATAGATAAAGCTTATTATGTCCTTTCACATTTAATACGAAAGGGGTTTTTTTTGTTTTTGATTTTGTTTTTTTGTTTCTTAATGGCCTATAAATTCCTTTTTCTATACTTGACTTTTATCATTTATGCATTATTGCAATACACCTTTTCACAATTTATAAAGTAATGGCTATTGTAGCTTTTATATCTTTTTATATCCATAAATATGATAAACTTTTTAGTTGTCACATTTCAATGAAATCAAAAGAAAATGCCCTTAAATAAGAATAATTAAATAAATTTTATCTCCGCCAATTGCAACATTTTCATTTCCTTTTATTTTGCTTCCACTTAAACTACTTTTATTAATTTTTTTTAAGTGTTTGAGAATGATAAAAAAGTCTCCTTTTACAATAAAAAGAGAATTTTATTTGCACCATTTGTAATGGGTGCTCTTAAGCATTAAACAATATATCTCTTGATTATATATTGTTTTAAAATTAATGATATTATGTGTATTTGGGAACAAACTTGACCTTAGTTTCCTTCTTATAATTTTAATGGCATCAAGCAATTATATAAAAGCTATGCCATCAACATCTTACATGCAATAATTTAAAAGATAAGTAGAAGTATTTACTTTAACTTTGGAAAATTAGTTTATTAGTATGGATAAAGAAATCCCTTTATTACTAAAACCTAACATAAGGTATTCAAATTTTAACTTTTTTGCTGAATGAAAATAGGAAAAAAACTTATTTTCTGTCAAAATTTTGTATGTATTTTTTAAGGCTGATTATGTGTATGTTATATTAATATCTGATTTCTAAATAACTTATTATTTTGATATGCAATTTTTTTTATAAATTTTCTATTCATGAGCAGTTAAAATTTAATAATAATTAAATCATTACGCTCACATAACATTTCAAATATAAAGTTATTAACAGATAAATTATGACAATTTTTTACATAAATTAGTATTTTCATAAAATGAAATCCACACATTGCGCAGGCCTTATAGTTTGAGATGAAGCCAGAGAGAATCAAAAGAGGGATAGTGAGGATCAAGGTTTTTGTTGTAAAAATGAGTTAGTTTTATGTACTTATGGAAAACATGACTGAATTTCAGCATGAACATTTAGAATCAAGTTTATTATTTTGATCATCTTAGTTAACATTATATCCTTTTGCCTTTGTGGTTTTCTTTTCCACTTGTTTTGTATATTGTAGTGTAAAAAAAGAGGATACAAAGATTTTAGCACTGCCCAGTAATAGATCATCTGCTGCATTTAGTCTACTTTGTATATGTTGGTAACCTTAGCTTTGAAAATTAGGTTGTAGTAAGTTTTGAATATGAGTAAATTGGACATTATGGGAGCATTTCACAGAGGAACTATGGGCAATGAAGTTGGGTTTGAAGCTTCTCCAAGAGAGAGCAAAAGTTGGGTCATTCTGGTGGCTATACATCAGCAATCTTCCTGAAATTTACAGTGTTCCCATCTTCTTTCCTGAAGTGGACATAAAAAATTTGCAGTATGCTCCTCTTCTTTATCAGGTGATCTCTTCCTTACATCGTGGAGCTTTATATTTGCTAATGGAACAAGTTTTGCTTATATATATAGAGTGAGAGATAGAAGAGCAAGTTTCCTAATAAAAGAGAGAAAAAAAGTGAAAAAAGTTGTTGAAACCCACTTGCCAATGTTCTAATGTTTGATGAAGAGAATGTAGTGAACTATTTCTTGAAATCACCATTTTCCCTTATCGGTGCTTATGAAAATTGTTAAAAATAATATCAATTAGAAAAAGTTGTACTGAAAGGAGAAGTTGCACGTAATTCTTACCGAGCCAGATGTCACGATGGACAATAACTGTACAACTGTACTTGTTTTCTGACTCGTTTCTATGGGACTTCTATAAAGAAAGAGATCCTGCTTATATAAAAGAATTCTGCTCCATATGCTTGGGATTGCTTATGTTATCTTCTTGACAATAATTTGCTTTGACAGGTGAACAAGAGATGTCGATTCCTTCTTGATTTTGAGAAAGAAGTTATGCATTATCTTGGAAATCTCAAGCCAAATGAGCACCCTTTTGAAGGGAAAGATGTAGATTCATCTTCTCTTGGATGGGCTATGTCAGCAGTGTCATCTCGAGCTTTTAGATTATATGAGAAGTCTCATGATGGAGCATTGGAAGATGTTCCTATGATGCTTCCTCTCATAGATATGTGCAACCATAGCTTCAATCCTAATGCCAGAATAGTCCAGGAGTTAGATGGAGGGGAGCCTGAAATGCTAGTTAAGGCATGTCTTCTCTTCCTACTTTGTTTGATTTTGTCAGGAAGCAATCTCCGGTTGCAGGCTCATGAACTGATCTCTCTCTTCAAATAGGTTGTTGCTGAAACAGAGATCAAAGCCAATGATTCTTTGCTTCTTAATTATGGATGTTTAAGCAACGATCTGCTTCTGCTCGATTATGGCTTTGTGATTCCATCAAATCCATACGACTGCATTGAGTTTCAATATGATGGAGCCCTTTTAGATGCTGCAAGACTAGCAGCTGGGGTTTCTCCCCCCAATTTTTCTTCTCCAGCACCGTGGCAGCAAGAGTATTTGTCCCAGTTGAACCTGGTTGGAGAAGATGCTGTTCTTAAGGTGTGTGCTTCCAGTTCATTCTTATAATATTTTTTAGTTAAGCCATTATTATGATATTGTGTAATCATAGGCTAGAATTCTTCTCATTCTTGAATATAAGCATAATGCTGAAGTTCTAAGCCAGGTGTTTTCTCGACCTAATAAGATTAGGCAGAGCAAGATAATAGTTCATATATATTTATGCAGCGCTGAACCAGATAGTCCTCTTTTGAAAAGAAAAGACAAAATGAAAAAGTAAACAAACAATGATAACCTCTTAAAGTAAAATGCTGAAAATTGAGCTATGAATGGCATCCAATCATGCATCATGCTGTGGCTGGAAATTGTGTCTTAGCTGCTACAAAGTAGATGCATCAGTTTTGTGTATATTTGTTTTTTTTTGGGATAAATTCAGATTTTTATATTTATATGTATAAGAAAGGAGAGCTAGGATGTACATGAAGGAGCTAAGCTATTAATCCACAAGAGACAAAACAAAAGATTATGGATGGATAACTTAGCTAAACACTATGAGCTCATTGTCACTATACATCAATGAAAGATAAAATGATTTTAGCTAAAACAAAAGCCGAAGTAGGATGAGCCCCCAAACATCTAGCATTCTTTTCTTGCCAAATAAAATAAAAAGCCACTGCTGGAAGTCTCCTCCATCTAATAGCGCCAAGTCCTGTCAATGCTTCTACGAATGTGGTCAATGGTGGGGATAATGAAATGCTGTCCATTGCTGATGTGTGAGTACTGTAGAGTTCCACCCATATTTCTTTTGCATAATCACACTTAATGAAAAAATGCATGTGATTTTCCTCTTCTGTAGAGCAAAGGTAGCAACAATTCTGGCTTGTGATTCTCCAACTAAGTAGCTTATATTGAATAAGGAGTCTGTCTCTCACTACTAACCAGAGGATGAACGAATGGTGAGGAAGAATTGCTTTGTTCCATACTGCTTTGTGCAAAGAGACTGGTTGCCTTCTGTCTCTGAGGTCATAAGCTGTATTGATAGAAAATCCTTTAATGGAGTTATCTTTCCACACAAAAGAATCTATAATATTCACCCGAGGAGTCAAGGATTGTGGTAAAGCCAATCTAATGTCATCCTAAAGTCGTCCTTCTGACCAATTCCATCCATTTTCATTAATTATGATATCGGGTGTTGCATTCTTTGGCCAATTAGTTGCATAGATGGTTCTCTCTCCCACCTAACTTGCAATAGGTCCCCTTGGATGCCAATCATTGTACCATAAAGAAATCTGATGCCTACCTCCTATCTTTCACACAAAAAGTGGCCTGGCCTAGTCTCTAGCTTGGAGTATTTTTCTCCTTGTCCATGAACACTGCGAGGGAAGTGGAGATGCCCAAAAGTTCCTACCCTTCAAGATTTCCTCCTTCACCTAAAACGGCCATAAGGAGTCATCATCTACGCATAAATGCCAAATGTGTTTCACTTGCAGTATCTTATTTTAAAGTGTTTTGTCTTTTATACCCAATCCACCCTCCTTAATGGGTATGCAAACCTCATTCCAAGCGACTTTTGCTGTTGTTTTAGCTTCATCCATTCCATTCCGAAGAAAACACCTCATTTTTGTATTCATCTCCTTCAAGATCTTAGGTAGAAGAAAGAAAGATGCCTAATATACTTGTAAGCAAAAAAGAGCACTTTTGATTAGCTGAACATGTCCAGCATAAGAGAGGTGTTTCGATGTCTAATTATTGATTCTTCTCCACAAGGGTGCGACAATTGGTTTGTTTTAAGTCTAGTTGATATTAATGGAACCCTTAAATATTTGCTTGGCAAAGCTCCTTCTTGAAAACCCATAATGGAAATAATCCTTTCTTTGACTTCTAAACTTACTATACTGAAAAATATGCGACTCTTAGAGGCGTTTTCTTTTAGACCAAATAAATTGAAAAACTCCTTGAGGTAAGATTTGATCAATATAACTGATTCTACATTCTATCTTAAAAGAATGAGAAGATCATCCGTGAAACACAGATAATTGATGTTTGCCTTGTTGCAGTGCTAATGATGTTTAGACAGTTGGTTGGAATACAATCTTTCTACGAAGCAAGATAGAGCTTCCATGACTAAAACAAAAAGATAAAGGGAAATGAGGTCCCCTTATCGCAGGCTATGAGAGCTGGCAAGATAACCCACAAGCTCTCCATTAAGGCTTAAAGAAAACCTGAGGGAGAAGATACACTCCATAATCCACTTACTAAACATAGGGGGAAAACTAAGGGCTATAAGAAGTTGCTTGAGGAAAGCCCAATTCATATGATCATAGCTTTTATAATGTCTATCTCATTGCCCATCTTACACCATATGAATCCTATGGTACCCTTGCATTAACTGTTGAGCTACCAAAACATTGTCAACAATACATCTTCCTTTGACAAAGGCAATTTATTCCTCCCTAACTAGCTTTGGAAGTACTTTTTGGATTCGGTTAGCTATAATCTTAGAGATGCACTTGTAGAGGGTGTTGCAATAGGCAATTGGCCTAAAATCTACAACGGTTTCAGAAGTACTCTTCTTAGGGATTAAAGCCAAATAAGTAGAATTAATCGACTTTAAAAGACTGCCTGTTGCAAAAAAATCCTAATTGCTGTACAAACATCCTCTCCAACAATATGTCATGTAAGTCTAAAAATGTTTGCATTGTAGCCATTCAAGCCAAGGGATTTGTCCTTTGCAAGAGACCACAAAGCCTCTTTTACTTCATTTTGATCTATTGCATTCATCAAGAATGGCCAATCTTCATTCTTGAACTTCCTTTCAACTAGGGAAGAAATCTAACCTAAAACATGAGTAGGGGAGGTGGTGTTTGTGAACAGATTCTTAAAGTAAGAGATAGTAGCAGAATCATGAATTTGCTTCTTTTCCAAAATACGAGTCCCATCATCTAAGAGAAGTGATTGAGTTCCATTATGGTGGTGCTTTTGCTTTAGAGCTCTGAAGAAAAACGATGAATTCCTATCCCAAAGCCTTAGCCAACTTTGTCTTGACTTTTGCTCTAAGAAAGATTCTTCCACAGCACTAAGATAGTAAAAGTCCCTAAATAACGTCTTTTCCTCTTGCCAATTTGCTTCAGCGGGGTTTGTTCTATTGGAAATTTGAACTCCCTCCAAAGCAACTTTGGCAGACGTAGCTCTCCTTGAAATATCATAATATTTCCTCTTATTCAGTTCTCTCAATTCCTTCTTAAGCAACTTAAGCTTTGTCACAACTCTAAGCATTTAAGCATTGGAGTCCCCTTAAGACTTGTATTCCTTATGTGCTCAACAATAAGGAAAAAGTTGGGATCCTTGCTCCAAACGTCAAAAAATCGGAAAAAGTGTTCTTCTTGTCCATTTGAACATGTGGATCAATCACTAGAGGGTAGTGGTCTGAGATCCGTAGAGGTTGAACTGTGATGATCACATTAGGGAATGATTGCATCCCCTCCAAATTGACTAAAGCTTGGTTAAGCCTCCTCATAGATAGATTGGATGAGCTTCTATTAGTCCATGTATGTTGCGGACCACAAGTTTTAGTATTATTAATCTCAATTTCATGGCAAAAACTATTCAAATTTCCATTCCCATTGAAATAGCTTTATTTCCTCCTATTTTCTCCTCCATACACCTACATTCATTAAAATGCCCCCTAAGAATCCATGGATCGTGAATAGAATCCTTAATTTTAATCAGATCTAACCATAATGTTTTGCACTTCATAATTGAATTAGAGCCGTAAATACTAGTGAACCAAAACCAAGAGTCGTTACCCACAACTTGACATTTACAGTGAATAAATTGTTTGCTAGATTAGTGAATGACCACACGCTAAACCAATGGATTCTAGGCCAATGATATGTAACCACTAGGATGAAATTTTGAGTTCCAAGAGGGAATGATTCTTGACCACATTGTAGGAGCTTTGTTTATTTTCACCTTTGTCTCCATTAAACCCAAATGCAAAATATGGTTTTCTTTACAAAATTTCTTCACAGCTCTAGCTTTTTTGGGGGTCATTGAGACCTAATATTCCAAACAACAAGTATTATTTGAAAAGACTAGAAAAAAAATGGGGGCTCAATGGCTAAAATGCCCAACCTAAGATTCAAGGACGCTAGAGTCAACTCTAGCATTGGTGTCCTTCTTACTCGTCTTCTTTTTCTTGATAGCTTTCCAAACAGCATCTTCCTTAGACTGCATGATACTGCGATCCTCTTGTGTTTCTTGAACAACAGACACTCAAGAACTATCAACTTCCTTATCATCATTATGCATCTCTTCTTCATTCCTCAAGACATAGCAATTCTAGGGTAGGAATTTTGAACAATCACCAAGAAGTTCCAACCTTATAGATGATGACTCCTCTTAACAAAAAACCTTTGGCGCCAAATGTTTATCTTTGTTCTTA
This sequence comes from Lumnitzera littorea, assembly GCA_024138015.1. Lineage (NCBI taxonomy): Eukaryota > Viridiplantae > Streptophyta > Magnoliopsida > Myrtales > Combretaceae > Lumnitzera > Lumnitzera littorea. The sequence goes on along the minus strand of JAMXBB010000005.1, from coordinate 72,625,318 downwards.
TTAGGTGTGATAGGTTTTACTATTGGTGCAATTTCTCCTTCTTTTATCACGATGCCTTTAGTCGCTGGTTTAGCCTTTGGTTCTGCACATTCTTGGATCCGCATCTCCTTAGATTCCTCCCTCTCCTTTTCTATTGTTTGTTGACTATCGGAGGGGGTGCCAAACTTGTCCTTACTGCCTTCACATTGATCAGAAGAGTGACCAAATGTTTTGCAACTAGTACAGCGTGGAGGAATATGCTGGTACTCAACATCAATCATTGCAAGCTTTCCATTGGTCCTCTTGACCACAAACGTAAAAGGCAAGGTTGCATCCGCCTCTATTTCCACAATCGTTTTCACGTATTTAATTCTCTCATTTCTTGCCATTACTATATCTACTTAGAGTAGTCTTCCAATTGCACTAGCTACATATCTAATACTGTCTCTATGAAGGAACTCCATTGGGATTTCCTATAGTCTAATCCATATGAGAAGTTTTTTGGGGGTTACTTTATCATAATTTGCTTGCAACAACTATCGTTCCAAGATGATGGGTTGATTTGCAAAGACCCAAGCTGGTCCTAACACCTTCAACAGCAAGGCATTATCCTTAAACATAAAGAAAAACCCACATCCATTGGATAAAACCTTAAGTAAACCTTCATCCTTCCAGAGGCTTTTAGCAATTTTTTGGATGGAGAGAAAAGACATTCCTCGACCTAAAAAATATCTTATCAATGTAGTTTGCCAAATTTTTTCTCTAAAATGAGAAAGTAAAATTGGAGGCTTTACACAAATCAGGTCACCCAATTTAGAAGGAGGGTAGAAATCTAAAGAAATATCAATCAAAGAAAGAGAAGAAGACACTAAATGATTGGAAACCACCTAGGCAAACGAGTGCTGTTTTGGTGATTTTGGTTTCTCACACTCGTAGATTTTTATTTGATTTGTAAAGCTGAATTTTCAATAGCTTCAATAACCCTAGTCATGGACCTTAGGGTAGAGTCACTAAATGAACTTTGACTTTCATTCAAACTGGTAATAAGGGTAGATTGCTTTTTCTCTTTAGGATTGGATCATGAACAAGAAGAGGAAATCCCTTTCTAACCTCCAGCTTGTTGTTCCAACACCACAACAACCTTCTCTTGTTTTGAGCTAACAACTGAACTTTTTGAAAAACTAAAAACCACTATGGGTTAGCAACTAAACCAAAAGAGACCTTGTTTCTTTTGACGAATGTTCTCATAGTAATCAAAGAAGAAAGGGAATGGGCTAGAGAACAAAGTTGAGAGAACTGGGGAAAAGGATTCAGCTAACTCCATGAGTGACTAAGGATGGGGAATGAGGATGAGGACGTTAGATAGGGTTTGGGAAAGAGGAGGGGAGAACAAGGGTAAGACAAAGGAAGCGAAGGAAAGGGAACGGTGGGGAAAGGTAAGAGCAAGGAGGGCAAGAGTATATAGGGTTGAGGGAGGAAAAGAGACTAGAGAGGATTTATATAGGGTTGAGGGAGGAAAGAGACTAGAGAGGATTTTCTCTCTTTACATGATGAAGAGAGAGAAGTTTAGCTTTATGCCTTGATCATATTTTAGTTTTGTGTATTTCGTTTCATGCCTCTATCAAAAATATGTTTAAAAAGAGATTGAGCTTTATCCCACTTCGTGTTGTCAACTTCACCATATTTATATAAACTCCTTCACAATCTTTCTTTGATAACTTAGTATATATATTGATAAAGTCCAAAACATTTCACTATTATCAAACAAACCCTAGCCTTACATTATTTGACAAGAATTATAAGGACATTTATTACCTCTACTATTAGATGGTATTAATTTTGTATGGTCACTTTCTATTATTTCTTTGAACACATATCTATCATGTGCATGTTAGATTTCTTTGCTTTTCCTCTTGCCTTTCTCATGTCTATTGCTTCAACCTAGACTTCATCCCACTGGCAAGTGACAACCTAGTTGGCAATGACCACTTAACCATGGCACAACTATCATAGAAATCAAACCTCACTAACACAGAAAAAATCAGTTGAACCTAACAAATTAATGTAAGCAAAGCGAGATGCTCGAACCCCACCCACAAATGGATGGCATCTAGGAAGAATGGGGTGTAAATTCTTATATTTTTAAACTTTTGATATGTTTATGGGGAATAAATGAAAGATAAGACTATAAATGATACTAGATTTACTCACTAGGATCAAGTTTTGATTTAAATCGGTGTTTGATGTACTCTTCATGTTAAAGGATTTAATATTGCTTATGACACCAATAATAGGATCGTCAGAATCCTAATAGATTGATATGAACACAAGATTAAAGAGAACACTAAATAGTCATAAAAGATACTCAAATGAGTTCTTAGTACACAAGAGGAAAGTACGAGAGTTCCATTGAAAAAGAAAGAGTTCTAAAATCCTAGATAAACCCCTTATATGTCTCAAGGGTTAGAGCATAAGTGGAAGTTCTATGAAGGAAATAAAATAAAATGGTTGTTGATTGCTGGAATCTATACTTCCAGTCTGATGGTGAGCAGTTGCCATTCTGATAGAAGGCTTAGTGTTACTTTTTTCAGATTGGCCTTGGGAACCACCTGGGTGGGAGTCTTGTTGCATCTGGATGGTGGCTTCCCCTAGTGCTACTGGTTGGATGGGGCCTTCTGGCATTAAGATGGTGGATGATACAGTTTTGTGCCCAAAACACTCATGGCTACCGTTTGGATGGTAGCCCCCTTGCTGTTTGAATGGCAGTTGGGTTTTCTTCTATGTTCATTGGTTTCACTCCCACCATCTGCATGGTGCATATAGGCATTTTATGCCAAGAAGGTGTTGGTCTATTGTTGGGTGGCTACTCCTCTTCCCTTTCCCTTTAGATGGTAGCTACTGTGTAGCTCCTCTTTAGTTTCTTGCTTCCTTTGATGGACTTGTTCCTTAGCTCTTCCCTCAACAGCTTGGATCCTTTATAACATAACTCTTCATGCATTCCAACCACAAACCCAATTCATTCAACTAATAAGTACACAAATTAAAGATTTTGGATGGAAAAATCCATGTATTGAGGGGTGGTTTACTTTTTTGCTGAGAAATATATGAACGTCAGAAGTTAGTAAAGGGTACGTTTCTGCCTTCAAAACCTCAAGAAAGTGAAATTGGTTTTCTGTTGATTTTGAATAAAAACTAAATTTTCTTTTGCTATATAATTATAAGTTTAGATTGTCAAGGTCACATCCTACCTTGTCACACTCTTCAATAGTGGCTTGGTTTGTGTTTATTGGATCCCAGAATCTTATAGATTCCATTATTAACTTTTCTTTTGCAGCATGTTTGGTTAATTTTATAGGAGTGCAATGGAATAGTAATTTCCCACTTACAAGGCTACTGTTGTGTTTACTTTGCCAGTTTTTTTTTTTTTTTGGCATAACTTCTACAAGTGAATAGCAAATGAATTGGTATAATAATATTATAGGGATAAATGGTACAAAAGTGTCCTATTTTTTGTTTATTTGGCAATTTAGTGTTTATACTTTATATTTATACAATTTAGTACTTGTACTTTTTGAAAGTTGCAAAAAAGTATGTCTATTAAATTGTAAACTTACAATCTAGGTCTGTTAATAGTATCTCAAAAACACTATTTTGCAACTTATAGAAAGTACATACCTAGATTGCACAAATGTATAGTATTGACACTAGATCGCTTAAAAACAAAAGTTTGAGACATTTTTATAGCATTTAATCCCTCATACTGTACTACAACATTCTAATTAGTCAAAAACTATAAGATTTCAGACTTATTTGCCTTAAATAAATTGTCAACATCAGAATTGAAGGGTGTTCTTGATTTTCTCTGTTTTGGTCTACCATTTGATTGTGTGTGTTCATGTGATTAGCTTCAATATGTTCTTGTGCTTTGTGGTTCAATGTTGTCAGCAATGTGGTTGCCCATTTGACAAAATCTGGTTTAGGAAAGAACGGATTAAGAGAGGAGGGAGAGAGAGAGAGAAGAATGAGAAATCAACATGGATGCTTCATCGATAAACATGTGTTCAAGTAAATATTTGGAAAGTTGTTGGTAAAGTCAATGACCTGAGGTAATGAGACCATTATATAGACCGGAGTTGTAAACAAACTGAATTTAGTCGAGTAATACTGTGCTTGAGCTCTTGTCATACTCTAAAATTTTGAACCCAAGCTCAAGTGTGCTTGTATATTTATTTACCTAAGCTCAGCTGGATCACATTTAGCAAGCTTGAGCTTGGCTTGTCAAGGCTCATTTGAACTCGAATATTTAGAAAAAATCATATATCTTTAAATTGAGTTTATGTTGAAGCTTGAAGTTGACTTGAATTCAATAAAGCTTGATATATATGTAAAATTGACTAGTGTTTGAGGTGGAGCTCAACTTGATAAGCTATTTGATTAGCTAGAGCTTGAGTTTGCCAGTAGTCAAATTGAGCTAAAGTAAATATCAGGCCAAAATTGAGTACCTTGCAAGTTAGCATGGTTCATATATATCCCTAAACATTTGAAAAGCATTTAGGACTTGACTGATAATTTTGAAAGTTTTAGGACCTAATTGAAGAACTTCAAAAGGCTTATAAATTCTGTTACACTTTTCCATATTTCATATAGCCTGAATAAAATGTAAACAAAGGTGCCTTTGCAAATGACAGGCATGAAATTGAACCTCATATTACCATTGGAGAAAGTTTCAAGACATCTGATTTCAAAGAAATTAATATTAGACATCGATAAGTTATATTTGTATTTGAAATGAAAAAATATCCAAGTGGACATGAGAACGGTACTTTTGTTTGGGGTTCCTCCATTTGTATTACAAACAGTAGCTTGAAAAGAGTATGTCTTTGAAATTTATTTAAAATTATTTGGGAAGTATGAGATTGTGCTGGTGGATGACATCTGGCTGTTTATATATGCTTGTGCGCACGCGTGTGCGTGCTTGCTTTTGACAATCTTCTTTCTTTTTGTATCTATGTAAGGTGAGTTTAGGAGGACCCAATTTGGTGGAGGACCGTTTATTGGCAGCCTTGAGGGTGCTTCATGCAAAGGATAGGGAAAGCGTGGAAAAGCATGAGTTGGGCACCCTCAAGTCTTTATCCGTTGAAGCTCCTTGTGGAACTGCTACAGAAGCTGCTGCTTTTCGTACCATCATTGCTCTCTGTGTGATTGCACTTGAGCACTTCCCCACCAAAATCAAGGAGGACGAGTCGATACTGAAGAAGGGTGTCTCTAGATCGACTGAATTGGCAGTCACATTCAGGATCCAGAAGAAATCTTTGATTATTGATGTGATGAGAGATCTGTCGAGGAGAGTGAAATTGCTGTCCAAGGAAGCAGCTAATGCCTAAGGCTAAAGATGAAGGACCCATCTGTATTTTTATTTTACAATGGCCTCGTATTCATTTAGCTTGATCTTGATTTTCATTTTTACCTTGTTTCTGTATTTTAGTGGGATTCAGGCCTGACTGAGTTTGTCAATATAATTCTAGCGCATAATCCCTGCCTAGAGTTGCTTTCACCAGTGTTTTTAGAATCGACTCGGGTTGTTGACTTGGACACGTGAGAGAGTTAAGGATTAAAGGGAAAACCGGGTTTGATTAGAAGTTGAACCAAGATGGAACTGAGTTGGACCATAAAGGTCACACTGCGGTTTGACAATATTACGTTTTAGTATCCTTTAGCAGCAATTCATCAATGTACATCTTCTCCTTTTATCATTATTCCGATAATTATGGAGTTTACTGCGCTAGCTTGCTAGATGTAGGTTGTGTCTTCATGAAGAGAAATCTTAGTGGATACACGGAATTTAAAGAAGTGTATATTTCAGTGAACATTTAAATACATATCATACGATCTCATTCCCTGTAACTTTTGTACAGTAGCTAAAATTAAAAACTGAAGAGAGAACAATTCAGTAAAAGATGGGTGCATTTATTCTATAGTCGAGGTTGTCTTAACGCAAAACACCTCGGTGGAAAGAGAGAAAACTTTGTCGAGTACAACAAAGCCTATGTTTGCGGTACTAATATACAAAAGTGAGATTAAAACCATGACAAGATGACATGTTGGACCTATAGAAATTAACGGCAACAACGGAGTGCAAAGTCAACAGATACACGCTTGAACGGAGACAAATTATACGAAGAGACACCCGACACCGCAACTTACTGAGGGAGTATGTAAATTGGTGATGTATGTTTTATGTCAAGATATTTCTAGTAAATGCGATATACAAAGGACATAGGTTTTGCCTTTCAATACATTACGTATGTAGGTAGTGTTTGGTTAGCAATGCTAGATAATATAAGGAAAACATAATGGTATAATATAAAGAGATTACGACAATATAATTCTCTTATATTATGTTTGATGTATGTAATGTTGGATGTAGATTTTTATTATTTAAAAAATAAAAATGTTTTAAAAAGTTAATTATTATTAACATTGTGAATTATAATAAAGTTCAATATTGTGATTTGAAAATTTAGTATCATACTAATTTTTAAACTTCAAAAATAATATTTATTCGATATTGTAAAATTATATCACTAAATATATAATATAAACTTTTTCGTTTTAATCCAATACCTCAAAACTTCTTTTATCTAGTAAGTTTGATCAATATGCAAAAAATTGGACTAAATAATTTGTCTAATATGGCAATCAGTTAATACCATAAAGATAGTAAAGAATATATCATAACATCATTAATATTTACATATCATCCATATATACATATCACATGTTGTGGTGATAAATTATTTTATTTTATTTATTTGGTATACCAATACATTATTTATTTATTTATATTTTTTCATTCATTAACCAAGTTCAAGGGAGGGGCACCAACCAACTCTCCTTGCATCCATATCGAAAGAAGATTCAGCTGAGTGGCAAAGTCCTAGACAGACTTAGAAAAATCCTTAGTTTAGGCCCATAGGCAGGTCCTTTCTCAAAAAATTGCTCTCCCATCTGCAATCTTATTCAATTCCCTCTGATCTGTTTCCCTTCTACTCTGCTAATATTAGACGAAAATGCTCTCTAGCAGGCAAAACCCAACATGCACTCTCCTGAACTCTTTTCCTTCTTCAAATCTCTTTCCTTGGCGAAGGAAAGAAATAAAAAATTTTATAGAATTACTTGATAAACAAATTGAAACGGATCACTCTGAATTTGAAAACTGTCTTCTATTGGATAAAGAACAAGGAAATTCAAGGTCAAATTGAAGGGAAGGACTCTTCGCCAAAAGAAGCTCAAGACTAAGAGCACCTGGCAACTAAAGAGAGGAAGCCTGGAATCTCCTACGGGGATTCGGCCTTCATAACATTCCAAATGCTTTTGCAACACATTTCTGCTTATAGGAGCAGATTGAAGATGTACATGATTCTGACAAAGAAAGTTCTATGGAGGAGTATATGGGAAATGCACAAGTGAATGACTTGGTACAATAAAACCAGTTACCAGAATCTTCGTCTCAAAAGCTTGTCAAGAAAAGGATACATATGCCATGGATAAAGGCTATTATTATTAAATCATATGGGCAATCTTTAGGCTATAAATTGCTTTTTCGAAAGTTGAAATCTTCATGCATTTTCGCAAATGATTTTACTATGGTGGGACTTGGTGCAGGTTCCGCACAATAAATTTCGTTCAGAAAAGTGATTTGAATAGAGTAATTAAAGAAGACCCATAGTTCATCAATTGTAGCTTTTTCTTAACAATAAGAAGGTGGAAGCTAAATTTTAGAACTTCTACAGTTACGTTTAATTCGGTTGTAGTTTCGGTATGCATTCGGGAACTGCCCCAAGAATATTATGATTTGCAAGTTTTACATATGATTGGGAAAAGTACTGGCCTAGTCTTGCATCTTGACACTTACACTGTTAATGCAAACCAGGACGAATTCGTTACATTGTGTATTTAAGTAAACTTTAATGAACCAGTAGTCCATGCAATATTAATTGAGGTCACACATGAATTACTACGTGAAGGACTTCGAAACATATGTTTTAAATGTGGATGTGATAAATAGAATGTGAATGGAGTCGAAACGAATTGTGGGAGATGTTGAATTGTTGAGTATATTTCAAAGATGTTTTGATGATAACAAAATATTAGGTTGAGTTTATTAACGAGTTTATTTAGTGTGCAGTTGAAAAAATAAAAATTGTTATAAAAGTTAAGGTATGGAAAGAAACAGAATCTTATGAAGTAACAAATGTCATAAAACTAAAGTTAGAAGTAGTAGAAGCTTCAAAAGTAATGATATCGGTTAAGTTGTAGAAAATCGAAAGCATGGACTAGAAGCTGATAACCAAATACAAGAGCTAGAGCAAAAGCTAAATTATAACTAGAACCAAAAGTAAAAGTAAAACATTGTCGAACTGGAACTAGTACATGTATCGTAAGATCAAATCAAAAGTTAGACCAGATGGATTAGAAATGTTGTAGAAGTTAACGTGTGCAACGAAACAAAAGCTTCAAAAGTAACAAATACTATAAAACTAAAGTCAGAAATAGCATTAGTTTCCAAAGTCATAGTATTAGTTAAGTTCTAAAAAATCGGAAGCATCTAACAACCAGAAGCAAGAGCCAGAACGAGAAGCAAAATCATAACCAGAACCAAAAGTAAAAGTAGAACATGATAGAACTAGAACTAGAACCTACATGTATCACGAGTCTTAATCAAAAGCATAAGAAATGTAATAAAAGTTAAGGTGTGGAACGAAACAGAAGCTTTAAAAGTAACAAATATTATAAAACTATAGTCGGAAGTGGAAGAATCTTTAGAAGTAATAAGATTGGTCAAGTTCTAGAAAATCAAAAGCATGGACTAGAAGCTAATAACTAGATACAAAAGCAAAGTCATAAACAGAACTAGAAGTAAAAGTAGAGCATGATAGACTGGAACTGGAAGCTACATATACCATAAGTTCAAATCAGAAGCCAAATTAAAAGGACAAAGTGAAAGCACCATAAGAGGAAATTACGGAAGTAGTTTACTATCAGTAATGAAGTAGAAACAGTTCATTGTGAGAAGCGAGCTAGATTCAAACAAGAAGCAGGAGCAAATAAGAAGTTAGTTATAAAGCAGGGGCGAGCTGGAAGCACAAAATGAAGAAAAGAATATCTACATAATTGAAGCCCCAGCTTTGCGAGTTAAATGTATTTGAGTAATAAATTTAGCTAAACATTATGACAAAGTTTTTGTGGAAGTTCCATAATTATCAAAGTATAAAGTATTATGGAATGAAGCAACGGACATGAAAGATATATATGGAAGCAAATGAAATGTACATTGGCTATTTCCTACTTAAGCTTATGAAGGAAAGGGAAGGCTCGATGGACATTCAATACCTACTTCCATATTGAAGCCTCAAAGAAAGTCTATATAAGGAGATCCATAAGGATAATGAAGATGCACAAAAAGAAAAAATAAATTATCTTATGCAAAGTGTTTTAAAATATTGTTGTTGAGAGAATTGTGCTAAAATTATAAGGAACCATATTGTCATATTCAAATAAAGTTGTTAGACTTTTAAAAAATTACTGGGAGTGCTATTTAAGAGAATAGTGAAAGGATTTTATAAACTTGCATAATTTGAGGTATAAATTATGGGGCAAAGCATAGTTGGGGAAACTAATAGCTTATGCCAAAACTTGTGCACCTTTATGTTGGTTTGTCTTTAATACAGCAGTTTGAAGGAATAGTGTCCTAGGCTCTAAGCTAGAAGAGTGGATAGACTCGCAAGAAAGAACTATTACAAATACAACAATCAATTCAAATCCCCTTCCCTCCTTCCCTCCTAATCAAATTCTTGGTTGTTCATTAGCACCAACAATTGATATTAGAGCAGGTCCTCTCTTTTAAAAGTGTATCAACTCTTGAGGAAAATATTAAATGGCAAATATATTTAATGCTCTTATTTACTATAGCACTAATTTTTTTTTTTTTTTTTTTTTATGGTATAGGATGGAATCTTATATTTAGGCAACTAACTATGAGGCATGGATTATCATTGATAATGGAAACTGTAGACAACCCAATTTTAGCCCTTGTAATTAATTTTTTTTTTTTTTTAGGAAAAAGGGTCCTAATTAAGAAAAGTACAAAAAAAAAAAAGAAAAAGAAAATTTAGAAAAATACAAAAAAATAAAAAATTTAGAAAAATACAAAATATAGAAATGTTAGAATTTTTATTTTTAAAAGAAGAAGTAGATAAAATAGAATAAAATAATTTGAAATAGCTTTAACATTTTGAGTTGAGTCTTAAAATAAAAGTTTCATGAAGGGGGTATTGGGCTAAGGGTGAAAATTAGTCTAGCCTAAGCTATTGGCTTGTTTGCAATTTTCTTGCAATAGAGAATGAAGCACGGGTTAATGATGTATTAGTAATGAACATATATATGCACAAAGGAGACCTGAGTTAGAGCCTTGCTACCAATGCTTAAGCACATTTTTTTTTTCCTTTTGATTTCAAATGCCACATGTTAGCTTGTGATTAGCTGACACTAGCATTTTCCTCCCCTTTCTCGTACCTTCCATCATTTTCTTGTGACAAAGCACGCTTGGTGTGCTTAGTTTAACCCCATTTTAGCCTCTTTTTTCTCTCCTAGTGAAATTGTGAAGTAAACATAGAGGACTACATGTAGAACCCAAAAGCATGTCTTGATACATTCATCCAAAGAGTCATATATAAATTCAAAGTTTTGAAAAACCTTAAAATCACGCCTTCTTCTCCGAGTAAACTAAGCACGATTGGGGCTTTGTTATTGGAAAAAGAAGCTTCCTTTGTTATTTTATTTTTTTGGCAAGAACGAACAATGAAGAAGTGTTTTTTAACCAAAAATTGATTCGAATTATTGCAAATTTCAAATCCTTTCTCAGTTAACATTAAAGCTTTAACTCTTGGATTCATAGCCACCCTTGACTTTCCTTAAGAAATTTGTCATTATGCAGTATAAGTAGAGGGTCGAGAAGGTTTCTTGATCAAAAGTTCTCACTTTCAAGCTCTCAAAAACAATCTCTCTCTCTCTAGCCCCTCCATCATGCATCTCTCTCCCTCTAACTTGTTCCTCTTGCGTAGTGGTTTTTGAGTAAAATTACTATGGCAGTTGAAGTACTAGAGCTCCTAGATCTTAAACTTGACCACCCCCATGCTCTACCATAGTCCTTAGTGGCTCCACCAAACTCCTCACTTAGCACCTTAATTGCCTTAGCAACTACAATGCAGAACATCTAACTCTATTGCACCACACTTAAAACTGATGCCTCCACTACAACCAGTGCCCTTCAAAACCTAAAACCCAACCACATTTCAAGGCTTAGCCACCATGTCGCATGTGTAATCGCTACCATCACCACCATGCACTTTCGAAACACCACAAAACCACCACTTTAGGCCTTGGTGCTTATTCTAACCCCCCTAAGTCCAATCCTAAACACACAAAAACCCTTTCTCCCACTCATTTTGGTGGCTAAATTGAGTCGAATCGCCCCTTGTATCGTTGGTGCTTCTCTTTTGCTGTGACTCGAATTTGCTGCTCAAACTAGATCTAACCTAACCTAGAGCTCCATTCGATCCATCTTCCGACCAGAGTGTACAGTCTTCGATCCGACCCTCTACTTTATCTTACGATTGTTTTTCTTTTTTTTGTTATTTATTTATTTATTTTTGTTGATTGTAATTGTAAAAATAAAAAAAATTGTAAAAAAAGAAAGAAAAGAGATGGCAATCTTAGCTTATTTTTACTTTATTTTGATCAAAATATAAAAAAATAAAATAAATAGATAATTAAATAAATAATTAAAAATAATAAAAATAAAATAATAAAAAATGAATAACATTTTGCCACTTAGGAAAATTCTTTTTCAAAAATAAAATAAAATCAAATTTTTTTAAAATTAGGGCCTTTTAGAATTTTCAAAAATAAAAAAAAATAATTTAGAACCATTTAGAATTTTCTTAAATAAACTTGAACCAAATTAAAACATAAATTTGATTGGTTTTTAGAAGACTAAAATCAACTAACCAACTAATGTTTTCAGAAACAAACTATGGAATCTTGATCTTAAATAATGGGTACATAGGAACTCTTAGAAGACTATGGGGTGATTCAAAATATGAAAAAAAATTGTTTTTCCCCCTTTTAGATAATTTTTTTAATAGATATTATTTCTTACTTATGAAATAATTAAAGGGTATTTTGAAAAGTAGAATTAAATTCGGAAAGATTTAAAGTAGTACCTTTTAAGGGTTTAAAAAGTTAGCCCCTGAACTCAAATATTTGGTTTCAAAAAAATTGTTTTAAAAATTGGTTTTATCAAATTTTTGGTAGCTAAGTTATAACTAATCTACTAAATTGGTTATAATTTCACTCTTTTTCCTAATTTTGGTTGGGTGGTGACTCTAAACAATTTTAAAAATAAAAAATCACGTTTTTTTAACTCTTAATTGAAGGCTAGTATTAAATGGGTTAAGATTTAATACTAAATGGGTTAAGGAAAATAATAAAATATGGAAAAAAATCAAGCTTGACAACTTAGCGACTCCATTAGGGATGTTAAGATAGCTAGCCACTTAAGAACTTTCTAAAATTAAATTTACCTTTTACAATACCCATGTTATTTGTTAATTTATTGTTATAATTCATGTCATGTCTATTCTTTGTTTTAATTGCTGTATTTATTTTTGCATCAACATACTTAAGACATGGAGGGAAATGATTATATCGAATATACATGGTAGATACGGTTAGACCTAAGCCATCTTAGGATCTTAAGAGGGGAGTCATTATGTAGGTTTTGAGTGTTGTGGGGTAACCTTCACTCGGGGCTAATTAGACTACTTTACTTAAACTTCTATGTGACCAAGAAACTGTTTTCTTCGAAAACGTATGAGGTCATAAAGTTTAAGGATCTTTAGAACTTATCCAAATTGCATATACTTAAAACATATGTTAATACACTATTCCTAAAAGTTGCAATCCTACTAATATTAGAGTGTTTTAGAAAATCAATCATTTTCCTTTTCAATAATAGGGTTGTAGCTTAACGAATGATATATTAACCTAATGTAACTGGCATGTGCATGTTTCTATGTACAATCTTTTGTTTCATCGGTAACTGATTCTTGTCTATGAAATGTTTAGGCTTCAAATGGTCGATAACTAAGTGAATAATTAGAGAACCGATAAGCTACAGTACCTCCTTAAGATTCACAAGCAATTGATAAAAGCTGAAATTGCCTATCTGAAGGAGAAGCTCAAATGCTCTAAAGCTCACAACTAGGCCTTGAAAGCCCTTCTTGGACAAGTCACTATAGAAACTCATGAAATGTTGGAAGACCTTAGAGCTTGTTTACATAACTTAGTTTTGGGTTTTTCTAATTTATGGCTGGGAGGCTTAAGATAAATGTTAAGTTTCATTGAATAAAAATTGAGAATAAATGTTAGTCTCTCTCCCTTTTTTATTTTTTTTGTACTTTGGTTTTTCAAAATAATAAAAGTTCCCTTTAGTTTATTGCTCTTCATTCTTTAGTATTCCTTTTTAATAAATAGTGTTTCATTAGAACTCATCTAACCATTTTTCTCTCTTCTTAAGGCAAATGTAAATAAGTTTCATAGACTTGTAAATAGAACCTAAAATCACCATCCCCATTAGATTTCTTAGTTTTTGTAAAATAAAGCCATGTCTTTCTCTCTTGCAAAAAAAAAAAAAAAAAAAAAAAAAATAATAATAATAAAAAGAAAAAAAGAGAAAAAAGAAATTTGCTAATGGTTACAAATTCTTATGGGTCAACCTAAATACAAGCCCTTTAGCTTGATCAGGCAGCTAACCTAAATGCATCCAACCTAAGCGAAGTCACTTAGCCTATTAAGAAAGTCAATCCAAACACAAGCCCCTCAGCTCATTTAGGTAGCCAATATACTAACCCTTAGCCCATTTAGGTAGCTTATCTAAACACAAACCATGGCCCATTATGCTAACCCTTAACCTATTCAAGTAGCCAACCTAAAACTCATGGCCTATTAGGGCAATTGAACTAAACACAAACCCTGACCCATCAAGGTAGTCGAGCCAAGCTAAAATTGTTGGTACCTTAAAAAAAGAAAAAAACCTAAGCATGAACCAAGTCAAATGTAACCTTAGTCTTGAATTCAAATCAAATGAAAAGTATCACATTGGGGCATATTTTAAGAAACTGGGGGCCAATGTCCATCTCCACTGATAGGAATTAGCCAATGACAATCCCTAGGTTGAAGTCGACACGTCGGGATTCGAGGCTGAGCTGAGGCCGACTAACTCTTGCTGAGGCCCAACTAACAGTAGAAGGCCGAAAGGTGAAGTTACAACTCGACAATAGGCTTGTTGTTTGCCAAAAAGTCGAGAGAGTAAACAGTTAAGAAATCAAGGCTTAAGAACTACACAGCACGGCATGAGAAGAATAGTGTTGACTAATTTTAGAACTCAACAACTGTAGGTTGACCTTTCAAGTGTTTGGGCTAAGCATTATAAGACTTTAGGGATTCCTACCTAAACCAGGACATCTAATTGCTATCCCTGCTTAGTTTGGATCATGCTCCTAGGACAATTTAAATGAATGTATGCTGAGTCTTTTTGTTAAACACATAGTTTCGTATACTTGTAAATATTTTCCTCAATTCAATCCATGGGATTACTTTAGGGTTTAAGGCCTTGTATTCTATTTACACTTTTGTTGTTAGGGTTTCGGATATACTATGAATAACAACTTTTGTAAGTAGTAGCCAAAGGAAACAGCGGAATCATATTTGAACATTCCCTTTTGAGTAAGGATATTCTTGAGCTCTTCAAGCCTACTCTTTTCGGATTATTGAGTGCTGTTTTTACTTTTTAATCTTCCTTACGTTCTTATCAATCTTGAACCATCATTTAAGTGAGTTAGTGAGTTGATACTAACCCTCTAATTTGAAACCTAAAGTGACATTTAATGTTCGTGAGTTATATTGAATCCTATTTTAAGTTCAACTACTGATTGTGTTTGTATCTTGATGCATGATATCCATACATATTGACATTCAAAACCTCTATTTCACTTCCTATTCTTCATTTCCATTAAACTACCAATACCTTTTTTTAGTTTGAGTCGCTACATACACTCATGAGTCGTATCATCCACCCTAGGGAAAATAAATATAGATTCTACCCTAAGGAATTGATAACTCACTTTTAAAAGGTTTAGGATGAAAAGAGGAAAACTATATCCTACACACTAACCTTAAACACTTTGAGAGTTGAGTGACATCGTAGTGAGGATACTTTAGACTCATTCCTTAAAAGAGGTCTATTTTGAATTTGATATGCAAATTAAAATGAAGTTATGCATTCATTTTCAGAGTCTAAACATAATTATCTTTTGTTAACCTCGTTTGACCAACTTGGAGTATTTTCAAATTTAAACCCTGTTAAGAACTATCTCATGTTAGGGCAATTCGGAGGTTAGGGTCATTAATTTAGAGAAAAGGATAAAAACTAGTTTATGCTTGCTTTAGTGGCATCAATTTAAGGATAACTTTTTTTTTTTTTTTTCTGATGATTTGTTTTCTCTAAAGTGAAGATGAGCTTAGAAGAACCTTATATACACAATCCAAACACTTTGGAGGGATAGTTACTTCTAGGCCTAAGAAAAGAGGAAAAAAAGAAAAAGAAGAAAAGAGGTTAGAAAATTGGGTCAAATATAAGATGAAAGCCCTAAAAGATTGTGGAGGTGTTGGGTATAGATGCAAGTGTCATGTGCGTGTTGCATGTGAGGTCGTGCTATACGTGACCAGGGAAATGACTTAAGTGACTCGTACGGGATGATCAGGAGAGAAGTGTAGGGAGGAAGAGTAGAGAGGAAGATTAGGCAATCTTAGTAAGGCTTTAACATGTATAGTGATAGGTAGAGGAGCACAATGACATCAAACTCTAAGATTAATGGAGAATGAGGTGGTGTTCTTGACGTGTTTGAGTATTTAATCTTTGAGGCAAAGTTTTGGTAGAGTAACGGCGTTAATGGGGGTTTCTCCTCTCCTTTAAATGAGGATGAGAGTAGGGTATTTATAGGAAAGGGTAATTGATCACATCCATCAGATCTTGATGGTCATTAATGGTTGAGATTGAAAACCCTTATTAATGGATCTTAAGTGGGCTATTTTCATGGGTTAAAGCCCAAGTAAAGGCTTTATTTATTATTATAATGTGAGCCAAACTAAGAAAGGTTGGATTGGATGGACTGATCCAATGGGCCCTACTCCAAGCTTACTATGCCAAGTCACCCTTGATCATCTTAATAATTTATGAGCTTGGCTCCTTGGGCTTTATCACCTTAGCCTGAAGAGTCAAATCCATTTGATTAATGGACTTGAAGCCTAATATTAAATTTAGCTCTCTACATTTTGCCCCCTGACCAAAGTCCTTTAGACGAACTCGAAGGGGTTTGGGCATTGAGTGAGCCTTTTAGATGACTCAGGCGCGTGTATGCTATTAAACAACTGCGTCGTTGCCAAATTAATTTGAGAATTGTCTTAGTACGCGAGTCCATAGCACCTCTTAATCGTGTGTCAAGTCTCAGTTGGGTTATATTGTATGTTGCCCCCAAGGCAATACTCTGAAATAAGTCTTCTTTAAGCTGTTTCTTCTTGAGCTGATTTATCTCTTCGATTTGATCCATATGACTTATTGACTCCTTTTGAGTTGAATTTGCACGTTAGGTTCACATTAGTGATCTAATTGGGTCAACTTTGTATATCATTGTCACCTTGATTTTCTTTTTATATAAAAGCACTCTTCTTGTACGGTCTTCATATATAATGTAAAAGCTTTATGTAAACCAGATTTTATTTGCTACACTACGACTGGTAAGCACAACAGTCCCACTTCAATTGTAAAATGCCCCCCAACCCCTCCCTCCCCTTTTTTATTTTAGTCCATGTCATCTAGAGACCAAGTCATATGCCACTTTGTGAAACCCAAGTACATGTGGCCTAAAAATAAAATCTTCAATTCATTTCCCATATACGCTCATTAGTAAAGACATGGGTAAGGTATGCGCATGACTCCACAATGTGTTAGGATAAGTCCTTGAAGGATGTCTTAGATTTCTTGTGAATTTTCTCTTAGTTATCCTTACCGTATTCCTTTTTCTTTCAACTCCCTTTTCTTTTCTTTTTTTTTTTAATATTCCACTTTTATTAAGAATCTTACAACTACCCCATTCGTTTCTGAGTTTCACCACTGAATCATAACAAGCTTTTAACACACCACATCGAGGTCCACTTGATAAAATAATTCCCAAAGTATACTTGTTGGATCCTTTTGCACCATTTAGTTAATAACCCATGTAAATTCCATAGCCTATAAATCATTTGTCTAGTGAACCGGTAGGCATCCATGCAACTTCGACACTTGACAAATTGGATATCGTACATTTTGCTAATAAGGCTTCTGATTCTTAGGTCCTTACTTTGCCGAATTCATAGAAAAAGCAGTAGCAGCTTTTTGACAAAGCAGTTACCAATGGAGTCCTTTTTCCTCTGATTTATTTTCCTTTTCCTTTCTTCTCTTTCCTTCTTTTGTCTTTTAGCTAACCCCACAAATAGATAATTCCATAGCCATTCCTCACGGCATATAGTAGTTGGAACTTCTCTTACAAACCGAGCAACATATGTAGCCCGAACTAGCTTTAATCAATGCCTAACTAGCAGTCTAGACAACAGACTCGTGAGCTATAGTATTCAATCACAATGGAGTATACATGACCAGTGGTGTCACGAACTGAGGACGGCCTAGTCGTGGCATACGCCATATACTGTACAAAGAACCCCTGATTGGTTACCCTTCCAATCAAGAACTCTTCACACAATATACAAGGCTCTACAACCACTAGTTTCCAAAGAACATCCAGACTCACATGATATCATTACATAAACATATTTATATAAAATTTAAGTTATAAAGCTTACAATACACAGTGTTTAAGTATATCTAGGTCTATAATAATAAGGTAAACAAAAGTACATGAGTAGAATTCTACATAAACTGTTCTCTCAGTACATATAATAGCTCGCTCTTGCCCAAGTCCCCAAGCTAACCTGCGGCATCCCCCGTCCTGCCTCTACGAACAGGCTATCCTGCAACAAAAGTCTAAAGGGGTGTAAGCCTAAGCTTAGTGAGCAAAACCCTCAGCTATACCATAAGCAAGTTATAAGTACATTATATTCAAGCATATGAATGAATGATCAACCACAATGTTAAACAATACGTATAATTAACTAGTTCATATACGTAACTCAGATTTAACGCTCTCCGAAGTCAGGGTTGGAGTATACACGGCGCTAATCAGATCCGGGTATTATACTAGAACTTACTTTACTACGGAATTCCACATTCCATACTTAATCAAATAATTCTTTTATTTTCAAAAAACCCAAGTTCTAGTATAATTGTAAGTGGGCCCCCGTAGTCCACACTTACCCCTAAACGGAGGCCTCTAGACTCGACCCTTAGCCAGGCGGTTGGCGCCTCCAACGCCTAGTGTTCCCGCGGGCCAGGATAAGGTCATTTTGTATGAGTGCACCGTACAGAACCAAATAAATAAATGATATCAACCCCCGAATGGCCTCTCTTTACCTCCGTGTGATGTGACGGTTGGAATAGTATCCATGCTATGCATGTTAATGCATGTCCCAATTTCTTTTTATAAGCCGAGTATAATTAGGTTCAAATTATGCTATGACCATCCAATTGTGCACACAATCATTTTCTATACTACCATGCAACAAACATAGCATTATCAATACTTAAGATAAGTTCACAACTCAAGACATACCAACATACATAGGCATTTTCCCAAACCCCACACAATAATCAATTGACAATAATATTCAAGTCCACTATTTACAATCACAAAACAAGCATGGAGTCATTGGGTAAATACTCACTCGGCCATAGTGATTTGCCCTAATCGTAGTAATCGATTGGGAGGTCCTCGTTCACCTCAGGGTCACCTGATCATTATGTGATAACAACACTAATAAGTATTTGAATTAACTAATAATTCTAAACATTTAATTACCTAATTCTACTTAGACTACTATTAACTTTTACCCGATAAGACTTTAATTTCAATCGTATATAACTTTTTCGTTTTATTTCTAATATTTATGAATTTATAGTCGTTTCTCATCGTTTTTGGACGTATATTCATACGGTAATGTCTGTTTTGGATGTTAAGACCCTTATTTTACATTATGAACTAAATTTATAGAAATTTTTAGTTATAATACTTAAGTATTGCTATTACTTATATTTATATCCTTTATTCCTTAAATTCTTATAATTAAGGAATCTACTTTGTTATTACTAATTCATGTACTGAATTAGGTATATTCTAATTTACAAAGTGTATTAGAATTTACTAAGTTTAGTACCTAATTACCTACATTTTTCTTATTTTTCTCATTTTCTAAACCTATGCTTATGTCATTGCTTATGTCATCTTTTCTTTATGTCATCATATGCTTATATCATCATCTACCTCATCATTTGATTACATAAGCATTACCTCATGCTTATGTCACATGTACATGTCTTATGTACATTTATTTCTTACTTTATACTTATGTACATATGCCTTATACTTATACTTATGTACATATGCCTTATACATACATATACTTATACCGTATTTATACATGTATTCCTACTCATATACCTATACGGTTGGATACGTATTTTTATACTAAAAATTCGTATGCCAAATTTTTCCTTAAGAAAATTCCTCTCAATTCCATCCTTTTGTATTTCTATGTATGTATTTAGTATAGTATACACATATATAGTTAGATATAGTCTTAAGTTAGGTTATGTACATAATACATACTTATGTATAAAGGTTCACATACTTGTATTCCTTTGGTATTTCTTTATGTACACATATCTAAGAGTACATACACATGTATTTCTTCCATTTCCTTCATGATTCTTCATTTTCTATACTTAAAGATGGAAACTTTGTTTCCTCTTCTTCAAGACTTCACTAAACACCTAACTACTTATCTAATCTACCTAATTAACTAACTAATGAATAACATAAAGTAACATAAAACAACTTAAAGACATACCTTTAATTGTGTTGAAGTTTATGGAGACAAAAGGCAAAGGAATGAAAGTGAAAGAGGAGGGGGAGTTCACGGCATGAAAGGGAGGTTTTGTTTTTGTTTCTTTTGTTTTGTTTTCAATTATGGAAGACAACAAATGGTGGGGCCTAAGGGAGATAATTGTGGACGGCAACACTAAGAGAGAAGGGACAAGAAAAATCAAAAGGAAAAGAAAAGAAAACCATCATTAAGAACTAAAATATTTTCCTTATCTCTTAAGACTTTTGACTTTTCAAAATGTTGACTTTAGTCAACATGTGTTGACTTGGTCAACCCTTTGACTTTGGTCAACATGCATTACCTTAGTCAACATTCCTTAAGTATGTGTAATTTGGTGCACATAATGTAGTAATTAAGGGAGATTAGAGGAAAAATGAAGGAAATGAGGAGAAATGTGATATTTGATGAATTGATTAGTAAATATTGTTGATGAGATCTTACTTTAGGTCTTTATAGCCTATATATCTCATTTGATAAACTACTTTGAATAACAAATGCAAAAAGTACTAATTTGAGTATTAAAGTTCACTACACATAACCTAATCTTTAACTATTACCCTAACTCCAAGTGAAACTATCTTAATCATTTACTTAAGAAGTAAATATAATCTATGACTCATTATTTTAATTTCTAATGGATTACCTAAGGATTCAAAGCATATAAGTATGAATGAGGGTTATCTCTAACCCTTTATTAGTGAATTGGACAAAAGATGGGCATTATATTATCAATTAGGGTTTTAGGGTATATCATGTTGGATTAGTGCACATGTGTCTTTAAGATAATCATTTTTTTAGGGTTTCTATCACTTTTGAATAAAATCTTTAGCATTTAGAAACATTTAGGGTAGAAAAGTTTCTTACGCGATTGAATAATTCTTTTAGGGTTTTCACTTTCATTAGCCTTGTCGACTTCTAAATTGTCTAACATAGTCGAGTTTATTACAAAAGCTAGGTTGATAATTTTAGGGGTTTACAAATGGCTACAAGGAAAATCAAGCTAACTCCTATACATCAGCTAGCTCCACATTGCTTGAGCAAATCACAGTAGCTAAGGGCTAAGAAGAACCAAACGACAATAGCTAAGTGTGGAATCCTTAAAGAGTCATGCGTAGAGCATGGGGCAGAGTCGAGGAGAGCTAGTTATGATAGTTGTTGTCTCTTCTTTTATAGATGATGAATTAACAGCATTATCTAACTTCCATTAATAAGTGAGTTCCATTGGCAAAATCCACATATCACCATTTTCGCTTTCAAGTCAAAGTCTAGTGAGCTTGGAGGTCAACAAGATCGATAGTTGGTAAAGTCGATAGCTCCAAATGGTGGTAGGCGTTTCGAAGCTCATTTGGCAACTACAACTCGAGTTTGCACTTACTTGGTTTCACACTATTTTCTTTTTTTCATTTTATTATGAACTCTGTTCTTACTTTGAAGTCTTCTACAGCTACTTTTATGAGAAGTAACTAATCTTCTCTTTTAGCTGACGGTAAGGGAAGCAATTAGCATGAAATTTTTTTGCTTTTCTTTCTTCACTTCTTTCTCCAAAGACATTCCTTGTCGACCCTAGAGAATTTCATGTTGCCTTGCATTAAGTTACGATTGCTTCTTCCTTACATTATCAGTTATTTTGAGTCACCAGACCTAAAGCAAGTGGAGACCGCACTTAGTTGACCTTTGCCTTTTTTTTTATTTTCAAAGTAGACTGTATGTGTGTCTTCAAAAGAGAGTTGGAATTCATCCAGCAAAATAGATCCTCATTTCTCGATTACTCATTAGTAAAATGGTAAGATCTTGAGACGTAGTTAAACTTTTAAGTGAGGGAAAAGCATAGCATATTTTTCGGCAAGGTTTTTCGACATCATGGACATTGCGGGTCTTAGATTTTCTTCTTGGTTAAACTTGTTCATATGTAGGTGGTTTTTTTACTATAGTGTATCAGCAGCTTGTCAATAATTAATTTTTTTTTTCATCTTTCTCTCAACGCTCATCATCAAATAGAATCTTCAGGCCCTCTCTTGAATCATCTTTATTCCTACTTGATGATCTTTTTTCAATTCCAGCATCTTTATAGCCATCAACGTTGTGATGGCTAGATCATGATTCTAAATGTTTTCTCCTCATTGATTTTGGTTTAGGAATAGGATAACTAACCACATTTTCCTCACCATAATCTCTATGAATACCATGATTTACCAGTCTTGCAATGCCTCCATCCTGAAGATGATTGATCGTAGTTCAATAGTTTTAGACCTTCTATCAGGATTCTCACTAGGAGGAGCTGAAGGCGTTTTCATAGCCTTAATGTTATTGAGAACTGTCGAAGTAGACTCAATATCGACTCCATTTTTGTTATCCTTAGGTCTAGTTTTCGGTTTAAAGTAAGGTGGTGGGAGCACCAAAACTTAGCTTACCTTATAATGTTGTTACTCCTTAACAAGTCTCAAAACATCTTCAATTCCTAATTTCATTAAGCTCATCAAGTAATGCACCAACTTCAATATTGAATCCCAAGGTGTCATTCCAAATCTAACCTTCAAAAGGCTAGACACATTTCTCAACCTCTTAATAATTGTACCTTCTAGTAGCACTTCGGTGAGGAAATTCTCTGTAAAAGTACTTATTTGAAAGTTAGTTTTAGTCACTAGCACTTGTATTGCCTCCTTTTCTTTCTTTACTTCTATTGCTTCCTTGTCTGCACCAATTTCACTTGTAAATCCAGTAAGACTTCCTATGTATTCAATAACCTTTTGTTATCTATTAATGAAGCATTTCTTTGATTGGTTGCAAGCCATGGCAGGGAGTTAATGATTTCTACTAGGATCTTTTTATGTGATTGCTAGTGTTTTGAAATAAAAGTAAGCTAGTTTGTTTTCCAAAAGGGGGATCCAAATGTACCCTCAAATAGTAAGGATACTAGTAACAATAGAGTCTGAGGATCGAAAGCTTTCCTCTAAGAATGTCAATGCTAGTACTATTTCTTATTTCTCTTCACTCGTTCATCTTTGGCAACACTATAAAGAATCGCTCTAATGACTTTGCTACAAGATATTTGTGACCTGCGGTAAAGCATATGTCATTTTTGTCCCCTTTATCACCATGAATTGTTTGTCTTGTAACATTTGCTATGTTCTTTTTGCGAGGATGATCATGCTTTTGTTTGCAATTTAGCTTATGCGCTTGATCCATTTTTCCTTCTTATGTAATGACTAATGAGATAGCTCCCACCATCCAACATCTTTGTTCATGTTGGCCTCTATATCTGTCTCTATGCCATTAATTCTTACATCTCTTTATTTGTTTTCTTTTCACTTTTTCAATGTGAAACTGACCTCTCCTCATTATTCGTACTTTGTAGGTTGTATAACCAACATTTGAGAATTCGGTTTAAAGAAGATCTCTTCATCACCCAAATTGTAGCCGCTTGCAGTTGAAGGCTAAAAGTCTACGATTACAACTTGAGGACCACATCTTGAACTAGCAACACTTTGCAAATAGGTACGGTTTAAAGAGGGTAGACTCTTTACCCTTGAATCGTGACTGTTTGCCAACCGAAGGTCAAGAGTTTATTGTCGTGGCTTGAGTACCGACCTTCATCAACGGGTGATAGCACAGAGGTATGACACTTAGGTCATATGTAGCCTCCTTTTGTAACCTCCATATAGCTAACTACGATTTGAATACGAGTCTGAGAAATAGTACATGAGAGTAACACGCTTGAGTTAGACATAACCTTCCTTTAACATAAGTACCCGTGAAATAATATGTAAAACGAACTTTACTGCTCCTCAATACAAACACTCGCGGAATAATCATGTAGAAGGACTATGAGGCCTCCACATAACCATAAAATGTGAATTTGAACATAAACCTTGAACATAAGCGTATAAGAGTAGAGCGCGAGTTTGTGAGCTCAGCATACATGAACAAGACATAAATCTTGCATTTGAACACATGAGGATTGAAAACTTCAATTCAGCATAGTCTCTTTGTCACGAGCATATGTATGCTTCTAACATGAGCACTTTTAAACTTTCTATACAAGTATGCGTAAGTTAAGTATGCAACTTGAGTGTAGCACTTTTGGTATTTAAGTTGAACATGAGTCTTGTCATGTGCATCGAACATAAGCTTTGATACATGAGGCTTGATCATGAGTGAACATAAGGGTCACTTGTGAACCTTGAACATGATAGTGAATATGAATCTTGAATATTAGGGTCAAATGTAAGTGAGTGTGAGCCATAGTCACGAGTCTTGAACTCAAAGTGAATCTTCAATATGGCACAATCTATGAATGTAACATGAGCTTTGAATATGGAATGAATCTTAAACATGTCACATGTGTTGACCATGATATCGCATGAGGCCTATACGTGACGTGAGGCTTGAACACAACATGAATTTTGAACATGACCCGAGGTTTGAGCATCACATGAATCATGAGAACTATATAACCCTTGAACACAACGTTGGACATGATGTGAGCACTAAATGTGATGTGAGGTCCCATTACATGAGTTGAACATGAGGCATTGAACGTTAGTCTTCTAATACGAACACGTACTGGAAAACATCATTTAAACATCATCATAAGCATGTGAGCTGGGCGTAGTATCACTAATCTCATGTGTGAATTGCATATTGTCATTACGTATTGCAAGAGTCCGTATGCATATATGTTATCTCTAGTTTTCGTAATTGATGTCATACTTTTCGAATGTACCTTACTTCTAGTAACTCCCTTGCTCCCCTTCATTTACAGGTGCTCACTTTCTTTCATATAGATGTCATTACTGCTTTTTGGGATCATCGACATGGGCAAAGAATCTGGCAAGAGCCGTTCTCGTAGCAACAATACTGATAAGAACAATGAAATTTTGGTATATTCTGAGGATTACATTCCAGCAGCCCCCTTACCTTAAGACTAGTGGGTAGACCCAATTGTTGAAGGTGACTTCTTCTGGCGAGATACAAAGAGGTAGGATACACATCCAAATCCACCTAAAGATGGCAAGTTGCATTTCATAAGACAAGAACCTCCAGTACATAAGAGGGTTGAGATAGAAGCAGATTTTGTGCTGCGTTTTGGAAATGAGAAGAAAGAAATCCCTTTTTCAGATAGTAGTTTTGATGGCTTAAAGCACATAGTGAATGGTTGGTTGTCTTGGGTAATGTACATTTTCAAGAATCCTGCATACACATCCGTTTTAGAAGAAGTGGGGGTATATTATCCCATATGGGTGTTTTCTTGTTTAACTTTGCACCACCTATAAGAAATAGAGACTTGGCGAGCTATCATGTCCCGTTGGAGTACTCACTCACATACCTTCGTGACAGCGTAAGGTGAGATCACTCCTGTAAACCCCACGAATTTAGTTTTCTAAGTATAGAAACAAACGTCCAAACTGTATATGATTTCCTGAACTCAAAAGAGCCAGTAAGATTTAAAACCGATTAAAATCTCAATCCAAAACCTAAAGTGGATACGAAAAACCTTAAATCATCAATTGAACCCTTAACCGCATACGAAGACCCTAAAATCTCGAACCTCATCAAGACCCTAAGATAACAATCGAAGATTTAATCGCGTAAGAATATATGAAACCCTAAATGTATAAAAACATTAGAGATTGTGCCCTAAAGTAATAAAAACCCTAAAACTATAACTTTAAGGATATAAAAGCACTAATTCACCATGATATACCCTAAAACCTTAATTGATAATATAATGCTCATATTTTGCCAAATCATTAGTAAAAGGTTAGAGATGACCCTCATTCATGCTTATATGATTCGAATCTTCAAGTAATCCATTAGAAACTAAGATAATGAGTCATAGAATATATTTATCCCTTAAGTATGTGATTAGGATAGTCTCACTTAGAGTTAGGGTTATAGTTGAAGAATAGGTTACATGTAGTGAACTTTAATACTCAAATTAGTACTTTTTGCGTTTGTTATCCAAAGTAGTTTATCAAATGAGATATATGAGCTATAAAGACCTAAAGTAAGACCTCATCAATTATGTTTACTAATCAATTCATCAAATACCTCATTTCCTTCATTTTCCCCTTAATTTCCCTTAATCTCTACATTATGTATACAAATTTACATATGCTTAAGGAGAGTTGACCAAGTCAACACATGTCGACCAAAGTCAAAGGGTTGACTAAAGTCAACACTTTGAAAAGTCAACAAAAGTGTCTCTTTCATTAGGAAAAAAATATCTTCTTCTCATGATTTCCTTTCTTTTCTTTTCCTTTTGCATTTCTTTTTCCTTCTTCCCTTAAATTGCCATCCATACATCTCCCCTTCTAGACCCCACCATTCTCCTTCTTCCATAAGCAAAACAAAGAAAAAGAAACAAAACAAAAACATTCTCCATGCCGTGAGCTTCCTTTCCCCTTTCATTTTTCTTTCCTTTTCAACCATTTCATCCATAGTCAAGGGCAACTTAAGGTATGCTATTATGTATTTATGTCTTACTTCATCCTCTTTACTAGTTAGAAGGAGAAAAGGTTAGGTTATGTATTGTGTTTATATATATGATTGATTTAGGCTTAAAGTTTCAATCTTTACATATGGAAGTATAGAATCCTTTAGGCAATGGAAGAAGATGCATGTGTACATGTCTTTGAGTAGGTATACATAAGAGTATGCTAGAGATATACATGTATAAATACCTTTATACATAAGTTTTCATTATGTACATAACCTCAATTTGGATATCTACTAACTATACATACATATGCCATGTTAAATATACCTTTAAAATACAAAAAGAATGAAATTGTAAAGATTTCTTAAGAGGGTAAATAAGGCATACGAATTTGTGTATAAAAATACGTATCCAACCGTATAGGTATATGAGTAGGTATACATGTATAAATACGGTATAAACCTAAGTAGATGTATAAGTATATGTATGTATAAAGTGTAAGTACATAAGTATACATATTAGTATGTTATGAGTGTAGGTAGGTATATAACATATGTATATGTATAAGTACTTAATGACATATATATTTACATGTAATAAATGGATTACATAAGCCATGACATCATCAATTGGTTACATAAGTGATGATGTAAGCGTAGGTTTATAATAGAAGAAATAATAAGATTACATAAGCACAAAACATAGGTATATACGTGTATTTAGAGGTCGAAAATCCCTTAAACCTTAATACACTTCCTAGATTGAATTAAATTTAATCAAGTATGTGGATTAGTAGCACTAATGTAAAATTTCCTAAGTGTAAGAATCAAATAGCTAATTCAATCATTAAATCCTAAACTAGGGCATAAACATAAGCAATAAGAATAATTAAACTTCAATAAGATAAAATTTCAATAAATTTAGCCTATATCATAAAACACGGGTCTTAACGTCCAAAACGGACATTACTGTGTGAATGTACGTCCGAAAACGATGAAAAATGACTATAAATTCGTAAATATTGAAAATAAAATGAAAAAGTTACGTATGATTAGCAATTAGGTTTAATCGAATAAGGGCCGATAGTAATCTAAGTAGAATTAGGTAGATGTCTAGAACCATTAGTTAAGTCAACTACTTATTATCCTTGTTATCTCGTAATAATCAGGTGATCTTGACGAGGGTAAGGATCTTCCGATCAGTTATTATGACTAGAGCGAGTCGTCATAGTCAAGTGAGTACTCCCGATGACTCTATACTTATTTGTGCTTGTAGTTAGTGCACTTAAATGGAATATCAATAACTTAATGCATGGGGTTTTTGGGATATGCGTGTGCTTGATATTGCTTGATTGTTGTGAGAAATATTGCTAAATACGATAATTGATGATTTAATGGTATGATTAATTTTTATAGGATCTGGATTGTTTGCTGATATTGATTGATCGCCTCATAATCTGACCTAATTATATTTGGCTTATCTTAAATCAAAAGGGTCATGCATTATCCATGCATCGCATTACTTATTCTGGCCGTCACTTCACGCGGTTGGTAATGAAGGGCTTTGGAGGGAGGGATTCCCACATGATTTGATTAGTATCGTGCAGGAGCATGGGTATAACAAGACCCTACCCTTGGCTTGCGGGTTCTATTGGCACCGGAGACGCTAACCGTGGGTGGCTGGGGGTCACGTCTAGTGACCACCGCTGTAGGGTGTGAGTGTGGACTGCGGGGGTCACCTCACCGCTAGGCCTGGGACTTTGTGAACTATTGGATTTTTAGAAATGGAAATGTATTTTTGTAAAATACGGGATTCAAAGTTATGGGTAAAAACCTAGGTGCTAGAGCCTGGTCGTGATTAGTGTCGATGAATCTCCAACCCTTATCTCGGAGGGCGTTAAAATCCGATATTATATGCAGTACCGATCAACTGCATATATTGTTTGGCATACTGTGTGTGCATGCATTCATATGGTTGTAATAATTTGTTTGATAACTTGTTTTGTTTGCCAGTATGGTATGAGGGATAGCTCACTAAGCTCTTGTAGCTTATTCCCCAATAGTCTTTCTTTTGCAGGTTTACATACGATGGGATTGGGATAAGTCTCGAGTGTTGAGGGCGAGATGAAGATATGTACATTAGAGTTAGGATTAGTTGAGATCTTTATAGGTGTTACATAACACTCTTCGTAGAAAATATTCACATGTTAGAATTTAATATAATTTAATTCTACTTGTAGTTTTATAATGTTGGTAATCCTGTCTTATTATTTGGTAGGGGATACCGATTCTCTACGGTTCTGAGAAACTGTGGGATATCGGACACCCATAGTTATTTATATTTGTATTTTACAGTAAATTAATTACTTAAAAATTAGTAACCATAGTGATTAATTATTTAAAGTCTTACAATCTCTGACTTGCAAGACGGTTTTCATATCATGGGTGCACACATGTTATGGAAATTTTAGGTAATCCTACTAGGCCTCCTTTAGGGTCCTAACAATTCCAACACTAGAGGATGTTGCAGTCCTTCTAAGCCTTCCTAATCTTGGATTGACCGACATCACCATAACTTCAATCTTGGAAGACAAACGAGCACTGATTGAACTATTAGAAGTGGACTAAAGAGGAGCTCTAGATACTTGTAGGCATGGTACGCTTAGTGCGTGGATCAAGCATTTCTTTAAGCTAGACAAGGGTGATAAGATGGGGCTTCAATATCAGTGCAAGTAAGTTCCTACATTTTGACATAGCATAGTCATTGTTTACCCTTTTTCTTGTTGATGTTTACATTATAACCTTAACCTAATATGTCTTGTCTTATGTTTCAGGTACGAGTTGGAAGCTTTCATTGCTTGTTGGTTGTCATCGTTTGTATTCCTAGGGGGCCTCGAAAAAAGCGTTAGTCCTTGACTCTTCCACTTAGCTGTTCGTATCGTGCGAGGGGAACGTTTTGCTTTAGGGCCTTTCTACTTGAGTTCCTTGTATAGGCATTTGGACCTCTTTCATGAAACTTCGATACGCTCACAAGGGAGATACATTGTGGTGTCATATGTAGACTTGGTGTTTCTTCATATGTTTTTCTGCGAGCGTTATAGGAGATATTCTGGTCTTTCACTTACACATTTTGATACCGTTAAGTCCCAGTCTTGGGGATGGGTCAATAGAAAACTCCCAAGTACTTTGAAGAATGTCATTGATACCTGTCATGAGTTTAGCTTTCATCCATACACAAAGGAGTTGCCTGAATATAAATGGTACTCAGAAATCTACCCTTTCAGTTCAAAGGACTTGGTAACTTAATAGAGCTTCATGATGAGCTTTCTAATGTCGAGGTAGAGTTTGTCTTATGGAGTACACCTGGAGGTCTTCCGTCACTTCATGATTGGGCCGATGCTTCTAATTGCTTCCTTGAGTATAGTGTTATGAAATATTCACCTGATTGGATTGCTCGACAACTGGGGTTTGATTAAGGAGTACCTCATGATTTGGTCATTAACCAAAGTTTTGATGAGTGTTGCAAGGCGTTCAAACTTGAGAGCCGGAAGAACATTCATGGGAGGATCAGGCAATTATTCTTTCCTTCTATGAGTTGTTCTAGGGTTGCTTCGAGTGGTTGGCTCATATATTGGAAGAATTTCTTAGATGGGTTTAAGAAGTGTGTCTTGGAGATAGCTGAAGGGGATTTGCTTGAAATAGTCATCTAGAGATATGAATTTCACTTTCGACTCAAAGAAGACCCAAAATCATCTAATAATGCAAAGTCATCTAATGATGCTCGGGGTAAATCACAAAGCGAACGCTCACCCTCTCCTCCATTGATCATCAGACAACCTATGTACAGCTGCATTCATGAGGTGGCATTATCATTATACTCTCCTTCCTCCTTTTTTATACACTAATATTTTCTTGAAACTTACTCTTCTTAGTTTTTTCAATTTTGTATATGTCACAGGAGCAAAAGGGAAAGGAGACGGATGTCACTTCCACTAAATAGAAAGTGATGGAGCATCATCTTGATGGAGCGAGCGGTAGCATCCCCAGAGGAACTTCTTTAAGTCAAAGTATCCCTCCTATCACTCGCCCTTTTCCAAGTCGCTACGGTATGAGAAAGGTACTTCAAGCTAAAGATCCGCCTGCCATTATCGAGATTGTAGATGAAGGAGAAGATGACATTGAGTTGGTTGATTATGGGGATTGTCTTGAACACACAAATGACGATAGAGGAAATTCCATGACAAACATTGATGATGACCAAGAGGGACAATTCAATGATAAAGCAGACTCCACAAAATAGGTTAATGAAGACACCCATGGTAATATTAGAATCTTCGATGTGTTCAATATCAATGATGATTGTGAAGATAGCGAATTTTTACTCTTAGAGGAAAGTGTGATCCAAGCGTTTATTGATGCTTTAATGGGTACAGGGTTTTGTAATGAAGAGATATATGTTGCTCCTGATGCTTCCATAGATGCTACTGTAGTTAGCAATGTTCCTACCCTTTGTAGTGACGCGACTTCGCCTGTTCCAAGGGATCCCACATCATCACTTCCCCTAGAGATTAGAACAACATGAAGATAAAGGATCAGCAACCAAGATGGTAGTGAGCTCAGAAGATACTTCCTCCTTTCATGGCTTTACGGTACCTTCTAACCTCTTAGCATCACTAGAGCACTTACATAGGATGGAGGGGGATTTTTGGGTAGGGTCGGTTTGTTTGGGTTCTAATGTGACTACTCATATCTTAGGCCTACTTGAGCAAGCTGTAGGGCTATTTGACAAGGCTTGGTGCTCGCTATCTATAGAAAATCTCGAACTTTTGTTTAGTAGTGTCACTGTAGCACGTGCCTTCAGGTTCAAGCTCAACAAGATGGGAATCATTGCAGCTAAAGCTCAAAAGGTGTTGGGCAGTCGAGACATTGAGGAAAGATGTAAGCTACTTAAAGCTGAACTCGCGAAGGCAGAACTTGAGAGAGAGGAGCGTTTGGTAAGCACAGATCTTGATTCTATTGTAGCGTCTAGTGTCGAGTATTGATAGTATTACTTTTATTCTCTTTGCACCCCCTTTTTTTTTAATGGAGTGTAAGGACTTGTTAAGCTTAGTATGTGTAGTTTCGCTTCTTGCTCATTTGAGATCCATGCCTTTACATGGAACATCATGAATTAACGTGAATTGTTTGTTGATTTAGAAAACTCTTGAAAGTTCACACCATTATGCGCTTAGAAAACATTACATTTTCTTAGCAACACTTTACATGATAGTTTACTTTATGGCTTGATAAATTTTCAAGAAAACCTTACACAGTGGAAGTATATTCTGTTTGTAAGTAAGGATTTGAATATATGATCCGATAGTATGGAGATATTGATTGAGACGGGGAATATTAGTTCCATTAGACAGTTACATCGTGAGTTAAGGGGGTATTACCCACTACTTAACTATTTTTACATGCTCCACGAACATATACTCAAATAATGTAAGTCATTGTCTTATTCGATAGGACATCATATAGTATGCTTGGGAGTCAAAGCTTTAACTAGTCGATAACTCATACGATAGATGTGTATTGTGCACTTGGGAGACAAGTCTCTCACTAAGAAGCAGCATTACAAACACCAATACTTCGTTATTATTATTATTTTTAACCTAAGGGGTGCAAAGGAGATAATAGTAGGAATAGATATACAAAACAAGCTCGTACAGCTTGAGCTATAAGTTTCATTTATTTAACTTTACCATAGTTTCCTTTTACAAATGGAACTATTTGATATATTGAAAATTAATAGGAGCAGTAATAGCATCCGTGTTGGGATTCTTGAGTTTGCAATATCCACTTTCGTGTACTTCCTCGACTACGAAAGGTCCTTCCCATTTTGGTGTAAACTTGGGCGTTGGGGTACCTCAATGCACATGCTCGATTGCACAAAGTACGACGTCACCTTGTTGGAATGATCTCTTTCTCACCAGACGGTTATATGCCACTCCAAGCTTATGTTGATAATTGATGAGATTATGTTTGGCAATATCATGTCTTTCGTCTAATGCTTCCAGATCCATCACTCGTAATATGTTAGGTTTGAGCTCAGCGTTGATTACCAACCTAGCATATGGAATCAAGACTTCTATGGGAACCACTGCCTCAGTCCCATATACTGGAGAAAAAGGAGTTTCCTGCATCGGCCTTCGTTTAGATGTCTTATAGGCCCAAAGCGCTAATGGAAGCTTGTTATGCTTTGCCTTATGATTATCATGAACCATGCGACTAAGTATCTTCAACAAGCTCTTGTTAGTAGCTTCAGTTTGTCCATTTCCTTTTGGACAATATTATAGGAAACCAGTAGTTGGTGGACGTGCGAATTGATAAAAGGAGTGCCATTGTCAGATAAAATACGCTTCGACATTCCAAACCTACATATGATATTCTCCTTCATGAAACTTGCAACTGCTAGTCCTGTGGCCTTCCTTAAAGGAGTTGCCTCTACCCACTTCGTAAAGGATTTTGTTCCTACCAAAATCTAGATGCATCCTCTCGATGGTGGATGTATAGGTCCAATAAGGTCAAAAGCCTATGTGTGAAAAGGTTAAGGAGTTGTGATGCTAAGGAGTGTGACCGCAGGAGCATGAATGGCATCTCCATGCAGTTGATAGACAACACACGTTGGCCAATAGTATCCTCTATCGAGTAGATAATAATATAGTTTCCTTCCTCCTTGATGCTCTCTACACTCTCCAGCGTGCACCTCAGTCAAAACTGTTTCCGTTTCAGGAGGAGCAATATACTTTAGAGGTTTTCCCATAAACGATACTCTATAGAGCTCACCTTTGTGCATAAGATACTTCATGGCCTTTCGCTTTACAAGCTTGGCGTCCGTATTATTCATCGGTAAGACATTATTCCTCAAGTAATCAATGTATGGGCACATGCAGTCTCTAGCACTAGATACAAAATTACACTCACTCTAGTTGGGAAGCTTAGATCATTTAGGGCAATGTACTTGCACTTGTAGTGTATCTTTAGCCATCGATGGCCAATAATACCTTGCATGCTGAATACGACGATATAGTGGTAACCCTTCCTCCCCATACCAAATCTGGTGATACTTATCTAACTTGAGATGAGATTCCTTAGAACCAATACATCGAGAAAGAACACCTTCCGGACCCTTATAATATAACATTTCATTGATTTTAACAAAATTCTTCAAAGCCAAAACAGAAGCTGCATCAGGGTACGCTAATTGTTCCATGAATGGATTATGCCAATCGTCTTGCATGTCTTCATCCTCACAAACAAAATTTAAAGTTATACACAGGATAGATTTCTTGACTACTTGGATATTCACATTACCACTAGCATCTTGAATCGGCATTTTAGATGCTAGTGTAGCTAATGCATCAGCATACCTATTCGCTGATCGACTCATGTGCTTGTACCATACAGAATTAAATTTTTTGACCATAACCTGTACTACAGCCCTATAAGGCGTAAGTGTAGGTTCCTTTAATCCAAACTCACTCGTAGCCTATCTAATGATTAAATTTGAATCGCCTTGAATACATAAATTATGTGCTCTAACTCCTTGTGTAGATAACAAACCAAGTAATACTACCTCATACTTAGCTTCATTATTAGTGCATCGAAAAGTATGACGTCAATTATGAAAACTAGAGATAACATATATGCATAAGGACTCTTACAATACGTGATGACAATATGCAATTCACACATGAGATTAGTGATACTATGCCTAGCTCACATGATTATGATGATGTTTAAATGATGTTTTCCAGCACGTGTTCGTATTAGAAGACTAACGTTCAACGCCTCATGTTCAACTTGTGTAATGGGACCTCACATTGCGTTTAGTGCTCACATCATGTCCAACATTGTGTTCAAGGGTTATATAGTTCTCATGACTCATGTGATGCTCAAACCTCGGGTCATGTTCAAAACTCATGTTGTGTTTAAGCCTCACGTTACGTATAGGCCTCATACGATATCATGTTCAACACATGTGACATGTTTAAGATTCATTCCATATTCAAAGCTCATGTTACATTCATAGATTGTGCCGTATTGAAGATTTACTTTGAGTTCAAGACTCATGACTATGGCTCACACTCACTTACGTTTGACCCTAATGTTCGAGACTCATATTCACTATCATGTTCAAGGTTCACATGCGACCCTTATGTTCACTCATGATCAAGCCTCATGTATCAAAGCTTATGTTTGATGCACATGACAAGACTCATTTTCAGCTTAAATACCAAAAGTGCAACACTTAAGTTGCATACTCAACTCATGCGTACTCGTATAGAAAGTTTAAAAGTGCTCATGTTAGAAGCATACATATGCTTGTGCCAAAGAGACTATACTGAATTGAAGTGTTCAATCCTCATGTGTTCAAATGCAAGATTTATGTCTTGTTCATGTATGCTGAGCTCGCAAACTCGCGCTTTACTCTTATGTACTTATGTTTAAGGTTTATGTTCAAATTCACATTTTATTGTTATGTGGAGGCCTTATAGTCCTTCTATATGATTATTCCGTGAGTGTTTGTATTGAGGAGCAGTAAAGTTCATTTTACATATTATTTCATGGGTACTTATGTTAAAGGAAGGTTATGTCCAACTTAAGCGTGTTACTCTCATGTACTATGTCTCAGACTTGTATTCAAATCGAAGTTAGCTATATGGAGGTTACAAAAGGAGGCTACATATGACCTAAGTGTCATATCTCTGTGCTATCACCCATTGATGAAGATCGGCACTCAAGCCACAACGATAAACTCTTGACCCTCGGTTGGCAAACAGTCACGATTCGAGTGATAAAGAGTCTACCCTCTTTAAACCGTGCCTATTTGCTAACTGTTGCTAGTTTGAGATGTGGTCCTCAAGTTGTGATTGTAGACTTTTAGCCTTCAACTGCAAGCGGCTACAATTTGGGTGATGAAGAGATCTTCTTTAAACCGAATTCTCAAATGTTGGTTATACAACCTACAAAGTACGAATAATGAGGAGAGGTCAGTTTCACATTGAAAAAGTGAAAATAAAACAAATAAAGAGATGTAAGAATTAATGGCATAGAGACAGATATAGAGGCCAACATGAACCAAGATGTTGGATGGTGGGAGCTATCTCATTAGTCATTACATGAGAAGGAAAAGTGGATCAAGCGCATAAGCTAAATTGTAAACAAAAGCACGATCATCCTCGCAAAAAAGAACATAGCAAATGTTATAAGACAAACAATTCATGGTGATAGAGGGGACAAAAACGACATATGCTTTACCGCAGGTCACAAATATCTTGTAGCAAAGTCATTAGAGGGATTCTTTGTAGGGTTGCCAAAGATGAACGAGTGAAGAGAAATAAGAAATAGTACTAGCATTGACATTCTTAGAGGAAAGCTTTCGATCCTCAGACTCTATTGTTACTAGTATCCTTACTATTTGAGGGTACATTTGGATCCCCCTTTTGTAAAACAAACTAGCTTACTTTTATTTTAAACACTAGCAATCACATAGAAAGATCCTAGTGGAAATCATTAACTCCCTGCTTGGCTTGCAACCAATCAAAGAAATGCTTCATTAATAGATAACAAAAGGTTATTAAATATATAGGAAGTCTTACTGGATTTACAAGTGAAATTGGTGCAGACAAGGAAGCAATAGAAGTGAAAAAAGAAATGGAGGCAATACAAGTGCTAGTGACTAAAACTAGCTTTCAAATAAGTACTTTTACAGAGAATCTCCTCACCGAAGTGCTACTAGAAGCTACAATTATTAAGAGGTTGAGAAATGTGTCTAGCCTTATGAAGGTTAGATTTAGAATGATACCTTGGGATTCAATATTGAAGTTGGTGCATTACTTGATGAGCTTAATGAAATTAGGAATTGAAGATGTTTTGAGACTTGTTAAGGAGTAACAACATTATAAGGTAAGCTAAGTTTTGGTGCTCGAACTACCTTACTTTAAAACGAAAGCTAGACCTAAGGATAACAAAAATGGAGTTGATATTGAGTCTACTTTTGCAATTCTCAATAACATTAGGGTTGTGAAAACGCCGCCAGCTCCTCCTAGTGAGAATCCTAATAGAAGGTTTGAAAATATTGAACTACGATCAGTCATCTTCAAGATGGAGGCATTGCAAGACTGGTAAATCATGGTATTCGTAGAGATTGTGGTGAGGAAAATGTGGTTGGTTATCCTGTTCCTAAACCAAAATCAATGAGGAGAAAACATTTAGAATCATGATCTAGCCATCACAACGTTGATGGCTATAAAGATGCTGGAATTGAAAAAAGATCATCAAGTAGGAATAAAGATGATTCAAGAGAGGGCCTGAAGATTCTATTTGATGATGAGCGTTGAGAGAAAGATGAAAAAAAAAAATTAATTATTGACAAGCTGCTGATACACTATAGTAAAAAAACCACCTACTTATGAACAAGTTAAACGAAGAAGAAAATCTAAGACTCACAGTTTCCATGATGTCGGAAAACCTTGCCGAAAAATATGCTATGCTTTTCCCTCACTTAAAAGTTTAACTACTTCTTAAGCTCTTACCATTTTACTGATGAGTAATCGAGAAATGAGGATCTATTTTGTTAGATGAATTCCAACTCTCTTTTGAAGACACATGTACAATCTGCATTGAAAATAAAAAAAAGGCGAACGTCAACTAAGTGCGGTCTCCACTTGCTTTAGGTTTGGCGACTTAAAATAACTAATAATGTAAGGAAGAAGCAATCGTAACTTAATGAAGGGCAACATAGAAGTCTCTAGGGTCGACAAGGAATGTCGTTGGAGAAAGAAGTAAAGAAAGAAAAGAAAAAAAATTTCATGCTAATTGCTTCCCTTACCGTCAGCTAAAAGAGAAGATTATTTACTTCTCACAAAAGTAGCTCTAGAAGACTTCAAAGTAAGAACAGAGTTCATAACAAAATGAAAAAAAGAAAAGAAAAGAAAAGAGTGTGAAACCAAGTAAGTGAAGACTCGAGTTGTAGTTGCCAAATGAGCTTCGGAACGCTTACCACCATTTGGAGCTACCGACTTTACCAACTATCGATCTTGCTGGCCTCTAAGCTCGTCAAACTTTAACTTGAAAGCGAAAATGGTGATATGCGAATTTTGCCAATGGAACTCACTTGTTAATGGAAGTTAGATAATGCTGTTAATTCATCATCTATAAAAGAGGAGACAACAACTATCACAACTAGCTCTCCTCGACTTTGCCCCATGCTTTACGGACGACTCTTTAAGGATTCCAAACCTAGCTATCGTCGTTTGGTTCTTCTTGGCCCTTAGCTATTGTGATTTGCTCAAGCATTGTGGAGCTAGCTAACGTATAGGAGTTAGCTTGGTTTTCCTTGTAGCAGTTGGTCATGTATACTCCGTTGTGATTGAATACTACAGCTCATGAGTTTGTTGTCTGGACTGCTAGTTAGGCGTTGATTGAAGCTAGTTCGGGCTACGTGTGTTGCTTAGTTTGTAAGAGAAGTTCTAGCTACTACATGCTATGAGGAATGGCTATGGAATTATCTATTTGTGGGGTCAGCTAAAAGAAAAAAGAAGGAAAGAGAAGAAAGGAAAAGGAAAATAAATTGGAGGAAAAAGGAAGCCATTGGTAACTGCTTTGTCAAAAAGCTGTTATTGCTTTTTCTGTGAATTCGGCAAAGTGGGGACCTAAGAATCAGAAGCCTTATTAGCAGAACGTACGGTGTCCAATTTGTCGAGTGTCAAAGTTGCATGGATGCCTACTAGTTCACTAGACGAATGATTTATA
This sequence comes from Lumnitzera littorea, assembly GCA_024138015.1. Classification (NCBI taxonomy): domain Eukaryota; kingdom Viridiplantae; phylum Streptophyta; class Magnoliopsida; order Myrtales; family Combretaceae; genus Lumnitzera; species Lumnitzera littorea. The sequence goes on along the minus strand of JAMXBB010000005.1, from coordinate 72,586,885 downwards.
GGCTATGGAATGTACATGGGTTATTAACTAAATGGTGCAAAAGGATCCAACAAGTATACTTTGGGAATTATTTTATCAAGTGGACCTCGGTGTACTGTGATAAAAGCTTGTTATGATTCAATAGTGAAACTCAAAAATGAATAGGGCAGCTGTAAGATTCTTAATAAAAGTGGAATATTAAAAAAAAAAAAAGAAGAAAAGGGAGTTGAAAGAAAAAGGAACACAGTAAGGATAACTAAGAGAAAATTCATAGGAAATCTAAGACATCCTTCAAGGACTTATCCTAACACATTGTGGAGTCATGCGCATACCTTACCCATGTCTTTACTAATGAGCGTATATGGGAAATGCATTGAAGATTTTATTTTTAGGCTACACGTACTTGGGTTTCAGAAAGTGGCATATGCTTGGTCTCTGGATGGCATGGACTAAAAATAAAAAGGGGGGTTGGGGGGCATTTTACAAGGATGCCATACTTATGCATGATATGGACACATGTTATATTTTGGAATCATGTTGTTGATTTGATGAGTTGAAGTGGGACTGTTATGCTTACCAGTCATAGTGCAGCAAATAAAATCTAGTTTACATAAAGCTTTTACATTATATATGAAGATCGTATAAGAAGAGTGCTTTTATATAAAAAGAAAATCAAGATGATAATGATATACGCTGTCAACCCAATTAGATTACTAATGTGAACCTAACATGCAAATTCAACTCAAAAGGAGTCAATAAGTCATATGGATCAAATGGAAGAGACAAATTAGCTTAAGAAGAGACAGCTTAAAGAAGACTTATTTCAGAGTATTGCCTTGGGGGCAACATACAATATAACCCAACTGAGACTTGACATACGATTAAGAGGTGCTACCGACTCGTACATTAAGATAATTCTCAAATTAATTTGGCAACGATACAGCTGTTTAATAGTGCGCACGCACCTCAGTCATCTAAAAGGCTCACTCAATGCCCAAACCCCTTCGACTTCGTCCAAAGGACTTTGGTCACGGGGTAAAATGTAGAGGGCCAAATTTAATATTGGGCTTCGAGTCCATTAATCAAATGGATTTGACTCCTTGAGCTAAGGTGATAGGGCCCAAGGAGCCAAGCCTATAAATTATTGGGATGATCAAGGGAGACTTGGTATGGTAGGCTTAGAGTAGGGCTCGTTGGATCAGTCCATCTGATCTAACCTCTCTTGGTTTGGCTCACATTAGAATAATAAATAAAGCCTTTACTTGGGTCTAAACTCATGAAAATAGCCCACTTAAGATCCATTAATAAGGGGTTTTAATCTCAGCCATTGATGACCATCATGATCTAACGGATGTGATCAATTACCCTTTCCTATAAATATCATACTCACATCATCATTTAAAGGAGAGGAGAAACCCCCATTAATGTCGTTACTCTATCAGAACTTTGCCTTAAAGATTAAACACTCAAACACATCAAGAACACCACCTCATTCTCCTCCATTAATCTTAGAGTTTAATGTCATTGCACTCCTCCACCTGTCACCATATGTGTTAGAGCCTTACTAAGATCACCTACTCGTCCTCCCTATACTTCTCTCTTGATCATCTTATACGAGTCACTCAAATCATTTCCCTAGTCAAGTGTAGCACGATCTCACACATAGCATGCACATGACACTTGCATTTGTACCTAATACCCTTACATTTTTTTGGTTGGGATTTAACTAGAAGCATAGTAAAACTGAATCAAAAGGCATGAAATTAAAGCTTAAATAACCCTCCCACAACCACCTCTCCCCCCACCCCCCTACCCCAAAAAAAAAAAAGGTAAGGCCCTGAATCACATTCTAAGCCCAAAATACAAAACCTTCATCTTCATCTCAAATCACACTTGAAAATCACAAATAAAAAACTTTCTTACATTTGTTGAATCACATACTATACCTCCCACATTTGATAAAAGCTCTTTTGGTCTCAAAGGATAATTTATCTCTAATAAAAATTATTTTTGAAACTGGAGCAAGCACACTTTTAGTTTTTTTCCTAAAGGTTCTTCACTTATACATCCAGGTTAAATAAGTAAATTTTTTAAAATAGGCCTCCTCATCAGTCTTCCTAAAACCATTTGTCCAAAAGCAATTCATAATATTGGACCGAAAAAGACCTAATAGATTGATCAAAGCATATTGTCTATAAAATGAACTATAATTTTTGGAATAGTAGTTAAGAGTGAAATCTAGACCGACACTATGCAAGGGAGTTTACCTTAGGATAGGAATGTTTAAAATCACAAGGCCTCACTAGGAGACTTAGCCTTAAGGTCAGGAAGAATATGAGAGGTCCCATGTGGTTATCAAGAAAAGATTTATACCTATTAGCAAACTTTTAAGAAAAAAAAAAAGAAAGAAAGAAAAAGAAGAGAGAGAAAGTAAAGGCTTGTTACAAGTTTTTTGAATTCATGTTGGCTCGAGTAACCAGACTTTCAATTCATGTTACCAACTTCCTTCTAATGTGGTCACACCTTTTAAGTTGCCCATAATTGTCTAAGTCATTTCTCTTGATATAGCTTTTGATGTCCAATAACTCTCTTTTAGATTAAGGGACCTGATCCCTGATGCCTTTTTTTTTTTTTGTCATAAATGGTTTTCACCAATTTCCTTGTTTGTAAATATTTTTCAAGACAAAAAGTTTTTCAAATAAGTTACATTCCTCACTTTGCTTCTTCAATCCTTTATCAATTCTCTTTTTTTTTAGGGTTATAGCTAACTCTTAGAGCGCTACTCCATCTTCAATCCATTCTTAGGGTTCTAACTAACTCTTAGAGTGCTGTCCTGTATTTGATCCATTTTTAGGGTTTTAGTTAGCTCTTAGAGCACTGTCCATTTTTAATCCATTTTTTATGATTTTAGTCAGCTCTTAGAGCATTGTCTCATCATTTGTCATTTTTTAGGGTTTTAACCGGCTCTTAGAGTGTTATCTCATCTTTAATCCATTTTTAGATTTCAAATTGATTTTTTTACCTAGCTCTTCAAGTGCTATTCCATATCCAATCCATTTTAAGGGTTCTAGAAAAACACAAAATAATGGAAAATTGGAAAAAGTACAAATAGCAGAGGATTTAGGAAAAAACATAGAAAATAATTTTAGAAAAAAAATATAATAATAAAAAGAAGTCATAAAAAAAAAATAATAATAAATTTTTTAGGTAGAATAAGATTCTCTTTTTTTTTTTTTTTTAGGTTTTTTAGGTCCTAAATAAAAAAAAAAAAAAGAAAAAGAGGAGAGATATTGTAAACCCTAGAAAATCGATAGTCTGAATCCTGATTTGAGTCCGAGTGTTCTAAACTGAGTCATGAGTCGATAAGGCTAGTAATAATAAAAGATTATGAAATGTAATAAAACGAATATACCACCGATAATAAAAAACTTAAAACTTGATCGAAACCCTAAATCACGTGCTAACAATCTAAATCTAATTTGTGCATAATGAACCGAAATAGAACTGGAATTTGATCGAAACCCTAAAAATATAACTTTAAGCCTATAAAATAATTAAATATCACTCAAGAGTGATATAATTATAGTCGATTATAATTATCGACTAAATCGCGTAATCGCATAAAATTTTAACGAAATCGTTAAAATAACTTGTAGAATTTATAATTGTAACGGGTACCGATTAAATTGATAAATGTTCACAAAATTCGAAAATTAATTTATGATGAGTATTTTTATAATTTTTATGTTTAGAAAAGTTACATATATTTGTTTTTAATTTTTATTTTCTTCCTTTTTCTTTCTTCCTTTTTCTCTTTTCTTCCTTCTCTTAATATTTTTTTGCTGTATGTTCTGGAAAGGAGAAACAAAACAACCGGCCACGTGCTCAATTAAAATGCCAAGTGTAGAGTTTATAAAAGAGAAAAAATTAGATATGATGACCTTGTCTTATCCCCATTAATGTAAAGATTAGGATATGATTTTATTTTATCTTCTTTTCTCCCTCAATTGTTGATCATGTGAGCATAAAAGAAGAAAAGAAATCTGGAAAATTTTGGAGAAAGCCAAACCGAAAACATAAAAAGAAGAACAAGAAGGAAAAAAAAAATAAGAAGAAGAAGGAGGAGGAAGAAAAGCAGAAAACAAATCAAATATAATTAGGTAAGTATAATTATTTTAGTAGTATATATGTATATTATATGGTATGTACATGTATATACTAAGTATTTGTATTGTATTTTCTTAAATATTTAATTACATATACATGTATGTATGTATGCATAAGTAGATAATTTAAGAGATACATATGTATGTATAAAGATATGTATGTGGTCATGTATGTATATAGGTAGAATATATGGTATGTGTATGTATCCATAAGACTACACATAGTATGTATTTAATATTTTTACAAAATAAGTATAAAGATATATATAGTTGTACACGTGAAAAATGCTTATGTATGTATATATGTATACAAGCTTTATTTTCATATATATATATATATATAAGAATATGTATTCGTATAGTATGTATAAGTATTTTGTAGTTATATATCATATATATACATGTAAGCTATATTTTATGTATATCTATATATGTCTACATATGGTGTGAATATATATATAATATATAGTATATGTATAACATATAGTATATATGTAGTATACCGAATATTAAGTAGTATATATAATATAATAATATTTACTAAATAAAATAAATTCATAAATATGTAAGGAGTAGGTATATATATATATTACCGTAAATTAGGGATTATGAATTAAAGTAAATTATAAAATTAATCAAATATAGTATAAGTACATAAATATATATATGTAAATCGTAAAATACAAATGAATAATAAGAAAATAATAAATAATAATAATAATTGTAATAAGACTAAAATCTCAAAAATAGGAAAAAAATACTTAAAATAATAAAATTTTCAATTATATGATTTAAATAATTATTAAATCATAAATATATTAAGAAAAAGCTAAAATTAATATTTTATAATTTTTAAATTAAAATAATAAATTTTGTGATATTTTTATATCACAATTTAAACTGCGAGTTACAATATCCAAAACAGACCTCACAATAAGAAAATGCGCTCGAAAATGATCAAAATAGACTATAAGTTTATAACGATCTGAGCTAAAATGAAAAAGTTATATGCGATTTAATAAAAAGCTCAAATCAACAATTTTGTGTAACTAGGTGAAGTAAATCTTATAAATTCCAATACTAGTTTAGATTTAAATTCCTAGACTTACAATTTTCTATATTCTTTATTCTTAAGTGATTTCGACCTTAACCTTAAGCTGCCCTTGGATTATTACGACCCTTGAGTCGATTATGGCTGAGTGAGTTTTTCCTAATGATCCCATACTTGTTTGTGTTTGTAGTTAGTGAATATACGTTATGATCAATAATTGAATGTTGTATGGGGTTGGGTTATGCTTGTGTATGATAATTGATTGTTAACGGTGAATTTACTTTAAATTACAATAATGTATTGATTGTTGTATAGTAGATTCACTAGGAATTAATTGTTTGTGACTTTGAATGATCACTGAATAATAAGACCTAATTTTACGCGACTAGAAAAAGTTAACTTGAAACATGCATAATCATGCACTGCATAACTAATTCCGGTAGTCACATTACACAGAGGTAGCGAGAGGCCATATGTGGGTTGATTATTGATTGTTATAGATTTCGTATGGTACATACGTACGATATGACCTTACCTTAGCCCGCAGGATTACTAGGCGTTGGAGGTGCCAACCGCTTAGTTAAGGGTCAAGTCTAAAGGCCTACATTTAGGGGTGAGTAAGAGTTGCGTGAACCTACTCACAATCATATGTACAACTCATTTTTGATAAAACTAATGATGGATGTACCATTACATTTTTAATACGAAACGCGGAGTTTCGTTATGATATAAGTTCGAGTATGATAGCCGGATCTGACTGTATCGATATATCTCCAACCCTGACTTCGGAGGGCATTAAATCTAAGTTGCATGTAGTACCTAGTCACCTGTATGTATTTGTTTGGCATACTAACTAACAAGCATTCATTTGATTGAACTTAATTATTGTATAACTTGATTGTTGTATGGTTAGAGGGATTGTCTCACTAAGCTAGTTAGCTTATACCCTTGTAGTCTTATTTCATAGGTAGAATTATTCGTAGAGTCGAGCCGTTGTATGCTTGAGGTTAGTGGTTTATCAGGGGGTCATTGTGGGAGTAGGACGTGATCGGAGTGTACTTATGATAGTTTATAGAGCTGATTATGTAATTGAATGATATTAGTTTGACTTAAGAAATGCTTTAGATTTCTTATTTGTAAATTCTTATATAAATAAATTATGTGTTATGTTTCTATATTTTATTATTGTTATCATGAAATGACATTACTTATGCTTGCGCAACTCTTGGTTGTTAGTTGTAGCTGTAGCCTTGGGTATCGTATAAAGGGTCGTCGATTGTAAGGGAATTCAATCTATAATCCTTTGTACGGTATACAGCGACTACTATGACTAGCTCCCTTGGGTCATGACAGACATATTGGGCCTAAACTCAAATTTAAATCTAATACAAGCCAACCTAATCCATATGTGCAATTAGATATCAACAAGGCATAGGTCAACAGCTTAATGGTTTCATACTTTGACTTGCATTTGGGTTTGAATTGGAGATCTAAGGCTTGAATCTCACTACAAGCACAAAGTGCCTTTTATTTTTCACAATAGCTTACCTGCCACTCATTGAAATTTCATTATGCCATGTGATACGTAGCACAATGGTAGTAGACCATGTAGCTGACGTGGGGCCACATCAATGCCATTTCAGCACATTTTCCTCCTATTTTTCTCCTCTTTCATTTCTTTTCTCCAAAAATTCCGTAGTTTCCCTTATTGGACTATCTACTTTTAAGCTTAATTTAAGCCCTTTTCCTTTGCAGTTTAACTGAGTTAATTCTACATGGGTTGCTTCGAATCTAACATGAAAACTTGTCTAGATTCAGTCATTAAGTCAGTCAAAAATTGAGTCAATGTTTCAAAAAAAAAAATTCATAAATGCTAGTTCCTTCTCTAATTTCTTTTAGATAAAAGAAAAAGGCTCCATTTTTTTCGACCATACGGGATGGTTGTATGGCACTCACACTTGACGAACATTCCCCATTCAACCCCATCCTCCTTCTTGCACCACATACATAATCTACAAACCAATTTCTAATGCCAAACCTTACGTGACCTTGGCCTAAAACATGAATCGTAGCGACCTCTTTACTTACCATATACTAAGCTATATTGATGCCTAAACATGATGTTACCTTCACTGCAATGAGCAGCATTGCCAACCGAACTAAACACCATAACCTACACTTGCTCTCATCTGCACATAAGTCGTAAGTGCCATGCCCAATCTCCATCTACCTAAACCCCCTCTCTATTGACTCTACTGACTAACTCTGATACGAACTTGTGGACGAATACATAAACCCAATATCATGTGTAACTAAAGGGGGTGGGTCCAAGCAGTAAGATGGCCTGAAAAGTAAATGATAGTCGAAGGAGAATAGGGCTTCCTGTGCATCGACATTGGATATGATGCACCAATGCCTCACACGAGCTCAGGTCACACTTGATATGACGTACAAGTATGACCGAAGGTCACTCGCCACTAGTCTACGCTTGAATGGGCTAGATAAGAGTAACTCAAGAGTAAGAGGATACTTAGCTCAAGAGAAGGTAAAAAGTCTAATGTATTCTTCTGTATATGTTTTTGTGGTTGTTACATTATGTGACTATTTATAGTACCCTATTAGGTCAAGTTCTATGTTACAGATAGTTACAAAAATGAATTCCTATTTGCTAAAATAAAAAGGAAATTACTATACAGAAAGAAATGAAATCATGCGCATCGAGCATCGTTTGTCAGAAAGGACATTACGGTTGTTAGTAAGGACAGTACATACACATTTGTATTGTAACTCTAGCAATATTATGGTTCAAGCAGGAGTGGGCCTTTATTTAGGCCTATTCGGTGTTTGAAGGGATTGGACTGTAGTTGGTTTAGGGATGGCTCACCTTGTGTTGGCCTTGGAGGGTTTGCTCCTAATAGTCTTATTCGGCTTCGGTATAGTAGAGATTGCTGTACTTAGATTTGGTGCTTGGACTATGGTTTAGTAGAGGGTTTGGCTCAGCATGCTAGTTGATCACCTTAGTAACATCTTAGATAGCATGGAGCGTAAAGCAGCCCGGCAGATTGGACTAGGGTAAGCACTACTCCTTGGAGCTTAACTCACCTTGGACAGCTTGGCGAACCACTTAAGAAAGCCCTTGGGCTTGGGAGCGTGTAATCAGTCCTTGATCCCTATCATCCCCTCTAGGATGTTTGAGATTTGGGATCAAATTTGGTTTGGTTCCTGGTTGTTTGTCCTTGGGAGTATAAGGTTAGAGATTGGCAATGTTAAAGGAGTTCAAGGCTCTATATCCTTCAGGTAATTCAATCTTATAGGCGTTAGGATTGATTTTTTCAAGTACTTTGAAAGGTCTGTCAGCTTTAGGAGATAACCTGCTCTTCTTCAAGCTTAGGAATCGCTCCTTGCTAAGGTATATCCAAACTAAATTGCTTGGTCAAAATTCCCTCTTCCTCCATCCTCGACTTCGTTTCTTAAGCTTAATAGTAGCTAGTCCTAGTTGCTTTACAACCTTCTAGTGCATGGATTTGATGGCCTCAACTCTATCAACGGCGGGCTGGTCTTCATCAAGCATCGGTTAGGGTACTTGGTCCAATGGTAGTTCAAGGTTGAACCCATAGGCGACCTCGAATGAAGACATGCTTGTTACATTACGGGCGGTCCTGTTGTATGCGAACTCAATGATTGGTAGGCATAGATCCCAATTGGCCATGTTTGATTCGACAGCATCTCGCAACAAAGTTCCTACGGTTTTGTTGACAACTTCGGTCTGTCCATCGGTTTGTGGGTGGCAAGATGTGTTGTACAGTAGCTTGGTTCCCATTCTCCTCTACAACGTCTTCAAAAAATGGCTCATGAACTTAGGGTATTGGTTTGAAACAGTGGTCCTAGGAACTCCGTACAGCTTGATTACTTCTTGTAAGAAAAGAAAAGGGATAACCGAAGCATCGTTAGTTTTGGAATAGGGCACAAAATGTGCCATCTTGCCAAATCGATCCACAACTACCATGATGGAGTCCTTCCTTTAGGATGTCCTCGGGAATCCTAACATGAAGTCCATACTCAGCTCGGATCATGGTTTGGTTAGGGTTGGCAAGGGTTGGTAGCGTTCTTGCTTGGCTCGACTCTTCACCTTTTGGTAGGTCACACACTCTTCCAACATGGATTGGACATCTCTCTTCATCCTTGGCTAAAAAAAAGCTGGAGGATAATACCTCATAAGTTCGACATTGGCCAAAGTGTCCTATTAATCCCCCTCCATGTACCTCGTGCACTAGCTGTTCTTGTGTGGAATAGGTCGAGATACATAGCCTCCTCTTCTTGAATAAGTATTCATCCTCCATGTGATAGTCGTCCAGTATCCATCCTTCCTTACAATGGGTGTAGATAGGACCAAAGTGTAGGTCCTTGGCATACAAATTCTTGATCGTTGAAAAACTAAGTAGCTTCGTCTATAGCTTGGTCAGGAGGGTATGTTAATACGATTGGTCATTGGCCACTACATTGTTTTTTCCATTCTTATATTTTATGACATAAGAAAAACCCTCCATGAATTCAACCTACTTAGCTTATCTCTGAGACAACTTTGGTTGGCTCTTCATATATCTTAAGGATTCATGATTTGTGTCGATCACAAATTCCTTAGGCTGTAGATAGTGTTGCCATACCATCAGGGCTCGGATTAAGGAGTAGAACTCCTTGTCATAGACAGAGTAGTTGAGAGTAGCTCCTCAAAGTTTTTCATTGAAGTAAGCGATAAGTCGACCTTCTTGCATCAGCACAGCACCTATGCTTAGTCTGGACGCATCACACTCTACTTCAAATATCTTATCGAAGCTCGGTAGAGTTAAGACGGGGGCTGTAGTTAGCCTCTCTTTCACTTCCTCAAAACTCCTCCTCTTTTTCTCACCCCATCTGAATTCAATATTCTTTTTTGAGAGTTCGGTGAGTAGGGTCACAAACGTACTGAAGTTCTTGATGAATCAGTGATAGAATGATGCTAGGTAGTAGAAACTTTTCACATCGGCAAAATAGGTTAGCTCAAGCCATTCTATGATCGTTCTTATCTTCTCTTCATCTACTTAGATGCCACATCCACTCACAACAAATCTTAAGAAGATCACCTTGGAATTGCAAAAGTCATACTTCTTTAGATTGGCATAGAGCTGTTCAGCTTAGAGTTTCATAAGCACTTATTGGAGATGTTTTTGGTAAGTCTCTAAGTTGGGACTATACACTAGAATGTTATCAAAATAAACCATGACAAACCTTCCTAATAATCTCGGAGCACATGATTCATAAGTTGCATGAATATGCTCAATGCATTGGATAGTCCAAATGGCATTACAAGCTACTTATATAAACCATGTCGTGTCTTGAATGCAGTTTTCTACTCATCTCCTTTACGCATTTGGATCAGATGGTATCCAAATTTGAGATCGATCTTGGAGAACACTCTTGCTCCACTTAACTCGTTTAGCATATCATCAAGCCTAGGTGTGGGATACTTATACTTGATGGTGATCGAGTAATGGCTCGGCTATCCATATACATCTTCTAAGAACCATCCTTCTTCGGCACTAATAGGGCTAGTCCAGTACAGGGGCTCAGGGACTTGCACACATACCCTTTCTTCATGAGGTCATCTACTTACCTCTGTAGTTCGGTAGCCTATTCAGGGTTTAGCCTATAGGTAGGCTTATTTGGTAGTGCAGCTCCTAGCTGCAGGTTAATTGCATGTTTGACGCCTCTGATTGGGGGTAGACCCTTTAGTAGCTCCTCTAAAAATAGGTTAGCAAAGTCCTTTAGTAGGGTTTTTACTTTGGTCGGTAGCTCTCCCTCCTTAGGTCTCATCTCCAGAAGCCTCCTGACAAGTAGATAGGTTGGTCCCTCTAGCTCCATTTCTCTTTTTAATTTAGTTAGAGTTTGTACCAAAACCTGCTTCTTCAATGTTCGGCTAAGCTGGGATTACATGCTTTTACCTGCTCAGCATTCATGGGACTCAATTTCAATCTTCTTCCTTCATGCTCCATAGAACATGTTTTCCTCCTACTGTCATATATGACTACTCGATCAAACATCCATGGTCATTTAAGTAGAAGGTGGGACGTACTCATGGGTAGCACATCACAAAGCACTTCATCTTGATACCTGCCTATACAGATTGGTACAGATACTTGTTTGTTCACTTATAGGGCTCCCTTATCACTAAGTCAATGAAGCTTGTAAGGTTTTGAGTGGGGTATGGTCGGTAATTTTAGCTATTGAACCATAGATATAGAGGTTGCATTGGTGAAGCTCCTATTGTTAATGATTAGTGCGTATAGTGATTTGTTCACCTTGTACCCAATATGGAAGAGATTTTCTCTCTATTAGTCTTAAAACATAGGACTAATACTCATTGTCCTCCTCAGCACTAGAGTAGTCGGCATGAAGTTGCCTTCCTCACTGTAGATAACTTCCTCCTCGAATAGCTTAGCCTGTTTATCCTCCTTCAACTCCTTTACTTCCTCATTAGTACTATCGACCTCAATGGTCGGTGCCTCGACTCTGATCACCATTATTTGCCTATTCAGACATTGAGCAGCCATGTGTCCAAAGCCTTGGTGTTTGAAACACTTGATTTCACTCATCTTCCTCCCTGAACTTTGGCCTTTCTCGAACTTCCTCAGTTGTTCCTTCTCTTCTGCTTGGGTAGTCTGAGCAGGTCGAGTCTCGGTGACATTGCTTGGTTTCGTTTGCACAGGTTTGTTCGAAACAGGTTGGCTACTACCAAGATGGTTGATGGGTGGCTGGAATCTTCTTATTCAACACCTTTCTATCTTTTGGGCGGCTCGGATTGCATCATCAAGTGTTTTGACGTCCAGGATTTCCAAGACATCCCTAATCACATACTTCAATCCGCTAATAAATTGAGACACAATTCAATCTTTTGGCTTTACAACTTCGTGTCGGATCATTAGCATTTGGAACTCCTTAACGTAAGCATCTACGCTCGATCCTCCTTGTCTAAGTTCTTGTAGTCTCTTGAAGGTATCTTGTAGATAATATCTCTGCATAAACCTTCTCCGCATAACTCTCTTTATGTCATCCTAACTCCTAATCTCTTACTCTCTTTCCCTTCTTTTGGTGGCTTGCAAATTCTTCTACTATAAGGCGGCATAGCCGGTGAACTTTGACGTAGATAGCCTAACCTTTGCATTTTTGGGCACTTCATAGCATTCAAACTGCTTTTCAATCTAATCTACCTAATCTAGGTAGTCCTCAGCATCACCACTTCCAAAGAAACTCGGAATACGCATCCTTAATCCCTCAACTCTAAGGGTTTGTACATTCCTTTCCTCAGGTTTGTAGTACTCCTTTGCCTTATCACCTCCTTTTGCTTCCTCCTCAATCTCTTCAAGCGCTAGTCTTCATCTAGCGTCCCTACCAATTCCTTTAGCTTAAGGTAGTCGAGTTGCGGAGTTATCTTGGCCAAACTAACCATTGCCTTGGCTTTGTTGTTCACATTCCCTCGTAGGGCTGTTTCTAGTTTGCTGCCTGTCTTCTTGGATGACAGTCACTAGACTAGCTATCAAATCAGTAAGCTTATCTAAGCGGTTACCCATTGACTAAGGCGAGAAGCTTCCTTCCTATCCTTGACCATGTCGAGTACCATTTTCTTGGTTTCCCAAAGTCCCTTGCATACTTAAATCTAACATTGATTTTTACTTCTCAATGATAACTTCACAACAAACATACGGTTAACCACACTCTGTTTTAGCATATCGAAAATAAGGGAAAATAGAGTACAAAACACTTCTTATTACTAAACTTCAAAGCTAATAATAGAACCACTATCACATGAGAGCAATGACAAACTATTAAAAGAACATAGTAGCAAAATCCAGCTTCAAATGTAGCTAAGCTCTGATACCAAGATGATACGGACTCGTGGATGAACATATGAACCCAATATCATGCGTAACCAAAGGGGGTGGGTCCAAGCTGCAAGATGGCCTAAAAAGTAAATGATAGTCAAGGGAGAGTAGGGGTTCCAATGCACCGATGTTGGATATGATGCACCAATGTCTTACACGAGCTTAGGTTACACTTGATATGATGCATGAGTATGGACGAAGGTCACTCACCACTAGTCTACGCTCGAATGGGCTAGATAAGAGTAACTTAAGAGTAAGAGGACACTTAGCTCAAAAGAAGGTAAAAAGTCTAGTGTATTCTTCTGTATATGTTTTTACGGCTGTTACATTATGTGAATATTTATAGTATCCTGTTAGGGTAAATTCTATATTACAGATAATTGCAAAAATGAATTCCTATTTGCTAAATAAAAAGGAAATTATTATATAAAGAGACACAAAATCATGTACAGTGAACGTTGTTTGTCAGAAAGGATAGTACAATTGTTAGTAAGGATAGTGTATGAGTGTTTTTACTATGATTCTAACAATATTATGGTCTAAGTATGAGTGGACCTCTATTTAGGCTTGTTCGGGGTCAAAAGGGATTGGACTGTGGTTGGTTCAGGGATGGCTCACCTTAGCTTGGCCTTGAAGGGTTGGCTCCTAACAGTCTTGGTCAGCTTCGGTACAGTAGAGATTGCTGTACTCAGATTTGGCGCTTGGATTATGGTTTAGTAGAGGGTTTGGCTCAGCATGCTGGTTAATCACCTCGGCAACATCTTTGATAGCATGGAGAGCAAAGTAGCTCGATAGATTGGACTAGGGCAAGCACTGCTCCTTGACGCTTAACTCACCTTGGACAGTTCGGTGAACCACTTAAGAGAACCCTTAGGCTTGGGAGCGTATAATCGGTCCTTGATCCCTATCAAACTCCAACCCTAACCTTTCTCTCTCGCAACCAATTAATAGCGACCTACCATTACAACCAATCTAATTATGACAAACATTGATAGCTATACGTTCAACTCATACACATGACCTCCTTATCGATTCAAGCCCCGTTAACATACCTCCTATGTAGGAGTAACTCCATGAAAGCTTAACCATCCTTGCCACTGTCTATACTAAACTACTTACACTAATGCCCCTTTCACTCGTATACACACTAATAGTACCCCCCATCCTCTAACCAGTCGTATTATGTTCATCCCTGAACATAACCATTGTGCGTACATCATACCTCTCCCCTCCCCCTACCCCCTCAAATAACAGCAAACACCAACGCCAATTGAACAACACCATCTCCCTATCCACTATGACCGAACCAAAACCCAACACCATTAGCCACTAAGGCCACTTGAGCACAAACTACTAACATGGTCGAACTCCTTACACTTGAAAACCTAAGATCTAAACATCTTTTCGTCTTATGTAGCACCCTACACGAAGTACACCACAACTATGGTTGACCACCAATTGCAAAAGCTACCCAAACCATTACCTATGATCACTGCATCATCACTAAGGCCCCTATTGCCAATCAAAAACTCATGCTTAAGTCGATCCCTACTTCAAAAGGTGCTTGGAAGCCATCAAAAGATTCTAGTTCAACTATTGTTGTTGCTTCTCAACCATGTACGTACGTGGCATGAAATTGGGTTGGAGGACTCGAGTTCTATCTAGAGACCCAACTAGAGCTCCAACCCACAGACCCAACTCCATTGGTTTGACCCTTATTTTAATTCGATTGTATTATTTATTTATTTATTTGTATCCATAAGATGTAATTGTTAAAAAAAAAAAAAAGAGGTACAATAGCTTAGTTTATTTTGGTTTTTATTTTCTTGGTTAAGACTTAAACTAGAAAAAAATAATAATGATGATGACAATAGCAAAAAATGAAATAAATTTATCACCTAAAAAAACCTTTTTCTAAAATAACAATGAATCAATCCTTTTAAAATTAGGACCTTTTATAACTTTCCAAAAATAAATTTCTCGATTTTTGACCCTTTTAGAAAATTTCCTTAAATAACTTGAACTGGTTCAAAACGTAAACCCAACTCTTTTTTCAAAAATTAAAACCAATCAACACACTTAAAATTTTATAAAAGAACTACATACATCTAATCTAGATTAACGGGTATGTAGGCATATTCGGGGCAAAGTAAAATTTGTAAAAATTTAGTTTTTTTGTTTTCTAAATTATAGCTTGAATTATCCAATTTCATAAAATCAATCTAATTTAATTTGTTTACAAGTGATCGAATTTCATTTTAGAAAGGGAAATTTTGAAATGTGAATATAAATTCAAAAAGTTAGTAACAGTATTCGTAAGGGTTTAAAAGATTAGCCCCTGAACCCAAAATCTTTGGTTTTCAAACCTTTTTCTAAAAATCGGTTTTTCAAGTGGACTAGTGGCTAGGTTAAATCAATCCACCTAATCGATTTAACCTAACCTTTTTTTTCCTAACTCTAATTGGGTGGTAACTCTAAAACATTTTTTGAAATAAAAAACCTAGTTTTCCTTAACTCTTAGTCGAGAATCAATATTAAATGGGTTAAGGATTAATATTAATCGGGTTAAGGAAAATTTATAAAAATTGGGAAAAAATCAGGTTCGATAGAATAGTGACTCTACTAGGGAAGTCAAGAGGGTTATCCATCTAACTTTTCGAATTTAGAGTTAATTTTTGAAATCACCATACTAAGTATAATTTATTTATTTATTCATTATTATTTTCTACATTTGTTTATAGTTATACTAACTTTTTTGTAGGGTTAGCTTTATTTAAGTTTTTAAATTGTAGTGGGTGGGGGCAATTTACTTTATGCATAATGAATGTATAAACAGTCAAACTCAAATCGTATTAGAACCTTAGGATGGGGTAGCCATTATATAGACTCCGGCCACTATGGTGTAACCACTACTTAATGTTGATTAGGCTACTCCCACTTAAGTTAGAATGTGATGAATAAAGCGTTTTCCAAAAACGAGTGAGGTCATAAAGCTTAAGGACCTTTAGAACCTACCATAATTGCATATACTTCCCTTAAAGCTTGAGTTAATATGCTACTCTTAAGAATTGCAACCTTAATAACATCTAAAAGTTTAATGTAATCAATTTGTGTAAAAGTTAAATCAAATAGTAGGGTTACAACTTAAGGAATAATGTATTAACCTAAATGGTCCTAACATCTGCATGTTTCTACGTACATTCTTTTGTTTCATTGGTAACTGATTCTTGATTATGAAATGTTTAGGCATAAAATGGCAGATAACTAAGTAAGTAATCAGAGAATTGATAGGCTATAGGACCTCCTTAAGATTCATAAGCAGTTGCTAGAGGTTGAAATTGCTTACCTAAAAGAGAACCTCAAATGCTTTGAAGCTCACAATTGGGCCTTAAAAGCCTTTCTTAGACAAGTCTTTGGGGAAACCTATGAAATGCTAGAAGACCTTAAGGCTTGTCTGCGAAACTTAGTTTAAGGTTTTTCCAATTCATAGCTAAAAGGCCTAGAATAAATATCAAGTTCCAAAATAAATGTTAGGTCCTCTTCCTTAGTTTTCTATACTTTGATTTTTCAAAATAATAAAATATTCTCTTCAATTTATCATTCTTCATTCTTTAGGATTCCCTTTCGTACATAGGTACTTCAATAGTCATTCATCTAATAATTTTTCTCACTCTTTTAGGGCAATGTAAATAAAATCAATTGACTTATAAATAGAAACCCAAAAAATCACCATTTTTCTTCTAGATTTCTTGATTTCTATAAAATAAAACCTCATCTTTCTCTCTCACAAACTAATAAAATAAAATAAAATAAGAAAAAAAATAAGGAATTTACTAACGGTTGCAAATTCTTATGGGCCAACCCAAATAAAACCCTTTGGCCCATTCAGGTAGCCAACCTAAACGCATCCAATCTAAACGAAGCCATTTAGTCTATTAAGGTAGATAACCTAAATGAAGCCACTGGCCCATTAAGGTAACCAAGCCAAACACAAAATATGGCCCATTAAGATAGCCAAGCTAGATAGAAACTGTGGCTCGTCAAGGCAATTGAAGCAAACATAATCCCTGACCCATTAAAGTAGCTAAATTAAGACAAAAACCCTTGAGAAAAACATGAAATCAAACGCAACCTTAATCTCAAATTCAGATCAAAAGAAACTAAGGGGACAAAATCAATCTCCACCTCAGGGCAAATAAATAGTAGACTCCACCTTAAGGAATTAGTAACTTATTTTAGGATGAAAAGAGGTAAACTATATCCTACATACTAATCCTTAAACAATTGAGAGTTCAGTGACATAATGGTGAGGATATTTTGGACTCATTTCATAAATGAGGTCCATTTTGAATGTGATATGTAAATTTAAATGAAGTTAGGCATTCATTTTTAAATCCTAAATATAATTATCTCTTGTTAACCCCATTGGACCAATTTAGAGAATTTTCAAATTTAAACCTTATCAAGAACCATCCCAACGATAAGGCAATTCGGAGGTTAAGGTCACTGAATAGAAGAGAAGGATGAAATTGGTTTATGCTTGTTTAAGTAACATTACTTCAAAAATAATTTTTATTTCTGATAAGTCATTTTTCTTTGAAATGAAGAGGAGCTAACCCCTTTTCAAGCACCTTGAGCCTACCTCACTTAAGTCCATATGACAGGAATCCATGGATTTAGGGTTTTGAATCTTTGAAAGACAAAAGCTCAATAATGGAGATAATCACTTTTGGGGCTAAAGGAAAAAGAGAAGAGTAAGAAATAATAGGGCAAAGTAACAAATTAGGAAAGAATGGGGCAACAATTAAAAAAAAAAAGAAAATAAGAAAGAAGAGAAAAAGGCTTGAAAATTGGGCTTATGTAATAGAAAAGCTCCAAATCGAAGAAAGCCCAAAGGATGTGAGGCTTGTAATTAAAGCCCATACATTCCTAAGAAACATAAAGCCCTTATGTCCATTTTAAACTATAAGCTAAGTCTAAAAACATAAACCATACACATTCATACTAAATCATAAACATAAAGCCCCCTTTACCCATCACAAACACAAGGCTTCCCCACCTACAATACATCTTACAGTCAATAAAAGCTCTTTCAATCTTAAAAGATAATTTATCTTTAATAAAAATTGTTTTTGAAACTAGGACAAGCACACTTCTAATTTTTTTCCTAAAGGTTCTTGACTTATACACCTAGTTTAAATAAAAGTATTTTTGTCAAAATAGGCCTTCTCATCAGTCCTTTTTGAAACCATTTGAGTAAAAGCCTAAATTCATAATGTTGAGTCAAAAAAGACCTAACGGTGATCAAGGCGTATTACTTGCAAAAATGGATTATAATTTTTGAGATTGTAGTCAAGAGTGTAATTTAGATTAAGAGTTTGCAAGGAAACCTTCTTCGATTAGACTAATCATGAGTTACTTTTTTCTTAGGAAAAGAATATTTAAAATCACAAGGCCCTATGAGGAAGCCTAGTGTTAAGGTTAGGAGGCATTTTCAAATACTAGGAAGAGTGCGAGATGCCCCATATAGTTACTAAGAAAGGAGATGATTATAACATTTGCTACTTAATAAAAATTTATACTTGTTAGCAAACTTTTCAAAAAAAAAAAAAAGAAGAAAAAATATTTAAAAAGAAAAAAAAAGGACAAGAGAAAGAGAGAGAGAAAGTAAAAGCTTGTCATAAGTTTTTCTATCCATTTTCAAATCCATACCAACTCGATTAGATAAACTTTCAATTGAAGTCATCTGTTTCCTTTTTAATGTGGTCACACATTTTAAGCTGATCACATTAATTTAAGTCATTAAGGGACTTAATTGCTAACACCTTTTTATCATAAATCTTTTTCACCAAATTCTTTAAATATTTTCGAGTTAAGAAGTTTTTAACGTTAGTTACATTCCTTACTTTGCTTTTTCAATCCTTCATCAACTTTCCTTTAGGGTTTTAACTAACTCTTAAAGCACTATCCCCTCTTTTAATTCATTTTTAGGATTTTAGCCAACTCTTAAAGCGCTATCACCTCCTTTTTTCATTTTTTAGGGTCCTAACCAATTTTAAGACCGCTATCCCTTCTTTTAATTCATTTTTAGGGTTTGAACTATCTCTTAGAGCACTATCCCCTCTTTCTTTCATTTTTAGGGTTTTAGCTGGATCTTAGAGTGCTATCTCGTCTTTCATTCTTTCTCTTTAGGGTCTTAACTAGCTTAAGGAGCGCTTTCCCTGTTCACTTAGGTTAGTCAGCTTAGAGGAACATGACTAGGTTCTTCTTTAGTTCACTAATGTGTAATCTACGTAGCAGGTCTCTAACACCAATGGGGTTTGAATGGGAATAAGGAACTGGAAGTGAGAATGGGGTTTTGATTGAGAATGTATATGGATATCACACAGTAAGGCACAAATACAATTAGTGGTTGAGTTTAAAATAGGGTTTGATACAACTCACAAACACTAAATGTCACTCGAGTTTTAAATGAGAGGTTAGAGGTAACTCACCAACTCGCTCAAATGAAGGTTTGCCACAATCTTAAAGGCAAGATTGATAAGAACATTAGAGATTAAGGAGTACAGCACACTCAATAATTCGAAACACTAGCTCAAAGGGCTCAAGAATGTCCTTACTTCTAGAAGGAACGTTTAAGTGTAAATTCACTGTATGAATATTCTTCACTGTCTGTATTCTCTTTTGAAAATTACAAATGTTGCTATTTATAGTAAGTCCTAAAGCCCTAGTGGCAAAACTGTAAAGAATATACAAGGCCTTAAACCCTAAAAAATGACCTATAATCAAAATAAGGAAAATATTTACAAAGTATACAAAACTGTGCACTAAACGTAGAAGTCAACATGCAGTCATCTGATCTATTTATGGGCTCAAGTAGGGGTTGGTTGGCTGTCGGGTGTCTAAGCAAGGGTAAGATGTTTGGAAGTCTTATTGTGCTTGGCTGAATTCCCAGTGTGGTTGGCTCATAGTTACTGTACTTGTGGATTGGTTAGCACGATCTCTCTTATGCTGTGCCGAGTTGTTCTTTAGCTTTGAGTGCTCGGCCATGTGGTTTCTCAGTTTTTCCACAGATGATAGACTTGAGGCTGAGTAGCTCATTTTCGTCCCCTTGGCCTTTTAGTATTAGCTTGGCCTTAGAAAAAGCTATTTAGCCTTGGCTTTGAATAATTTGGCCTCAAGTTAAGATAGGTCAACTTTAGCTTCTAGTAGGTCGACGTTGTCTTTGGACAAATCGGCTTTGGCTTAGGGATCATTGTAGACTGATTCCTATTAGTTTTTAGCCAACTTAAGGAATGGCTTAGGGATCATTGTAGACTAATTCCTATAAGTTTTTAGCCAGCTGCACTTGCTTATCTCATTCTCAAGCAATGGTCAACATGTAGTCATCTAAGAATGCAAGAAAAGATTAAAGAATTAATCAACACTTAATAATCCAAAAAAAGGCAACCTTTAAGAGCTTAAGAATATCCTTATTTGAAAAGGAATGTTTAGGTGTAACCTCTATTTGTATATCTTCACTATTTTGCTAATTACAAATGTTGTTATTTATAGCAAATCCTAAAACCTTAGTAGCAAAATTGTAAATAAAATAAAAGGCCTTAAACCATAAAGAATGGGCCACAATTAAAATACATAAAATATTTATAAGTATAAAAAGGTTGGCATGTAGTCAACTGAGCTGTCTTAGAAAGAGTAGGATGTAAACTAGGTAGGGTCGGTAGTTGGATGTTCAAGTTTGAGTAGGAGTCATTGAGGTCCTACATTGCTTAGCCAAGCTACCAGTGAGGTCGGTCCATAGTTGCCAAACTTTAAGATTGGTCGGCACTAGGCTCATAATGTCGTACTAAGCCTTAGGCTGTTTGGTCTCTCGGCTTCTCGATTGATGATAGATATGATGCCGAATGGTTTCTTTTCCTCCCTTTGGCCTTTGGGTATCAGTTCGACCTTGATAAGAGTAGGTCAGCTTTGGATTAGGATAAATTGGCCTTGGGTTTCAATAAGTCGACTTTAGCTTCTAATAGGTTAGCTTCAGCTTTAAACAAGTTAGTCTTGGTTTCTAAAAGGTCGGCCTCGGCTTAAGGATCATCGTGGACTGATTCATATCACTACTGCGGGGCTGAAAAGAAGTCATCCTTTACTTTAGATTATGAGCGCGAGCTTGGATGCCAAACAGGCTCCTCTTCCCCTTTCTCTTGACTATGGGCATTAAGCTGTTCTAGATCTCTTCAACATTTATGGGGGTTAAGCAGCAGCTTTTCTCATCCTTCCAAAATGTATAAGTATTGAGGAAGTTGTCATGGATCACTCTTCGGTCGTATTCCTAAGGTCTACCAAGAAGTAAATTTGCTTCCTTCATAGGTACTATGTTGAAGTCTATCTCATCCTCATATTACCTTACCTTAAATATTATTCATGCTCTCTTATGTACATGGACCATACCCTTATCGTTAAACCACTTCAATCCATAAGGTCGAGGATGTGCGTAGGTCAGCAATCTCATCTTCTCCACTAACTTGGCAGAAATGATGTTAGTGGAGCTTCTTCCATCAACAACTAGGGAACAGGTCTTCCCATTCACCAAACATCGAATTTGGATCAAGTTATCCCTTTGATTTGGGTCTTTCTTAATGTCGGCTCGTATACTCATTAAGGCTAAGAGTTCTCTTATCTCAAGATAGACATTTATTACTTCATCACTTTCAAAGCTCTTATCACTTTGGCTTTCTACCTGAGCATCAAGTCCTTCACCTTTCAAAATCATGACCCTCTTGTTCAGACATTAAGATGCAATATGTTCATATCCTAAACATTTGAAGCACTTAACTTCTCAAGCCTTAGTATCGAGCACTTTCTCCCTTTTTGCCTTCTTAGTATTAGCCTGGTCAGGTCGGTTAGACTCTCCTTTCTCCATCCTCCTCTTAAGCTTTTTCTTCTCTTCATACCTCTCAAGCTCAAGGCTGACTTTTTCAGGCCAGATGGTCAGCTTCTAGCTCCTCATTTTCCTCTATCTCTCCACCCTTAATGCCAAATTGATCAGCTTATCCAATGAGTTGAACGGTTGTAGTTCGACTATGATGGTAATATCATCTCGGAGTCTACTTAAGAACTTAGTAATATTGTGGTCCTGGGGCTCGGTGATCTCAGATCTGGTCATCAAGGTCTCAAGCTCTTGCAAGTTCTCTTCAATGGTGTTTCGATCTTACCTTAGGTGTTGGAAAGCATGGAGCATCTCTTGCTTGAAGTAGGTTAACACAAAGTGCTAATTCATTAAATGCTTCATAAGCCTTTAAGTTCTAATTGGCTCTTCTCCTTTGGCATCTTGCTTGGCGAACAATTTATCCTACTAAAGACTGGCATACTCAATAAGGGATAATGAAGCTAGCTTGACCTTAGTTCTGTCATCACACTTGTAGCATTCAAAGAACTTTTTTACTCTAGGAATCCAATCAAGGAACTCTTCAAGTTTACTATAATCACTAAAGGTCAGTAGCTTAAGCTTGATGTTGTTAAGTCCTTGGCTATGTGCTCGGGGTTCATCCTTAGCATTTTGAGCTGGTTGGTTCACCTTTGATTGGCTACTTTTGTTAGAGCTCTACTTAACTGTAGTTCTTCTCAACCTTAGCTCTCTTCTTCAGGCTCCTTGGTTCACCTCAAACTCAATACTCTTATCATTGCTTCTCCTCAACTTAGGTTAGTTTTCTCTTCTCTTTGGCTTAGCAACTCTTCTCGACTTGACATGTGTTAACTTTTCTTACTTGTCCATTTGGCTGATGACAAGTCGGATAATCTACATTCTCAGCATTCCACTAAGTAATTGACACTCAGCATTCTGCTGAGTAATACAGATCTGCTTTCAATTTGAATTCAAGTTCATGGCATGAATAGTTATCATAAGCACGATTATATTATATAACTACCTGCTCTCCCTACATTTGAGGGATGGTATCTAATCAAGAAGCTTTAATGTATCTCGATAGTTATTTTGATAACTTCTCTTTTAGACATGACAATCTCTTATAAATACGGGAAAGAAACTCTGTAAGAAGGACCTGATAACTCTCAACCTTTTTATTTTACTTCTCATTCCTGCTTGCTGACTTAGGCATCGAAGCAACTGCACTAGATTGGCCCCAGTACCAAGCATTTTTCTTATCTTTGTATCCTAAAATTCACCAACAACATTTGGCACCATCTATTTTTCCTAAACACACCCCACATAGCTAAAATTAGAATGGCTAAGAGTGTAGGTGTTGGCACTTCCTCCTAACACCATGAAAGGGGGAGTTGGCATACTAATGAGCAACGACTAACTAGACTTTAGCAACTATGCCTCGATTTGGCTAAGGAGAACTTGGAGTTAAACAAAAAACATGAATAGAACCTTAACCTCCTTTATAATAGTATTCACTTGAATCAAAACCAAGAGCATGGTGATCATGATGTCGATAATAGTGACGATTCAATTTGTTCACTAGAGTTACCGAAAAAGCAAGCTAAGGATCCTCAGCTCCTACTTTAAAAAAGAATGATAAAGGCAAGCAATTGTAGTAGGTGCACCATGCGAGACCTTCACATGTTAGCACCTCGTTGCAACAAGCAAGCAATTCCAAATCAAGAAGATTCCCTTTGTTCTAGAGATATTGGAGGAAGTGATACCTCAGCACATTAAGCTGCTACAGTTTGAAACTTATAATAGAACAAAGGACACCAAAGAGCACATGGAGTACTACCTTATGTTGGCCAAGTTGCATGATTTCAGTGATATAGTAGCCTGTCACGCTTTTCCCTTAACTTTGAGGAATGTAGCTAGTACATGGCTCAAACACTTAAAACTAAACATCATTTCTTGTTTTGATAAATTAGTAGAAGCATTTCTTCAACACTTCCTTAAACACTTCCTTACAAGAAAACTTCATGTTAAGGATTCTTCAATCCTTAACACAATTAAACAAAAATCAGATGAGTCAATCAGAGACTACCTAACTAGATTTATGACTAAGATGGTTTAAATCTTAGAATTGGATATGAGTGTAGCTCTCAACACCGTGATCAATGGAGTTAAGCCCCATGGAAACTTTTTTAAGTCTTTTGCAAAGAATAAGCTAAAAACTTTCACCGAATTCAAGGCTAAAGCTACCTCATACATCCATCAAGAGGATAACATAAAAGTTTGGTGGAAGGCTAATCAAAATAGAAGAGATAGAAAAAATGACAAGAGAAAAAGTGCAAAGGACAAACTTGGCTCAGATGATGATCAAAGTTCAAATGCCGAGAGAAAGAGACTAAGAATTCCGACATTTTCATCTTATACACTTGTCAATTGTCTAATTTCGGACATATTGATGGAAATACGTAGACAAAGAGGTGTTTTGCAATGGCCAGAAAGAATGAGAGGAAATTCGTCAAGGAGAAATTCTAATAAGTATTGTGACTTCCACTGCGATAAAGGTCACAACATAGATGAGTGCATACAGCTTAAGAATGTGATTTAAGATGCAATTCAATGTAGGCATTTATGAAAATTCTCAGCGCATGATGCTAAAATATCTAGAGACTGTCCTAGAGGAGACGTGAGGAACAAGAGAATGACACTTAGTTAACTGTAGTTGGGAGAGATGCAAGGGATGTGAATCTCAGCAGAGCACCAAATGGAGTAATCAACACCATTGTCATCAGACCTACTATAGGCTAGTTAAGCTTTGTGAGCTTGACGAATGCCAAAAAGTACATCTGCAACATTTAAGGCAAAAAGGTCAGGATCAACAACACAATTTCTACCACAGAGGATGACTTTAAGGGCATCCAGCAACCGCATGATGATGCACTGGTTATCAGTGCAAGAGTTGCTAACTTTAAAGTCAAGAAGATTCTTGTTGACATAGGAAGTTTGGCTGATATCATTTTTCAGAGTGCATTAGATGAGACCCAAGATCAAAGCACGGCTAAGATCTTATAAGTATGATTTATGTACATTCAACAACCAATTAGTCCAAGTAATCGAAGTAATTTCTTTGATGACGAGCATATCACAAAGGATAAAGTGGACTTCTTCGTCGTCAAATGTTGGTCCCTAAACAACATGATAACGGGATGGTCGTGTTAGTATCTATTCGACATTGTCCCTTCAATTGCACATCTTAAAGCTAAGTTCTCTACTCTTACTAGAGTCAGCATGTGCAAAGGGGATTAGTAATTGGCAAGGTCCTTATATATGAGGGCCTTAAGACAAAAAGAGGTATTTTAAGTGGAAACCTGTCTGAAAGGCAAGTTGGTTAACATAGAGAATGCCAAAAGTGATAATGAGGAAATTTCTTTAGGAGATGACCTTAGGAAAACAATGAGGATAGGGAAACCCTTGTCAATAGATATATAACAAAGTTTGATTAACTTCTTGTAATCTAACGCTGACGTGTTTGCATGGTCTCCTTTGAACATTCCAGGTATCCTGAGAGAAGTTATGGTACATAAGCTCCAGATTGATCCAAGTGTGAAGGTGGTCCAACAAAAGAAAAGGTATTTTGCACTAGAGAGACAAATAGCAATAGAGGAGGAAGTATAGAAGTTATTGAAGGTAGAATTTATCTAGGAAAAGCCTTATCCGACTTGGCTAACCAATTGTGCACTAGTCAAGAAGTCTAATGACAAGTGGCGAATGTATATAGACTTCATGGATCTTAACAAGGCCTATCCGAAGGATTATTTCCCATTGCCAAAAATTGATTAGATGGTAGATGCAACCGTTGGATGTATGTTACTTTCTTTTATGGATGCTTTCTCTAGTTATAACCAAATCAAGAAGGACAATGAGGATGAAGTTCATATGTCTTTTGTAACTAATTTTGGAACGTACTATTATACGGCGATGCCCTTTGGGTTGAAAAATGCTGGTGCAACCTACCAGAGACTTGTTACCAAGATGTTCAAACCCTAGATTCATAGAAACATCGAAGTATATGTTGACAACATGATTACAAAGAGTTTAAAGGAGGATCGACATATTGCCAACCTTGAGGAGACTTTTGCGACATTGAGGAGATACAACATGAAACTCAACCCACAAAAATGCATCTTTGGTGCAACATCAAGAAAATTTTTAGGATACATGGTTATTCGGTGCAACATTAGGGCCAACCTAAGAAGGAGTAAGGCAATAAGGAACATGAAATCCCTTCGCCTGGTCAAGGAACTATAGGAACTCACTAGGTGAATAGCTACCCTCAACAGATTTGTGTCGAGAAGTGCAAATAGGTGCACGAAATTCTTTAAAATCTTAAGGAATCCGAAAGAATTCAAATGGTTCAATGATTGTGAAAGATCTTTCGATGATCTCACAGAATTCCTTGCATCACCACCAATACTCTCGACACCTATTTTAGGAGAGAATTTATATTTATATCTATTGGTCAGTTGTTGAGCTCTTTCTTCTATATTGGTCTGAATTGACAACAAAGAGTATTGACTAGTTTATTATTTGATTCATGTTTTGCAAGGGCCAAAGCTTCGATACACGAAAATTGAGAAATTTATTTTAGAAATGGTTCTCTCAACAAGGAAGTTGAAGCCGTATTTTGAGGCTCATCAGATCATAATGCTTATTGATTAGCTATTGCGGCAAGCATTGCAATGACCTAACTCCTCTAGGAGGATGATGAAATACGCCCAAGAGTTGAGTGCCCATGGTATACAGTATAAACTCAGAATGGCACTAAGAGCTTAAGTATTGGTAAATTTTATAAGCGAATTCATTGGTAAGGAAGGTTATATGGAGGTTGCCAAGAAACCTATTTAGTTCCTTTATATGGATGGTTCTTCAATGAGAGAAGGAAGTGGTGTAGGACTCAAGGCCCCCATAATGTTAAAGTTCATTATGCTTTAAAATTTAGATTCTCGACCAGTAACAATGAAGCAGAGTATGAAGCTTTGATTTTCGGATTGAAACTGGCAAAAGAGATTAGTGCCAAGAAACTTGAAGTGTTCTTTGATTCACAGTTGGTGGTGAATCGAGTCATAGGAAGTTATGCAGCAAGGGAAGAAGAGATGAGCAAGTACTTATTAGTGGTATGAACGTTCGCAAAAGAATTTCAATCTTTTTCCATCCATAAGATTCTAAGAAGCAAGAACATTGCAGCTGATAAGTTGTCAAAATTAATTAGTATGGCATTCCCCAATTTGAATGACAAACTTTTTGTCGAATTTCTTTTATAGAAAAGTTGATCCACTCTTTTGCAAAGCTGTGAGTTGGCTCTTTGCCCGAGAGATAAATCTTGGATGGATCCCCTAGTGGGTCATTTGAGAGACGATACTCTCCCTAATGACAGGAAAGGAGCGCGAAGATTAGCTTACCAAGTTGCGAACTATATGTTGATTGATGGTCAGCTATATAAATGCGGCATATTACAACCCTATCTTCGATGCCTTCCTCCAAGAGATGCCTAAAGTGTATTGTCCAAGCTGTATGGTGGCGTATGTAGTAACTACATAAAAGTGTAGACATTGTGTGTTCGAGCACTATGACTCGACTATTATTGGTTGACCATGAGAGAAGATGCAAAGGAAGTTATCCAGCATTGTCTTCAGTGCTAGAGGCTTGAGTTGCTAAGTCATGAGCTTGCAACTGAGTTATGTCGCTTAACTAGCCCTTAGCCCTTAGCCTAATAGGGACTAGATATTCTCGAACCCTTTTTGAAGTCTATTGCCTAGCAACAATTCGTCATTGTTACCGTAGATTACTTTACCAAATGGGTAGAGGCCGAGGTAGTGGTAAAGATCATTGAGCAGAAAGTGTAAGCTTAAGTTTTTAATTCCATTATATTAAGATTCAGAGTTCTTTACATGATAATCGCAGATAACGGCCCGCAATTTGACAAAAATAAGTTCCGAGCATTTTGCGAGAAGTATGACATTCGAATCAACTATATGTCTGTAGCACATCCTTAGACGAATGGACAAGTTGAAGTTGTAAACAAGATAATTTTGCACGACATAAGAAGCAACATAGATCAAGTTAGAGGGAAATGAGTTGATGAACTGCCAAATGTCTTATAGGGGTATTGAACCACCTATAAAATAGTGATTGGGGAGATTCCTTTTGAGGTTAGCATACGATACAGAAGCCGTGTTGTTGATTGAGTTAGGTTTACCTAATCTGTGAGCACAGAACTTCGATGTTATGGTTAATCAAGTTGGATTAATGGTGAATTTGGACACTATTGATGAAATTAAAGATATTGCAAGAGTTAAGGTTGCGGCATACCGGCATAGAGCAACAAGGAATTACAATTAGAAAGTGAAGCATAAGGTTTTTCAGCTTAGAGATTTGGTTTACAGAAAGACGGAAGCTACTGGCATGCAAGTGAGTCAAGGGAAGCTCGGTATGAATTGGGAGGATCTCATCAAGATTTGGGAAGTCGTTGGCTAGAGGGGGTATCGACTAGAAAGGTTGGATGGATCTATCACCCCTTGAGCATGGAGCACCAAGAATTTGAAATTATATTTCAATTGATTGGTCAGATGATGTTCATCTCCACTTGTTTGTAAGGCGATAGCCAACTTGCTTATAAGACTATAGTTCTTTTATATGAGAATTATGTTTGAAGTCATAATGTTTCTTGCTTTTATGATTGCCAAGTTAATGAGTTCTAGATTGTATGATAAATGAATTGACCCAAGTTATAGCTTATCACGGTTAACAAACTGCATAAATTAATCTTACAGCCGAGTAATGTGGTTAGTCTAAGTGTTAAATGGCTAACAGACAAAGTCTATAAAGAAGCACAGATTGGGCATGTGAAATAAAACATGCTAAGAAATAATTGGGTGTGTGAAATAAAACATGCTAAGAAATAATTGGGCATGTGAAATAAAACATATTGAGAAACAATTAGGTGTGTAAAATAAAATATGCTGAGAAATACATAGCATGTAATATAAAACATGTTAACAAATAAGAACATGTGAAATAAAACATGCACATCATACATGCCGGAAAAGTGCAATGTGTGAAATAAAATGTACTCGAAGCAGTTAATATGAAAGATACTTTTCATTCAATAAAGTATTAATTACAAACACTCGGCCTAGTAGAGAAAGCAATGAACAAGGAATATAAAGAAAATCCTAAAACCTATCCTTAGAGTCAATAGAAGTAATTTTTGGATCAAAGGTTAGGGCTTTCTTCGAGCAAGCTTCTTTCTTGACACTTGGGGTCTTAGAGCCGATAGTTTTCTCTTTTTACTGACAGGAGATTAATTTTGATAGACGTTCTTCATTTTCCCTTAGATCCTTAGCATGAGCTTCATTATCACCCTTATTAACAATTTCAGCACCTGCCTCATTGTCATCGTCTTTATCGGCACTACTAACTTTGTCATTGATGTCGGCGAAGTCAAGACAGGAGAGATCATAATCAGGGTAAAGCTCCAGGATCTCCTCTCTT
Source organism: Lumnitzera littorea (assembly GCA_024138015.1). Classification (NCBI taxonomy): domain Eukaryota; kingdom Viridiplantae; phylum Streptophyta; class Magnoliopsida; order Myrtales; family Combretaceae; genus Lumnitzera; species Lumnitzera littorea. The sequence goes on along the minus strand of JAMXBB010000005.1, from coordinate 72,557,335 downwards.
GCCACTTAGACCCCTTCCAATAACTTCTTCCATAAAAGTCTCTTGTACTGCCAACTAGGAGTGATTATATCGAGAGCCTCTTCTACTGATGGTCCTCTTCTCATAATCTCCTCCAATTCGAGAACACAGCTTTACAAGTTTGTGTTGCTGGTCTCCAACTCTATGATTTGCATTCTAAGCCTATTTTCCTCATCGCTAATTGTGTAAAAGGTTTGGCCTAGCCTCCATTACTCTTCCTTGTTCCTCTACAACTTCTCCTTTAGGCCTTTAGACTCTTTGTACTACTCTTCCATTTTGGCCTTCAAGCTCGAGACTTTATTAGCAATAAGGGTATGTGCCAACTTTTCAGTAGCAAGATCTTCTTGGAGCTTTCTCACCTCCATCTTGGCTCTTATCCTTGCATTTTTGGTAGTAGCATTCTAGGCTTTGGATGCATTATATGCATCCTTAATTTTCAGCAATGATTTCATTTAATATGATGAGTATAAAAAATGACTCGATAGAATACATGAAGACTATTATGGATATTCCCTTCTTAGTTTGCTTATTTGCCTCATACAAAGCCATTAGAATGTGGCTTCTTATCTGAAAAGGAAGGAATATTAGCAACTGAGTAAATTTAATGATTAAAAAGATGGATACAAACACTCACGTCATATAACTTGGTTGTGATATGGGCCTTATTACAACCATCGACCTTGTCGACATCCTTCTTAGCAATCTCTTTATCCTTTAGAAGAATAATTCCTTCCATTAAGGCCAAAGATTTTGTCCTATCACATAGGGTTGAGTTGGTATCCAAAACATTTTGGCTTTAACATGGGACAAAGAACTCATTGACCTCCTTGTTGGGGATGAATTCGACGCTGTTGATGCTGAGAGGTTTGGATCACATTGCCTCCTTTGTCCTCTTATCCAAACCTTTAGACCTTTTAGCAAGTGGTTGGTTAGCGAGTTCCTTCTCGAGTCTCTTATCAGTGTTAAGTGCCACCTCCAACACCAATGACGACTTCTCGACAACAGTAGCATCTTCGGCTTCATTGCGGGATTGGGTCTCTCGGCCGACCTTTCTTAGCTCGGCAGCAGGTTGAATACTTTCAACTGGAGGCTTACTAAAATGAGTGACCTTGGTTAGCATTATCTTCTTACCTTCCTTCTACCTCTTGGCTAATCGAGAGGTTTTCTTTTGTGCTGCTACTTGCTTTGTTGCATCCTCCTTCGCTGTTTTCTTCACAGCAATAGGTCGAGTGGTAGTTGTTATGGTGGCAACCCTCTTATCAGCTTTTGATTTCTTAGCTTTGGCTTAGGCTAGCACATTAATATTTGCAACATGAGCAAACACATTAATATTAATGCAAGTGAAAAGAATAAACTTACATTCTTCGTACTGAGCAAGGCTCAATGGCAATAATTCTTTCCCTAAGTTGCAAGAACAGCTTTCCTCTAGTGGATATACTCGACATGGTAGCAACTCATTAATGTGCCTTCTTTTTCAAAGAAGATTAGGTCTTTGCTTTCATAACACTGTATAATTCTCTTAACGTCCTAGAAGAACATTTTGTTCTTCCTCCTTTCTTGAATTTTCTTCATCGCTGTTGCATCATTCGGCATTAGATCTATATCCTTAGTACGAATTGGCTCAGTCTATTGAGTCCCAAAGTCCAGCTCCTCATCAGATACTATCGACATGACTTTGTCATGCTACTTGTGGATCTTGGACTCTAACCTATCCATGAACTTACGTTTTTGCCTTGTAGCGGCAAAGTACCACCAGTCAGGCTGCCTCCTAATCGTAAAAAATGATCGAAACAGTTAAGGTATAGCCTTATCTTTGACTTCTTCACAAACTATCTTAGAAGCTACTAGAAGTCGGTATGTATTGGGTAAGAACAAACTTGGTACGACTCTAAAGTAGTTGAAAAAGCCCTTCACAAAAGCTGAGAAAGGGAACTGCAACCAAAATCTAAATATTTCAGGTATATATAGAATTCGTGCTCCCTTAGGAAACATACCCTTTTCTCCTCTCTCAACTTCCTCAGATTCTATGTTCTAGGAAGATCTTGCTAGTACTAGTTGTAGTTCATGATAAGAACTTTGTCAACAAAACTAACAATTCCATCTAGAGAGTCACAGAAGTAGGCTATGTTGTTATGCAAATATCTTGCCAAGGATCTCCCTTTTTTGTCCTCAAGATAATTATCTATAGCAAGAGCATTTATCTGGGTGAGTTTAACCCACCTTTCTTCAATATTGTTGGCCAAGCTACTAGAAGAATAAGCCGCTTCGCTCCTTATTTAGGGGGGAGAAGTGGCTTTAGTTTTCGTTGCTTTGGAATCGGAGAGGATAAGTCAACGGACTATATTGTGAACAATACCTAAATGGTTATGAGAAATGATATAATAGAAGTTGAAGATTGTGAGAATACAGAAGATAAAGTAATAAAAAACTTAGAGATGCAATTGGAGAAATGAATTCTAATTTTGAATAGTCCTTTAAATGCAGATAGCTTATCCTCGTAACTATAAATTTGTTTCTAATGGTAATGATGCTCTGATTTGATAGTGGCATAGATTATTAAAGCATGTTTTAAGGTAGAAATCTAATGGTTGATAACTCCCCAATAGTTATTAGGCCTACGGCATAATGATGATTGAGGCAATAGGTGTCATGCCTCTTACCTTTTGGTTTCTCGAATAGACGGCAATTTGAAAGTTGCGACTTTTCGATTAGGATGCGAATTGTCTTGCTTCCTACTTCACTCAACATCTAAAGAATTATTCCCTACCTAACTTCTAACACATTATGTATTACTCCCTTTGTCGAATCCTCAAACATGGGAGTTTAGGGGAAAATGTTGATAGTTGGTTTTTGTCCACTTGGCTTGACAGGAGTTAACTTTGCTTACTCATCCATTCGGTTGCTGACAAGTAGGGTAATCTACATTCTTGGCATTTTGTTGAGTAATTGACACTCGATATTATGCTAAGTAACATAGATCTATGCTTGATTTGAATTTAAGTTCATAGTGCGAACAATTATCATAAGCATGATTATATTACATAACAATCTACTTTCCCTACATTTGAGGAAAGGTATCTAATCAAGGAGCTTCCATGTGTTTTGATAGTTATTTTGATAACTACTCCTTCAGACATGACAATCTCTTATAAATACAAGAAAGACACTCTATAAGAATGGCCTGATAACTCTCAACCTCTTTATTTTACTTCTCATTCCTACTTACTAACTTAGGCATTAGAGTGGTCGTACTGGATTAGCCTCGGTACTAAGCATTTTTCTTATCTTTGCAGGATATTTCCAACTCCCAAAATTCACCAACAACATATAGGTGCTTGTTGCCTTTTTTTACCTTAGCCAATGTGTCTTCGGCCTCTAACTAAACCAGTAAGTTCCTTGATAGGATCAATGGGATTTTAAATAAGATATTCTAAGTTATCAACACTCCTCCTCAAGCATCTACAATGACTATCTCTACTGTTATTTGCACCATCTTCAAATATTTTTGTTCGTATAATAATTTCCTTAGAGAAAATTGACCAAATATGTAATAAACTCAACTTGACTTAGAACAACCACTAAACAACTCTACAGACACTACGACAACAAAATACAACTAATAGTAACCTAATAATTACTATTACTCAATTTTTGTTGCTACCCATCACTAACAAACACTTTTACAACTAGAGACAACTATTGAAATTATTACCACTCGACTCAATAACCCAATACAAATAGCACAATACCACAACTACTACAAAGAGTACGAAAAATGCACTATATTACAGAATGATGACTAATAGATGTTCAAATGATGACTAATAGATGTTCAAACGATGAATCAAACTTTGAAGAACACCATACGCATGTCTTACCAAAGCCTTAATACCGGCAAAGCTGATGTGAATTTGTGAACACATAGTAGACACAAACTACGAAAGGGTATTCGAGTTTCAAGTGGAAATGAGGAATAAGAAGCAAAATGGGGGTTTGAATGTGAATGTGGATGGATATCATACACTAAGTCACAAACACAATCAAGGGTTGAACTTGAAATGGGTTTCGATATGTGATACGAGGCAAGTGTACCTATCAATTTTAATATAGTAGATGTGAGTCCGAGTCGATCCCTCAGAGATTTTGAGTACTAATATTAACCTTAGCTTTATTATCTAACCGGAAAATTGTGATAAATTGAATGAATTAAAAATACTGAAATTAATAACTAAACTACTTATGAGACTTAATTACGTAAATTAGAAAGCATTAAAACTACGAACGACTTCAAGTATGCAATAATGTATTTAGGAATTATTTCCCCTAGTGTTTAACATGTAACCTTTTTAAAATATATTCAATTCAGTTTCTATTATTCTTAACCGGAGGGATTCACAATTAAAGCTAATATCTTTCTCAAGCATATTAACCCTAATTTTAAATTATTTACCGGAATCTCTTCACTTAGTAATATAACTTAGAATTGCATTAATGTATAATGAATTCCCATACAAACAATCAACTTTTCGGAAGAAACATGTATCTTATCTCTAAGTATACATGTAATTCTCTTCAATTATGCTAAGATCTAATTACACATGCAATTTCTCAATCAACATGCTTAATATCATATATTGACACTCTAGAATTATCAATCCACAATTAAACAACATAATTGAATCAAGAAAAGATAGAAACTTTATTGAAATTATAATTCAATCCAAGGGTTACATGAAACCCTAGGTTCCATAATCCTAAATACTTGAATTCTAAGCTATCATAACAAATCTAAAAACGAGTTCCATCAAAAATATAAAATAAAGCATGAAAACCCCTCTTGATTTGATGAACAATCTCTCTAATCTTGAAATTGATGTTGTTCTCGCTTCATGATTGATGTTCTCCTCAAGTCTCCTCTCGTCTCTTGTGTCTCTCCATTTCTGTAATGTCTCCCCCTCTTTTAAACCCTAAGATATCCTTTTATATGTGTATTACATGGATTCTATTTTCGTCACCAGACATGGCCTGGGACATGGCCGTATCCCCAGGTCATGTAACTTTCTGCACTAAGGCAAAATTTATGTATAACTTCAAAACTTCAAAACTTCATAACTTCTTCGTTTGAACTCGGAATTGAGTGAAACTTGATTTCCTTTTCTTCGTTTTCGAGCCTAGAACGCGTTCAAACCTTGAAATCAAAATTTTACTCAATTAAGTATCATTTTCTTTAAAGAAAACAAAAAAAGTAAGGAAAATACTATAAAATCACCATATGAAATATGTTTAAAATCAGAGTTATCAATGTCTTACGAAAACCAAACCAAGGCTTAGGTTCTCAAATGAGGGTTAGATACAACTCACTAAGTTGCTCAAATGAGGGGTTCACCACAATCTTAAGGTCAAGATTGATAAGAATGCAAGAAAAGATTAAAGAGTTAATCAATACTTAACAATCCAAAAAAGGTAAGCTTTAAGAGCTCAAGAACATCCTTACTTGAAAAAGAATGGTCAAGTGTAACCTCTATTTGTATATTCTTCACTATTTGGCTAATTACAAATATTGCTATTTATAACAAATCCCAAAACCCTATTGACAAAACTGTAAATAATATACAAGGCCTTAAACCTTAAAGAATGGGCCTACAATTAAAATACAGAAAATATTTACAAGTATAAAAAGCTTGGCATGTAGTCAACTGAGTTGTCCTCGAAGGAATAAGATTTAAACTGGGTAGGGTTAACAGTTGGATGTTTGGGTTTAGGCAAGAGTTGCTAAGGTCCTACAATGCTTAGTTGAGCTGCTTGTGAGGTCGACCTACAGTTGCCAAGCTCTAAGATTAGTCAGCATTAAGCTCATAGTGCTATACTGAGCCCTAAGCTATTTGGTCTCTTAAATTCTCGGTAGATGATAGACATGATGTCGAATGGTTTCTTTTCTTCCCTTTGGCCTTCAGTTATTAGTCTAGCCTTGATAAGAGTAGGTTAGCCTTAGATTAGGACAGGTCAGGCTTAAGTTTCGATAGGTCAGCTTCAGCTTCTAACTGGTTGTGTTGGTTTCTAATAGGTTAGCCTCATCTTAAGGAATGCCTTGGACTGATTCCTATCAAGGTCTTAGCCAGTTTAAAGAGCGCTTTGCCTATTTGCTTAGGTTAGTCAGCACAGAGGAGCATTACTAGGCTTCAATTTGTCATTTAGGGTCTTAGCTAGCTTAAGGAGCACTTTGCTCATTTTCCTTGGTTAGTCAACTCAAAGGAGCATGACCAGGCTTTAATTTATTATTTAGAGTCTTAGTCAGCTCAAGGAGCACTTCTCGCATTCACTTAGGTTGGTTATCTCATAAGAGAACGACTAGGTTAGGTTAGTTAGCTCATAAGGGCATGATCAAGTTTTCAAATTCTTTAGGGTCTTAGCTAGTCCAAGGAGTGCTTTATTCGTTTGCCTAGGTTAGTCAACTCATAGGGGAACAACTAAGCTGTCGAATTCTTTAGGATCTTAGCTAGCTCAGGGAGTACTTTGCCCACTTACCTAAGTTACTCAACTCAAAGAGGCACAACTAGGTTTTCAATTTAAGGACTTAGATAGCTTAAGGAGTACTTCACCCATTTACCTAAAATAGTAAGCTTAAAGGGGCACTTCCAATTTTTTATCGAATCAATTCCAATTTAGGGTTGCTAATCTACTAGTGACACTCTTACCTAGGATAGTTAGCTTAGAGGAGCAATTCCAAGTTTTTCTCGAATCGATTCCAATTTAAGGTTGTTAGTCTACCAAAGACGCTTATGCCAAGGATAGTTAGCTTAGAGGAGCATTTCCAGGTTTTTCTCAAATCTATTCCAATTTAAGGGTCTTAGTCTATTAGAGAAGCTCCAACCTAGGATAGTTAGCTTAGAGGAACACTTTCAAGTTTTTTTCAAATCGATTCTAAATTAGGGTTGCTAGTTTACTAAAGATGCTCCCACTTAGGATAGTTAGCTCAAAGGAGCACTTTTAGTTTTTTCTCGAATCGATTCTAATTTAGGGATGCTAGTCTACCAGAGATGCTCCCGCTTAGGATAGTTAGCTTAGAGGAGCATTTCTAAGTTTTTCTTGAATCAATCCTAATTTAGGGTTGTTAATCTACTGGAGACGCTCTCGCTTGGGTTAGTTAGCTTAGAGGAGCACAACTAAGTTTTCAATTTACAGTCTTAGCTAGCTCAAGGACTGCTTTGCCCATTCACCTAGGTTAGTTAGCTCATAAGGATACGATTAAGATTTTAAATTCTTTTATGGTTCTTGCCAGCCCATAAGGCTACTACCTTCTTTCAATTTCTCGGCCAACTCTTAGAGCACCTCCTTTTTCTTTCACCTTTTACCATTCACTAAATCCCCAATAGATTAAGGTTAGGATAGCTAACTAGTTATAGCACTTCTTAGGACAAATTCACCCTCGACGCAGGTAAGCCTTGATAAGAGTAGGTTAGCCTTAGATTAGGACAAGTCAGGCTTGAGTTTCAATAGGTCAGCTTCAGCTTCTAACGGGTTGTGTTGGTTTCTAATAGGTTGGCCTCAGCTTAAGGAATGCCTTGGATTGATTCCTATCAAGGTCTTAGCCAGTTCAAAGAGCGTTTTGCCTATTTGCCTAGGTTAGTCAGCACAGAGGAGCATTACTAGGCTTCAATTTGTCATTTAGGGTCTTAGCTAGCTTAAAGAGAACTTTGCTCATTTGCCTTGGTTAGTCAACTCAAAGGAGCATGACCAGGCAAAAATAGCATCTCTTTTGTTTTCATGGTAAAGTTTTACTTAAACTTTACCATAAGGAGGGACAATTTTAGAAACCCTATTTATTCCCTCTTTTATTTTTATTTTGCAATTTTTAGAATAGGGTAAGGGGTCATAATTTAGGAAAAAACAAAAGAATAAAAAATTAGAAAAAATACAAAAAAAAAAAGATGTAAACTTCAGAAATCTAGCTTTTTGAGTATAAAATCAAACTCGTGTATTGTAGATGATTTCGTTGAGTTAACAAAACTACTAAGTTTAAAATTGATTAAAATTTTAAATGTGAAACTCAAAATGAACATGAAAAATCCTAACTTATTAATTATAACTCTAATTGTATGCAAAAACCTTAAAACCTAAATATGTGTAACTATAAGATATTGACCCTAAACCTGATAAAAACTTTAATTACGTTTGAAACCCTAAATTCTATCCACGTTTACATATGAGAAATCAAACTGAAACCTAATCAAAACTCTAAAACCAAAACTTTAAGCTTATAAATACACTAATTTGCTATAGAGGTGATAAAATCCTAATTAAGACAAATAATTAAATGATATGCCAAATTGTATCAAATTGTAGCGAACGATTAGAGATAAATTCTAAATTCTTATAAAAGTAAAATTCTTATCTTAATTCATTAAAAATTATAATATTATTTTATAATTAATATCAATCTTATATTTATATAGATAAGTTATTATTACGTTAGTTTAGACATTTAATTGTTATTTACAACATCTATTAAATATTAATTACATAATTTATAATTTTCCTTTAAATTATATTATTTATTATTCTAAATATTATTTATAAGATTGGAAATGTGTAAGGAAATTCTAATATACGTTTATTAATTTATTATAATTAATTTTCTATTTTTCCTCTTACTTTATCTTTTTTACTATTTTCTTTTTATTTCCAAATTATTTATATATAATTCATAAAATATTTAAGGAGTTGAGTAAGTCAACATGTCCTTATCAATACATTAAATTCCTTATCAAATACATTTAATTTTCCTTATCTTTTCTTTTTCTTTCCATTTTCTCTTGGCCATGAGCTTAAGTTGCACTACTAGAATAATCTTGAGTCTTCTTGATTTGTTTTTAATTCACATGTGTATTTAACCCACATTTCTTTTAGAATTTAAAATTAAAAGCATCTTCTTCTTCCTCTACTTCTCTTAGTTTCCTCACCCACCATTTCCTTTTTTACTACAAAATATAAACTCCATTTTGATCCACTTTAAGAGGAAGGCAAGAAGGAAAAATCAATCATCAAGAGCAAGTAACCATATACTCATACATGGATGTAAGCATGTTCCTTTTAGAAATTAAGTGTATAAACATATATATATATATATATATATACTAGTATACATATAGATACTTACCATATAAATATATATTATAATTATATGTTAGTGTTTGTTATATGACTAACTAATTAAGGATATAAAAACATGTATGTATATATGGAACAAATATATATAATATGTACATAAACTTACATATGTAAGGAATACTAAATTTCTACCTATATATGTACAAAATTGAGTATATAAATGTGTACATAAGATATGTATATTAAAGATTCTTAGAAAATAATACTTAGAAAATATAAAAATATGTATAAATATATATGTATAAAAGTACATATATAAACTTAGGTATAAATGTGTATAATAAAAGTATAGTACATGTATAAATACGTGTACATATGTATGCCTACATGTATAGATATATGTATGTATGCATTTATAGGTAAGTATGTTAAGTATGAGTATAATTATTAATATACTAAGTATAATGATATAAAGAAAAGTGCTTATGTACATATATGTGTAAAAGTGTATATAATATGGAACTAAATAAAAGTACAAATAATAAAATATCAAATATAATAAATTAATTAAGAATACCCATAAGCATATATATATATATATATAAATATGTAATGGGCTGAAACCCATAATATACAATTAAGGCCCAAAAGCTTTTAATTAATTAAATATAATAATATATAAATATACCTAATAATAATAAAATAAAATTTAAGAAATATAAAAATCAAGAAAATTTAATAAAATACTACGTAGACCAACCAAAATGTACCACATCAGCAAATATATCTAAATAAATAATTAAATTGAAAACTTCAAAATAATTAAGGAATAATAATAAAATTAATTAAGTAAATTAATAATAATAAAAAAATTTTAAAAATAATAAATCAAGCTTAAAATAAGAAAATAATGAAGACTATATAAATTAAAATTAAAAATAAGAAATCACAAAAATATAAAATTTAGAAAATTGATTAAATAAAAATACTTAAGTCAAAATAATTAAATTTATAGCAATTTAGACTTATCTTGAAAAATGCAGATTTTAACGTCTAAAATGGATTTCATTATGCAAATATATACTCAAAAACAATAAAAATCAACTATAAGTTTATAAATAACAGTTAGAATGAAAAAGCTATATGCGATTTAGAATTTAGAGAAAACTTATGGATACAAGTAAATTGATCACATTATTTAAGTAATATGATCTTGCAAATAAATAGTTAGGATAAAGTTTCAACTAAATAAAGAAATAACTAAACGTAATTATTTATAAGTATGCATTTATCATTTCTTATGAAAGGAAATCGATTGACACATAATATAAAGCATCAATAAGACTTAACTATAAGATATAGAGTTCTTCAAAAGATTTAGGCATTGTACATATGCATACATGCTTAAAAGTTAAAGCGTTTCAAAGAAGATATACTTATATATGAAATAACGATATATATTAGTATAAAATATTAATATAATAGTAAAAATAATAATAGTAATAATAATATCGATAACAATAAGATAAAATTATACATTTGTGAGGAATAAATTGAACATAAGTATACATACACATACAATATAATATTAAAATAATGCTATAACATAATTGAGTTAAAGCTTTAGTTATTTAAACATACGATTTTGATATCTCCATCTAGCTCTATTACTTTAATTGACTTAATTACTTTATCTAACCTAACCTAACCTAATGTATACTACTAACTATCTTATTATACGTAGAAACTGCAATTAAATTATAATATAATAATATACTAATATAAAACTTATGAAAAGCAAGAAAACCTAAACTCATATAACGTTATTAATTTGAATATTATTACTTATACGATTAAGTTGGATACTACTACGTATACGATAAAATAATACTTCCTAAATATCACAATAAATAAGTTAAGCAATGTAAAATAACATTGAAAATTTTAATCAAACTTTATCACTAAAGAAACACATTTGAACTTAATAAGAATCTACTATAAAAAATGTAAAGATAAAAGATAAAATGAAAAAGTTACAAATGATATAACACTTGTAGAACGGGAATCATAAGATAGATAGTAAACTAGTTAGGTTGTCTAACATTATGTCTAGATACTCATTAGGTTCTCTTATTTCTATTTATCAGGAGATATTGATCAAGAGGGCAAGTAACTTATTGATTACTAGGATTCAGATTGGCTTTGATTAAGTGTGTACTCCCGATGATTCTATACTTGTTGTGTGCTTGTAGTTAGTGCACCTAAATTAAATATTAATAACTTGATGCATAGGGGTTCGGGTTATGTATGTGCTTGATATTGGTTGATTAGTATGTAAAATATTGTTAAATACAATAATTGAAGATTTAGTTGTATGGTTGACTGTTATACAATTGGAATGGTTTGCTGATACTGATTAATCACTCAATAATTTGACTTATCTTAAATTAAAAGGATCATGCGTAAACCATGCATTGTATTACTTATTCCGGTCATCATCTCATGCAAAGGTAAAGAGAGGCCTTGTGAGGATTGTTTCCATATATTGAATTGAAGTGTTTTAGTATAATGCACTTGTACAATATGACTTTACCCTAACCTACAGGCTTACTAGGTGTTAGAGACACCAACCGTATGGTTAAGGGTTTAGTTTAAAGACCTCTACTATAGAGTATGAGTGTAGACTACGAGGGCCACCTTATCATTAGACTTGAGAATTTGTGTACTACTGGATTTTGGATATGGAAATTATATTTTATGAAATATAGAATTTCATTAAATGGTTAAAAACCTAAGTGCTAGAACCTGGTTTATGATCAGTGTTGATATATCTCCAACCCTCATATCAGAGGGCGTTAAATCCGATGTTATATGTAATACCAGTCAACTACATATATTGTTTGGCATATTGCATGTACATGCATTCATATGGTTGTAATAATTTGTTTGATAACTTGCTTACTAGTATAATATGAGGGATACCTTACTAAGCTCTTGTAGCTTACTCTCTAACAGTTTTTCTTTTGCAAGTTGACAAATAATTAGGCATGAGTTAAGAGTTGAGTGTTGAGTGTAGGTATTATGATACCTTAGGGGATATAATTTAAAGATAGTTTGTACAGCTAGTTCGAAACATTACTTATAGTTACTGTTCTTATACTTAGATTTTATAACATTAGTAAGGTTATATTTTAGGTCTTTACTACCTAATCTTATCTTTTGATGGGAGATACTGATTCTCTACGATTCTGAGGAACTATAGAATATTGGATATTCATAGTTATTTATATTTTACAATGAGTCAGTAAATTTAAAATAAAAAATCCTAACAAGTAATTATTTGGAGTCTTGTAATCTTTGATGTGCAAGGCGATTTTCATATCACAGGTGCACATGTGATATGAAAATTTTAGGCAATCCTATTAGACCCCCTATAAGGTTTTGATAATAGAAAATTTAGAAAAATACAAAAATGGAATGTTGGTCCCTTAGAGATGCTCCTACTTAGGTTAATGAGCTCAAAGGGGTATGACTAAGTTTTCTCAAAACAATTCTACTTAGTCCTTGAGAGATACTCCTACCTTGGTTAGTGAACTTAAAGGGGCAAAACCAAGTTTTCTCAAATTGATTCCAATTTAAAGTTACTAGTCCCTTAGAGACGATCTTGCTTAGGTTAGTGAGCTCAAATAAGTATGACTTGGTTTTCTCGAATCGATTCCAATTTAGGGTTACTAGTCTCCTAAAGATGCTCTTACTTAGGTTAGTGAGCTCAAATGAGTATGATTCAATTTTCTTAAATCGATTCCAAATTACAGTTACTAGTCCCTTGGAAATGCTCCCCCTTATGTTATTGAGCTTGAATGAACACGACTAGGTTTTCTAAATTGATTCCTAATTTAGGGTTGTTAGTCCCTAAGAGATGCTCTCTCCTAGGTTAGTAAGCTTAGAGGAGCATGACCAGGTTTTCTAAATCGACTCTCATTTAGGGTTGTTAGTCCTCTAGAGATGCTCCTACTTAGGTTAGTGAGCTTAAAAGAGCATGACCGAGTTTTCTTAAATCAATTGCAATTTAGGGTTGCTAGTCCTTGAGTGACGGACCTACTTATGTTAGTGAACTCAAATGAGCAGAACCAGGTTTTCTCAAATTGATTCCAATTTAGGGTTGTTTATCCTCGAGAGACGCTCCCACCTATGTTAGTAAGCTTATAGGAGTATGACCAAGTTTTCTAAATTGATTCTCTTTAGTGAGCTTAAAAAAGTACGACCAGGTTTTCTCAAATTAATTCCAATTTAGGGTTGCTAGTCTCTGAGAGATGCCCCTGCCTAAGTTAGTGAACTCGAATGAGTATAACCAAGTTTTCGCAAATCAATTCCAATTTAAGGTTGTTAGTCTTCTGGAGATACTCCCGTTTAAGTTAGTGAGCTTAACGGGGCATAACTAAGTTTTCTCAAATCGATTCCAATTTATGGTTGCTAGTCCTTAAGAGATGCTTCTACTTAGGCTGGTGAGCTCAAAGGGGCATGACTAGGTTTTCTCAAATCAATTCTAATTTAAGGTTACTAGTACTCTAGAGGCGCTCTCGCTTAGGCTAGTGAACTCAAATGAGCAAAATCAGGTTTTCTCAAATCAATTCCAATTTAAGGTTACTAGTCTCCTAGAAACTCTCCCATTTAGGTTTGTGAGCTCAAACGAGCGCGGTCAGGTTTTCTCTAATCGATTTGAATTTAGGGTTTCTAGTCTTTAAGAGATGCTCCTACCTAGGTTAGTGAGCTTAAAGGAGCTTGACCAAGTTTTTTCAAATCGATTCCAATTTAAGGTTACTAGTTCCCGAGGGACGCTCTTGCCTAAGTTGGTGAGCTTAATGGAGCATGACCAGGTTTTTCAAATCGATTCTTCTTTAGGGTTACTAATCTTCGAGAGACACTCTCGCCTAGGTTAACCAGCTCAAAAGGGCATGACTAAGTTTCAAATCAATTTTTCTAGCCAACTTTTGGGCGTTAAACTCTTTTAAACTCACTTTTATGTCTCGGTCAGCTCTTAGATTGCCTTCTCTCTCTTTTACTAGTCACCAAATTCCTAATGGATCAAGTTTAGGACAACTAGAGAGTTGTAGTGTTTCTTAGGGTAATTTCACCCCCAAGGCAAAAATGGTGTCTCTTTTTGTTTTTGTGGTAAAGTTTTACTTAAACTTTACCACAAAAAGAGGCAGCTATATATACTTTATTTTTAGCATGGCAATTTTAGAATTTTTTTTTTTTGAGAAAAAGGTCTTAATTAAGAAAAGTATAAAAAAAATAAAAAATTTAGAAGAGTATGAAAAAATAGAAAATTTAAAAAAAATACAAAAATAAAATATTTAGAAAAGTACAAAAAAAAAGAAGATTTAGAAAAATACAAAGTATAGAGAATTTAGAAAAATTAAAAGAAAAAAGAATAAAGTAATTTGAAATCGCTTTAGTATTTTGAATTGGGCCTTAAAATAAAAGTTTCATGAAGGAGATATTGGGCTAAGGGTGAAAATTAGTCTAGCCCAAGATGTTAGCTTATTTGCAATTTTCTTACAATAGAGAATGAAGCATAGGCTAATGGCTTAGTGGTAATAAACATACACATATATAAAGGAGACCCGAGTTCGAGCCTTGCTACCAGTGCCTAGGTACATTTTTTGTCCTTTTGGCCTCAAATGCCACATATTAGCCTATAATTGGTTGACATTGGCATTTTCTTCCCCCTTTCCCGCACCTTCCATCATTTTCTTGTGATAAGCATGCTTGGTGTACTTGGTTTAACCATATTTTTTCCTCTTTTTCTCCTCGATTTCACCAATTTAATGGTGAATTTGCAAAGTAAAGGTGGAGGACTTTACATAGAACTCAAAAGCATGTCTTGATACATTCATTCAAATGGTCAGATTTAAATTCAAAGTTTTGAAAAACCTTAAAATCAACCCTTCTTCTCTAAGTAAATTAAGCACGATTAAGGCTTTGTTGTTGGAAAAAGAAGCTTCCTTTTTTTTTTTTTTTAATAAGAACAAAAAATGAACAAGCGTTTTTTAACTAGAAATTGACTTAAAACATTGCAAATTTTGAATCCTTTCTTAGTCAACATTAGAGCTTTAATTCTTGGATTCATTATTACCCTTAACTTTCCTTAAGCAATTTGTCATCGTGCAGTATAAGTAGAGGTTTGAGAAGTTTTCTTAATTAGAAGCTCTCACTCTTAAGCTCTCAAAAACAATTTCTCTCTCTTTAGTCCCTCCATTGTACATCTCTCTCTCTCTCTTTAACATATTTCTCTCGTGTAGTAGTTTTTGAGTAAAACCACCACTACAGCTACATTACTAGAGCAACTAGATCTTAAACTTGACCACTCTTATGCTCTACTACAATCCTTAGTGGCTCTATTGAACTCTTCACTTGGCACCCTAATCGCCCTAACAACCACTACATAGAACATCCAACTCCATTGTACTACACTTAAAACTGACGCCTCTACTATAACCACTACCCTCCAAAACCTAAAACCCAACCACATTTCAAGGCTTAACCACCATGTCATGTGTGCAACTACTACTGTATGTTTTTGAAACACCATAAAACCATCACCTTAGGCCTCGATGTTTGTTTTAACCCCCCAAGTGCAATCCCAAACATACAAAAATCCTTTGTCCTACTTGTTTTAGTGGCTAGACCAAGTCAAATCACCCCTTATCCTGATGCTAATTCTCTTTTGCTATAACTTGGATTTGCTGCCCCGACTAGATCTAACATGACCTAACTCAAAGTTCCACCTAATCCATCCTTTGACCTGCATATATAGTCTTTAGTTTGATCCTTTACTTTGTCTTGCAATTGTTTTTTATTTTTTTTTTCATTTGTTTTTTTTTTATTGATTGTAACTAGAAAAATATATAAAAAAAATCCAATAAAAAAAGAGATAGGAAGCTTAGCTTATCTTTACTTCATTTCAATCAAAAGATAAAAAGAAAAAATAAATAGATAATTAATTAATTAATTAAAATAATAAAAAATAAAAAGATGAATAACATTTTGCCACTTAGAAAAATTCTTTTTCAAAAATAAATTAAAATCAACTATTTTCAAAATTAGGGCCTTTTAGAATTTTCACAAATAAAAACAAAACAATTTAAGACCCTTTGGAATTTTCTTAAATAACCTTGAATCAAATTAAAATGTAAATTCAACTGGCTTTTAGAAAACTAAATCAATCAACCCACTAATGTTTTAAAGAATGTGCTACAAAAATCTGGTCTTAAATGGTGAGTACGTAGGCACTCGTAGGAGACTACTTAGCAATTTAAAATATGAAAAAAATTGTTTTTCCACCTTTTAGATAATTTTTTTAATAGATGTTATTTCTTACTTATGAAATAGTTAAATGGTATTTTGAAAAGTAGAATTAAATTCGGAATGATGAAAAGTGGTATCTTTTAAGGGTTTAAAAAGTTAGCCTTCGGATCTAAATATTTGGTTAAAAAAAAAAACCATTTTAAAAATTGATTTTCTCAAAAGACTGGTAGCTAAGTTATAATCAATCCACTTAATTAGTTATAACTTAACTCTTTTTCTTGATTTTGGTTGTGTGGTGACTTCGAACAGTTTTAAAAATAAAAAATGAAGTTTTTTCTTAACTCTTAATTGAGGGTTAATATTAAATGGATTAGGGTTTAATTCTAACTAGGTTAAGGAAAATAATAAAAAATCGAAAAAAAAATAGGTTCAATAGAAACAAAGTAGTTCTTGACAAGATTACAATAGAGGAAGAAATGAAAGGTGCATATGCTAATTCAAGGGAAAAATATAACCTTGTAAGTGTAATATCTTGCTTTAGATTTAATTTAGTTTCTTCTTGTAAAATTGCTAAAGACATATGAGATTGATTAAGCGTAGTATATGAATAAAGTAGTATGGCTAGTGATTGCTAAATGTAGAAGCTAGAGATTTAGAAGAGGCAGAAGAATCAAATTAATGCTTGTTGGTTAATAATATGGTAAATTTTGATTTTGATTTCCATTTTGAATGTATTGATTCAACTCTTGACATTAATGAAGAATTTGAAAAATTGTTATCTGCCTTATTAAAAAAGAATTCAAAACTCGAAAAATAAGTGGAAATATCAAAACAAGATAAAGAAGTTTTGATAGATGAAAATTCTTCTCCATTTAAAGAAAAAAGATGAAATAAAGAATGAAAAAGAGATTTTGAAAGAAGAAAATTCTACCTCCATAAAGAAAATGATGTTTTATGGAAAGAAAAGGAAGAACTTCTTGAAAATGAAAAAGTTTTATTAAAAGAAAACAAATTTTTAAAAAAGTAAATTATAAGCTAAAAGTTAGAATTAATGAACTATCTAATTCCATCAAGGATGCTTTTAATAAAGTTTGTGCAAGCGAAGAAATGCTTAAAAACATAATGGCAAATAAAAAGATCATATGGTTATGAGAGAGTAGTTTTATTATTAAAAAGAACCTAGATAGTATACAAATAAATAAAATGGTATAAGGAAAAATTATAGTTATAATAATCAAAATCCTTATGCTTGTTCGTTATGCAATAAAATTGGACATATTTGAAGATATTGTTGTTATAAGAAAAACAAGCATAGTGAGAATAAAAAAAATTTCAATTATAAAAATCGAACTTGAATTTTAGAGGACCTAAGCTTGTCTTCTAGGTTTTGAAGAACAAATAGGTCTTTAGTGTTACAAGTACACAAGGCAAAGCTTAAAGGAATACGATTAAGAAGAGTCTTAGCCATAAGCAAAAGAAATTATGTTTTGATATAATTGTTCTAATCTCATTATTCTAATTATTTATGCTTTCCATTTTTTAAATATTTGGTATCATATGTTAAGGGGGATGTTACAACCTAAGGGGTAGCATAGTCGTGGTAGGTACCATATATCATACAAAGGATTGTAGATTGAATGTCTTTTCAATCAACAATCCTTCATACGATATACGAGGCTATTATTACAACTAATTACCTAAAAGTTATATAGGTACATATAATATCACAATATAGTTACATTAACATGAGTTTCATAATATAACTATAATACATATTAACAAATACATCAAGTTTTTAATGTACTCTTATATAAACTAACAAATATACTACATAACATGTAACATTAGATAATAAGCCTCTATTTGAGAGTTAGCTACAATAAACTCTCTTAACACTATACTTAAACTCACACAATCTCAAAAGCTTTTCACTGATCTCGGCCATGCCTCGGCCAGGTGTAATAAGGAGATCCCTTACAAAAGTAATCTATAGGGGTATAAGCAAGAAAGCTTAGTGAGCTATCCCTCAATCATACAACAAGCAAGTTATTCAACAGTTAATTTTTAAACATATGAATGTATGAACAAGCAGAATATCACATAAATACATACAAGTGACTAGGTATTACATACAACTTAGATTTAATGGCTTCCGAAGTTAGGGTTGGAGTATATACAGCACCAATTAGATTTAGGTATTATACTTGAACTTATACAACTAAAAAACTCTGTGTTTTGTATTAAAAAATAAAATGGTATATCCATTTTCATTTTTAAATAAAACTAATTTCCAAGTATGATTATGAGTAAGCTCCTATAGTTCATACTTACTTCTAAACAGAAGCCTTTGGACTCAACCTTTAGTTAGGTGATTGGCACCTCTAACGCCTAATAATCCTGTAGACTAGGGTAAGGTCATATCATACGAGTGTATCGTACTAAATAATTTAATCATAATTGTATAATCAACTCCTGTATGGTCTCTCGTTACCTCCGTATGATGTGACACCAGAATTATTAGAAAGTGATGCATGATTATGCACGATCTAGTTTAGTTTGATCAAGCCAATTATTCTTAAGTCCATTTTTCATGTGATTAGTCAATATCACAAACAATCAATTCACTAAGGATTTCTATAATGGAGCAATCAATCAGTTTTATAAATTACAGTATTTTCACTCAACATACATATAACAATCACATGCATACCCTAAACTTCGTACATCAAGTCATTTATCAATAAAGTTTAAAATTTACTAATTACAAACACAAACAAGTATAAAACAATTAGGAGCACTCACTTGGCTATAATAGTAGTCAAGGATCGTAATGATCTACCAGTAGATCGGTATCCATATCGGGATCACCTAACATTTAGGGAATATGAAAAGTAATAAGTATTTGAGTAAAATAACTAAACTATTTATATATTTAGTATTAACTACCTAAATTAGCTATATAGTCATATAAAATCCTTAGTTTGAGCTTTTACGTTAATCACGTAAAACTTTTTCATTCTAGGAGTACTCACTTGGCTATAATAGTAATCAAGGATTGTAATAATCTACCAGTAGATCGGTATCTGTATTGAGATTACCTAATATTTAGAGAATATAAAAAATAATAAGTATTTGAGTGAAATAACTAAACTATTTATATATTTAGTATTAATTACCTAAATTAGCTATATAGTCATATAAAATCTTTAGTTTGAGCTTTTTCATTAATTGCGTAAAACTTTTTCATTCTAGCTCTTATTTTTATAAACTTATAGTTGATTTTTATCATTTTTGGATGTACTTTCATATAACAGAGTTTATTTCGAATGTTTAACCCGAATTTTTTGTTTTGGTCTAAAAATGTTACAAATTTTATTATTTTGAGTTAAGTATTTGTAAATTCTTATTTTAAGCTTTTCTTTGTAGATTTGTGATTTAATTAATTTCTAAATTTTATATTTTTGAAATTTTATTATTTTTAAGTCTATTTAATAATAATTTACTTATTATACCATTTTTAAGGTTAAACACTTATTTAATTCACTTTTTGCTACTTTTGTAATTTCTTAATTAGTTAATTATTTTGTTGTTATTATTATTATTTACAAATTTAATTATAAATTACAAAGTGCTGATGTGGCAGCTTCTTGGTTTCATAATTTTTTCAATTTTGTAATATCAATTAATATTTATACATATATACATTATTATAATTTTATAAATTTTGAAAATTTATCTATTTCCCTCTCTAAAGTTCATGGCATAAATATATATATATATATATATTATATTATATTATATTATATTACTTTATTTAGGATTTAGTATTATAGTATATTATACATATACTATTTAGGCATATACATGTACTTATACTATACTATACTGTTAGTATATGTATTTTTATACTTATATATATACCTTTATACTTAGGTTTCCTTATCTTATTTATACATATATACATATGTAAATTCACAATACAAACTTAAATATACTATATACTATACATATGTATATGTACTATACATATATATATTTATGCACCATACATTATATAGTTAGATGCATATACGTGTGTATATATTCACATATAAAGATAATGAAAATAAATAAACATACATACTATATATGCATATCTACATATAGTTTAAAATATACCATATGTTTATATATATTTGATCCTAACATATATATATGCATATAGTTGTATATATATATATATACATGGATGCATACATATGTATATGTACAAGAAAAAAAAAATACTATATATATAACTTTAATTACATGTACAAATAACTTTAATATAGGGAAAAGAAATTACAAAGTAAACTATATTACATATCCCCTAAATACATGTAATTCTACAAAATATACATATATAACAAAAGTACATGTAAAGTAACAAAAATAAATATATTAAAAATTCTACTTAACTACTTCTTTTATGTCTTGTAAAATGGTTGAACCAAGAGCTTTTCTTCTTCCTCCTCCTCTTAGTCTTTGATGTAAGGATGATATTGAATTATGTTGTAAAACAAAATGTTAATTGTGAAGTTCAAGAAAAGAAATAAGAAGAAGAAGGAAAACTAAAGGAAGAAGGAAATGGAATGGTTAAAGAAAAAGAGGAAAAGTGTGTGTTACTTTGCATTGGTTAAGAAAATTAAAAGAAATGGGGTATACATTGTAGTTGGATGAAAAGACAAAGAAGAAAGTAAAAAGTAAAAAAAATTATGAGAAGAGATAAGGAATGAGGTAAGCTTAATTAGACTTAAACTTTATCTTTCTTCTTAATTTTAAGCTACATGATTTAGTCACATGGGCAGCCGAATGCATATAAAAAAGAAAACATGGAAGATAGGAAAAGGAAAAAGGACAAAAAGGGAAAAAAGAAAAAGAAGAAAAGGGAAAAGGGAAAAGGGAAATTAAAAATCATCAAGTTGACTTTTCTAAATGTATAATTATAAATTTATTAATAATTACAAAATAATATTCGTAATTTTATATATTTCATTAATTAAGTTGTTACTTTTTATGTTTATAATATTTGAGAATTATCTTTATTTATTTGTTAACGATTTTATGTGATTACATGTGTTAGTTGATAATCGTAATCGATTAGGGTTTATTACTATTGGGGTAGATTTATATATTTTATATGTCTAGGTTTATAATTTTAGGGTTTTTGTTAAGTTCAAGTTCAAACTTTTATGTTTATGCGTACATAAGGTTTAGAGTTTTTTTATGCAATTAAGGTTTCAATCAACATTTTAGGGTTTTTCTTACTTATAATATATTTAAATTTATAATTTTATAAAATTTTTAACTTATTTAGGCTTATCAACCCATGAAGTTATCTAGGACACTCGGGTCCAATTTATGATTTGGACCAAAACTTTACATGGTTTACAAGGGAGGAAGATTTTTTTTTTTTTTTTAAAAAGAAGTTAATTAATTGGTGTGATGTTTAGTTTTTTATTTGAGTTATAAAGATAGAATTGTAATGTGAAATTGAAGTAATCTACACTTACAATGATGAGCAATCAAAGCTGATTCATGTTTACATTAACGAAAGAAGAAAAGTAAACATGGTATTCCTTTGTTTGAAAAATGAAAATCTTAACTAACAAAATAGGAGGAGCTATATATATATATATATACAATGACCGACTGATTACAATTAATAAAGCTCATAATAACTAACCAACTGTTGACAAGTGTAAAATAGGTGGACTAACAATTTTGTGATAGGTATCACTCTCATAAATAAGTTGTAATGTCTCATGACCCTAATTGGGCATCATAAGCCACTACATATTCTTGCTAACTAGAAATATGGTAAGGCTTCTAAATCCATAAACATTTAACTTTGACATAACTTGAACTCATATAGAAAAAACTTCTCAAAAGGGAGTAGGGAACAATCATCCACTCACATCATCATAACCGAAAAAGATACCAACATAATAATCCATAGAGTTTATTAGCTTAAAATCCATACGTAACATAAATGTAAATCTAAGAGTCTCTAACCTCCTTAAGTTATCACATGACCTAAAAAAAAAAAAAAAACGAGAAAGGAGTCTATCTCCTAAAAAGTAATAAGACTCTCATAATCATGATCTAACTTCATTAGTACATAGGTCATCCCAACTCTAGTTATCATAAAAATATATATACTTGACACCTTTCTCTTGGTGGATATCATCCACAAAAGCTCCTCATATAAATACTTATTAGTCCTTGTGCTTGAAAAAGAATAAAAGAATAAGTTGAAGCCCAATATGTGATCATAAGCATACACGGTATTAGATATCTCTCATATATTTTAATGATAACAAAAAGGGTTAAAAATTAATGAATCTTTAAGAGTGCAGGCTTATAAAAGGTTTTTTAGAAAGTATAATTTCGCATATTTAAGTCACATTTAGAAGCTTATTTAGAAGCTTCAAATTGTTTGAAAATAGACTATTTTGGAAAGTCTTTAGAAATTATTACAGAAGCTCTTATAAAAAGAATTGGTACAGCTCTTTAGATGCTTGTTTAGAGACTTCTAAGAAAAGAAGGCCGATACTCTTCAGAAGGTTGGTTTAGAAAAATTACATAGAATATTAATTTTAATAAGATTCAGATTATTCAAGCTCTAGCTTTACTAGATTATATATATTAGGAAAATACACTTAATCCTATTTCACTAAAGATGGAGTTAAGATCCATAGGGATTCTTTTTAAGCAAAAATATATTTGGATAAATCAATATATACACAATCTTGGATAAGGATAAGGTTGATTTGATTTGTAGAATTTCAAATTTTGAATACAAGGCTTATCTAGAAATAGCTAACGTAAGTTGATCTTTTTAAATTCAAATCAAAGCTTATTTGGTGATTACGAATTGATGAATATCTGATCTAAACAAGATAAGGAGAACTAGTTTTGAATTTTCAAATGATTGAGATCTTCTCCTAAAAATTTCCAAGGACTATCCTTTTCCTTCTAAAGGTTGGATAATTATGAAAGTGAAGATAATTTCCAAATTTTTTATCCGTTGGGAAAACTCAATATAAAAAGAGAAAGGATTCAAAACATTGGGACACAACTCTAAAGAAATACTATCGTTGGACAAAAAAATTTTTCTTGATCAGTTTTAACCTTTTAAGAAGCTTTAGAAAGTTCTTCGGATACTTCTTTAGAGAGCTGCATCGAATCAAAGTTCTACAACAAATGTTATTTCTTTTAAGTGTAAAAATATTTGAGACTTGTATTTTTGTTCTCACTTGTAATCTCTATACTTTATTGTAGAGAAAAGATAATTTGTACTCTATAGATTTGTATTAGCCTAGATTGAAAAGATGCTAGATAGACAGAGTAGAGTGTTATAGTCCTTATGATGAATGATTGTAATTTGTTTGTGATTTGATTTAGTGGATCAAGTGAAATGGCACCGGTGAAGTAGACTAGGTCCCTAATAGTGGAGTTGGAAGAGAGCAGTAAGCAGAAGGCCGAAGCTTTATAAAATCTTTGCCTGATTTTCTCCTTCCTTACTCATTTACTTTACAAATTTATTATTGTGTGTTAAATTGTTAAATATTACTGTTCACCATTATAAGTTGTTAAGAGGGGTAATTTCATTTTCTTTTTTAACAAAAAAGTATTAAAAAATTTAAAGATATCAATTCACCACCAGCCCCCTTATTGATATCTTATACAAGATTAACAATTGGTATCAGAGCCTCGTTCTAATATTTTCTAGAGTTCAAGATCATGGGTGAATTAAGTGGTAGTTTAATAGTTTAGCTTGGTAAGGCACCATTTTTTTATGGAACTAATTTTTCTTATTGGAAATTCAAGATGGAGACTTATGTGAAGGCATCAAATTATTAAGCTTGGCAAATTATTTTTACAAGAGATCTCAAAGTTCCAACCATCATCACTTTAAGAGATGATATCACCAAAGCCGAACTAAATTCAAAGGCTAAGAATCTTTTGTTGAATACTATTACACATTTTGAATTTTATATGATTGCTTCTTGTGAAATAGCTAAAGACATTTAGGACACTTTGGTGCAAACTTACGAAGGCACGGAAACCATCAAAGATATAAGAATCAAGTTGCTGATTCAACAATATGAAGCATTTCAAATTCTTCTTGGTGAAGAAATCAAAGACTCCTTTAGTAGATTTACTGCTATAACTAATGAATTGTCTTCTCTTGGCAAAATTATTAGTGATGTAGATATGGTTTGCAAGATGCTAAGGATTGTAGACTCTGCAAATTTAACCTTTTATACATGGTGTTGAACTCGAGTATTGTAGATATTTTCTTAAATTGATAAAACCACATAAAATGAAAACTGATTAAAATTTTAAACTCGAAACTTAAAATGAACATGAAAGACCCTATTATACGATTTGAAAACCCTAATCATACATGAAAACCCCAATTCCTACATACGCGTACTTTTAAAAATGTAACCTTAAACTTAATAGAAACCATAAATATCAAATCTTAAAAATTGGTAAAACTCTATAAAATTATCCTAATGCTTGAAAAGCCATAAATTAATAAAATTATCATTAATTTTGTGAAATCATATGAAACTGATAATGAATGAATTGAGGATGATTTCAAGTAATAATAAATAATAAAACTAATCTAGTTAAAAAAATTAATAAATTTACAAAATTAATTTTACTTGTGTACATAAGTGGCCCTAGAATATGTATATATATATAAATATATTACTAAGCAATTTCCTTCTCTTTTCTTAATCTATCATATGATATATATATATATACATATATATATGTTGCATAATAAAGCGATGATCCTAAATAATTAAGCCAATTGAACCTTAACCTCCTAAGTGTAAGTCAATTACTCTCGAATTGGTGAAAAACCCTAAAATATACTTAAACTCACTTGAACCCTAAAACCTAGGATAATTAAGGACTTATGACCCTAAATAAATAATTAAAAATATAATTTGAACAAATTTTATTCAACTCTAGAAAATTCTAAAATTTCTTAAAAAGCAAATCATAACCTATAAATTCATTTGAGAATCAAACCTTAAAAGAATTACATACAAGACAATTCTATTATCTTTACTTATAAGCTATGTTTGTAAACTTTACCTTTTAACAAGCTTGTGAATTAACTAAGAGTACTTTTCGAATACTCCCAAGGACCAACTAAACTAGGAATTAAAATTTACATCTAAAAGATGAATTTAGTTTTCCAATTCGGAAGTTTATTATCAATAAAACTCGAATGTGAGAACAGTAGACCTTAAGTCACCCAAAACCCTAAATCCTAAAACAATTAAAAACTTGTAACCCTAGGCAACTAATTGAGAATTTAATTTGAATAATTTTATTCAACTCTAGAAGATTTCATAATTTTATAAGAATTAAATTGTAACTTACAAAATCATTTAAGAAACAAACTCTAAAAGAATTTTGTTTAAGACAATTCCTTTATCCTTAATGCATAAGACTTGTGCACATGAATAAGTAAACCAACCAATTATCTTAGATAGCTTATCAATTGAGAGTTGGAATTATTTATTAATTGATAACTTATCAAAAGCTAGTGATAAGATACTTTTCTTATGTCACCATAACTTATACTACATATGGACAAGTTATCATATTATTTTATGTGTTCAACTTTTAATTAAGCGATAAGACAACTCAATGCCCAAAAAGGACGCCCTATGGCTGGTTGGGAAGAGAGCCTAAGCAAGGCCATGCCTTGTCATCTTTCAATCAATCAATTCTCTTACATATCTAGTATTCACCCCTTAATGCTTACATCATCTAGTCTTGTCAAAAGTTGGTATTTGTACATGCTAAAAGTCAACCTAGTTGAAGCTTCTCGAACACACTTCCCTCCCATTCAAAACCAACCACTCACTCGCTCATTTCACTTTCATTTTCACTTCCTTTTCTCTCACTTTAAACACAAACTAAAAGAAGAAATCCAACCCTACAAAATCCTAATATTGCCACCACTATTTTGATTCCATACTCATGGCACTAAGCTTTATTTTGTGCCCTTTATTTGTTAACTTCAAAAACTACTTTTAGGAACTTTAGAATATCCCCAAAAACTTACTTTAAAGATCAAGACCTTAGCTTCCAAAAGAACTTACAAGAAGAGGAAGGAAGACAATGAGCTAAGAGGATATTTAGTTGCACAACCATCTTGTTTACGCTTTTGAGGACGAGTAGGTGTATCTTGTGTTAGTAGTTTAGTATTCATGTTAGGAGATCATGATTTCTTGAGGATACAAATATGATTATAAGTTGATGAAACATCTAAGACTACCCTAAGAAGCAAACTCATGAAACCCTTACATGAAAGTTGAAATATGAATATGTAAAGTTAGTGTTTTGTAGAGATACTTGTTTAACACTTTGAATGGAAAATTTTAAGTTGAAAAAATCTTGAAATGAGAACTTGAATAAAAGGAAAGCATGTTGGATGTGAGGATTTATAAGTCATTTGGATGTTATTTTCACTTCTATTAAGTTAAATATGCTCAAATCTAGACTTAGGTAAAAGAAAAATCCATCACATGAAAGTTTATGAGGAAACCAACTTTAGAGGACATGAACCATGATATAGGAGTTATGATAAGTATGAGATCTACTATTTTCATGTAAAGTATGAGCTAAATAATCATCTCATGGAAAGGAAATCAAGTTAAGATTTGAATACAAGTAGCTTAAGTTCATGATCTAACATCTAAACTTAAGGAAATGATAAAACAAGTTGAAAAACCAAGTTGGAAGCCTACACACCAAACTGACTAGATTTGGAACTTTGTTAAAAGACATTTAAAAATATGATAAAAGAAAGTAAACAAAGTAAAAAAGACCAACTAAGCCAAGTACGATAAGTGTATTAAGTTTAAAGCTCAAAACCAAGCTTAAAACTTCTAAAATGAGCCTCAAACATCAAGTTGAACCCACCTTGAGTTTTTTCCAACAACATAGCACAACAATGAAAGTTGTATTAAGTCGCTCAAGAATCCCACAACATACTCCATAAGCCCAAGAAAGTAACTATCTTTGATTTGGATAAAAAACAAGCCTATTTGATAACTTAAGCCCACTAAAGAGCCTAAGAAGTGGTTGTTAGCCTTAGGAGTATAAATTAAAGTTGTGAATCTGACCTTGAGGAGTATTTTTGAGTCTATAATAAAATCTTAAGCCTAAAAAGCTCATTAACTAAACAAAACCCAAAAAAACTCTAAATCATGAGGATCGCTACTGTTCTGACCTATAGGTAGATTTATGTGCCTTATCTAAAAAATCTAACCTTATCACGTTAAAATACACTAAAAAACAATGAAGATTGACTATAAGATCATAAAAATCGGATTTAAAATGAGAAAGTTATACATGATTGAACTTTAAGTAAGAATTTGAGAAAAATATGAAAACTAGTCAAAAGTATAACTTAAAAGGGTTTTAGCTTAGTTTTCTAAGTTCCATTTTAAATCCTTATAGTATCATACTTTTGATGTCCAGGGAACCTGGCTTTTGGAGATGACCTACCCCCGAATTACTTCAATTGATCCTTATGGCTAAGTAAGTGAATTCCTGGTAACTCTTTACTTGATTTTGCTTGTAAAATAAATGTATGTAAACTTACATATATAAATTGGATGCATGTGGGATATGGGAGATGCATGTGTATGAGTTTATGATTGAATGCTATGGCTTGTTAATCACTTAATAATAGTAATTTCTTGCAATAATTCATATGTGTGATTGTATGAAATGAAATTGTCTGATCACCATGAAAAACCAAATTAATTACTTATATGATTAAGAAATTCAATGAATCATGCATTCCCCATAATTGCATTCAAATGACATTGACTGCCACTTTACGTAGAAGATGGAAAGGAACTCATAGGAGGAGAGCCTCCTATAGGATTAAGTACTAGTTATGTCATCATTTATATTAAGTCTCTGTCTTAAGCTGACGGGCTTACTAAATGCCGGGTGACGCCAATCGTTGGCAAGGAGCCATGTCTTGTGGCTTTTGCTTAGGGCATGTGTTTATGGATTACAGAGGCCACTACACTACTAGACTTGGGATTTTGAAAATATAGTTTGTTATTCAGGAAAGAAAGTATATTATATATGGTTTTGTTTTGATTTAAGTACAATAGTACAAATGATATAAAACATAAGGGCTAGAACCTAGATTTTGGTTTGGGTCAATTAATTATCTCTAACCTTGACTATAGGGGCGTAATTTTGAGTTACATGTAGTTCCTAAGCCGCTGTATGTATTGTTTGGCATATTGATTGATCATGCATTTATATGTTTGTTCATTAAATAAACTTTTGTCATGCAGTATTGATAAGAGGATTTATCTCACTAAGCGTAAGCTTACACCCCAATAGTTCTTTTCCTTACAAGTTGATCAATAGTTGAGACAGGGATAGGAATTGAGTGCGGAGTGCTTCCATTGAATCAGTATGAAGAAAAACTTGTGTAATTAATTTGGAATGCTTCGGGAAACAAATAATATATCAATTAAGTTTAGTATCTTTAATAAGTTTAGAATTTTCTAGAATTGTTTATCTTATTTCATTATTTTGGTAGGAGATACCGATTCTCTACGGTTTTGAGAAACTGTAGAATAATGGACATTCATAGTTATTTACATTCTATAATTAGTTAATAAAGTAAAATTGAAGACCCTAGTGACTAACTATTTAGAGTCTTGTAATCTTAGATTGGCAAGATGATTTTCTTATCATAGGTGCACATGTAATATGGAAATTCTAAGCAATACTACTAGGCTCCCCCCTTAGGGTCATTACAAGGATTCTTTCCAAAATTTGGAATGCAAAGAAAACTGCCATAGAAGAAGCTTGTGACTTCAAGACATTAACACTGAGTCAATTGCTTAGGAAGCTTATGGAATATGAAATTGATTTTCTCAAATTAAAAGGCACTTTAGAAGATACAAGGAAGAGGACCATAGCTTTCAAGGCCAAAGAAACAGATACCGATTCAAAAGGAGAAGATTCATCTAAAGAAGAAGATGAGGACGTGACACTACTAACCATAAATTTCAATAAATGTGTAGCGACCTTAGGAGAGGCCTAGTGGTATTGCCTAAAATTTCTATATTACGTATGCACCCATGATAAGAAAATTGCCTTGCAAGTTAGAGATTGTAAGACTCTAAATAGTAATTTGCTAAGGTCTTCAATTTTATTTCATTGACTCATTATATAATATAAATAATTATGGATATCTATTTTTTCCACAGTTCCTTAGAACCACAAAGAATCGGTATCACCTACCAAAATAGTGAAATAAGATAGACAATTCTAGAAAATTCTAAACTTACTAAAGATACTAAACTTAATTGAAATATTAGTTGTTTTTTCAAGCATTCTGAAGTAACTACATAAGCTTTTCATCATAATGATTCAATGGTAGCACTCTGTACTCAATTGCTATCCTTGTCCCAACTATCGATTAACTTGCAAGGAAAAGAATTGTTAGGGTGTAAGCTTACGCTTAGTGAGATAATTACCCTCATCTATATCACATGACAGAAATTTATTAGATGCACAATCATATGAATGTATAAATAATCAATATGCTAAACAACGCATGCAGTGGCCTAGGAACTGCATACGACTTAAAATTACGCCCCCTATAGTTAGGGTTTAGAGATAATTAACCAACCTAAACCAAAATCCAGATTCCAAACCTTGGGTTTTAATTCATTTGCACTATTGTGCTTAAGTAAAAAACAAAACCATATATATAGGTATATATATATACGTAGATTGTATATAATATACTTTCTTTCCAAACAACAAATTGTATTTTCAAAATCCTAAGTCTAGTGGTGTGGTGGCCTCTGCAGTCCACAAATACATACCCTAAGCAGAAGCCATAAGACTCGACCCCTTACCGACGGTTGGTGTCTCCCAGTGCCTAGTAAGCCCATCAGCTTAGGATAGAGATTCAATAAAAATAATGACATAGCTAATGCCCAATCCTGCAGGAGGCTCGTCCTCCTATGAGTCCCTTCCCATCTTCTGCGTAAAGTGGCAGTCGGTGTTATCCGAATGCAATTATGGGGAATGCATGATTCATCTAATTTCTTAATCATATAGATCGTTAATCCGATTTTTCAAGGTAATCAAACAATTTTAGTCCTTACAGTTGTAGGTATAAATTATCACAACAATTCTCATTATTATATAATTAACAAGTCGTAGCATTCAGTTCACAAATCCATACACATGCATTTCCCATATCCCACAAGCATCCAAATTTATATATATAAGTTTAGGTGCATCTATTCTACAAGTAAAATTAAGTAAAGAGTTATTGGGAATTTACTCACTCTACCATGTGGATCAATCAAAATAATTCGGGATAGGTCATCTCCCAAAAGCTGGGTCCCTTGGACATCGTAAATATAATACTATAAGGATTTGAAATAGAATTTGGAAAACTAAACTAAAACCCTTTTAGTTATACTTTTGACTTGGCTTCATATTTTTCTCAGTTTTTACTTAAAGTTTAATCGCATATAACTTTCTCGTTTTAAGTCTAATTTTTATGATCTTATAGTCAATCTTCATCTTTTTTTAGTGTACTTTAATGTGGTGAGGTTATATTTTCGTGATGAAGCATGTAAAACTACCCATAGGTCAGAACAATAGCGATTCTCATGATTTAGAGTGCTTTTGGGCTTTGTTTGGTTAATGGGCTTTTTGGTAAATTGGGAAATTCTTTGGGCTTGGGCTTAAGACTTTATTCTAAACTTAAAATACTCCTTAAGGTCATATTTTCAACTTTGGTTTACACTCTTGGTGCTAACAACAACTCCTTGGGCTTTTATGTGGGCTTAAGTTATCAAATGAGCTTGTTTTTGGTTCAAACTAAAGTTGGTGACTTTGTTGGCTTATGGAGTCTTAGGTGGACTTCTTATGGGCTTCAAAACAACCTTTCTTAATATTTTAAAGTGCTAATCAGAATTTTAACGAAGGCCTAACTTAGAGTTCTAGGCTTGGTTTTGAGTTTTAGGCTTTGTATACTTACTATACTTGCTTTGGTTGATCTTTTTACTTTGTTCACTTGGTTTTATCATATTTTTAAGTGGCTTTTACTTATGTTCCAGATCTGGTCATGATGAATTCAAGGGGTTCTCACTTAGTTTTTCAACTTGTTTCATCATTTCCTTAAGTCTAAGGGTTAGATCATGAGCTTAAATTACTTGTATTCAAATCTTAACTTAATTTCTCTTTCATGGGATGATTACTTAGCTCATACTTTACATGAAAATAGTAGATCTCATACTTATCATAACTTCCATATCATAGTTCATATCTCATAAGGTTGGTTTCTTCATAAAAGCTTCATATAATGAATTTTCCTTTACCTAAAGCTAGGTTTGAGCATCTTTAACTTAATAGAAATGGAAATAACATCTAAATGACTCACATACACTACATGTCCAGCATGATGTCTCCTCGTTCATGTATACATTTCATGATTTTCTTAACTTAAAATCTTTCATTCTAAGTGTTAAACATATATCTTCACATAATACCAACTTAACATGCTCATATTTTAACTTTCATGTAAAGGGGTTCACAAGCTTACTTCTTAAAGTGATCTAGCTATTTTATCATCTAATGATCATGCTAATATCTTCATGAAAACATGGTCTCCTAACATGTAACACTAAACCACTAATACAAAGAGACAACTTAGCTCGTTGTCTTCCTTCTTCCTCTTGTAAATTCTTTTGAAAGCTAGAGTCTTGATCTTTGAAGTGGGGATTTGAGGATATTTTAAAGTTTCTAAAAGTAGTTTTGAAGTTGACAAATAGAGGGCACAAAATAAAGCTTGGCCATGAGTATGGAAGCAAAAATAGTTGCGGCAATGTTGGGATTTTGTAGGGTTGGATTTCTTCTTTTGATTTGTATTTAAAGTGAGAGAAAAGGAAGTGAAAATGAGATTCAAAGAGGGAGAGAGTGGTATATTTTTGAATGGGAGGAGAAGTGTGTTCAAGAAGCTTTAATTGGTTGTCTTTTAGTATGCACAAATACCAACTTTTTGATAAGACTAGACGATGTAAGCATTAAAGGGTGAATAGTAGATGTATAAGACAATTGAGTAATTAAAAGTTGACAAGGTATGGCCTCCCTTAGGCTCTCTTCCCAACCGGCCATAGGGTATCTTCTTTGGGCATTGAGTTGTCTTGTTACATAATTAAAAGTTAAACATATAAAATAATGTGATAACTTGTCCATATGTAGTATAAGTGAAAGGGTGATAAGAAAAGTGTCTTATCACTAGTTTTTGATAAGTTATTAATTGATAAATGATTCCAATTTTCAATTGATAAGTTATTTAGGGTGATTAGTTGGTTTACTTATTCATGTGCACAAGTCTTATGCATGAAGATAAGACGATTGTCTTATATGAAATTCTTTTGGAGTTTGTTTCGTAAAGTGATTGGTACGTTATGATTTAATTCTTATAAAATTATGAAAATTTCTAGAATTGAATAAAATTATTCAAATTAAATTATCAATTAGTCGCGTAGGGTTATAAGACCTTAATTGTTTTAGAGTTTAAGGTTTTGAGTGACTTAGAGCCTGTAGTTTTCATAGTCGAGTTTTTATCGGTAATAGACTTTTGAATTGGAAAATTAAATTCGTTTTTAAATGCAAACTTGAATTCTTAGCTTAGTTTATCCTTGGGAACATTTAGGAAGTGTTTTTAGTTGAATCACAAGTCTGCTAAAAAGTAGGGTTTACAACTTATCCATATGTCACATGGCTTATAAGTGAAAATAAGGGCATTGTCTTATATGAAATTCTTTTAGGGCTTGATCCTCAAATTAATTTGTAAGTTGTGATTTGCTTCTTAAGAAATTTTAGAATTTTCTAGAGTTGAATAAAATTTATTGAAATTATATTTTTAATTATTTATTTGGGGTTATAAGTCCTTGATCATCTTAGGTTTTAGGGTTCGAGTGAGTTTATGTATGTTTTAGGGTTTTTTACCAATTTGGGAGTAATTGGCTTATACTTAAGAGCTTGAGGTTCAATTGGTTTAATTATTTCGAACCATCGCTTTATTATGCAACATATATATATATATATATATACACACATACACACACACACACACACACACACACACGATAGATTATGAAAAGAGAAGGAAATTGCTTAACAATATATATATATATATACATATTGTGGGGCTACTTATGTACACAAGTAAAATAATTTTTGTAAATTCATTAATTTATTCCTTTTAACTAGCTTAGTTTTGTTGTTTATCATTACTTAAAATAATTTTTGATTCGTTTGTTATCAGTTTTATATGATTTCACAAAATTATTGATAATTTTATTGATTTATGGCTTTTCAAGCATTAAGATAATATTATAGAGTTTTAAAAATTTCTATGATTTGATATTTACGGTTTCTATTAAGTTTAGGTTTACATTTTTAAAAGTACGCGTATGTAAGGATTGGGGTTTTCATGCATGATTAGGGTTTCCAAATTATATAATAGGGCATTTCAAGTTCGTTTTAAGTTTTGAGTTTAAAATTTTAGTCGGTTTTTATTTTATGTAGTCTTGTCAACTTAAGGAAATATCTACGATAGTTGAGTCCAACACCATATTTAGAAGGTTAAATTTACGGAGTCTACAAAATGGCTTAAGAAAAAGGGTAACAAAATGTTTACTAAAAGGTTTACCGCTAATAAGAATTGATCTGTTGATGCAGGGAAGTCAATCAAAGAAAAAGGAGAGAAGAAAGTTGAAAAGGAGATTATTTGCTATGAATGCAAGAAACTTGGGCATATCAAATACAAATGTCCTTTGTTGATCAAGAAAATGGACAAATTCAAGAAGAAACATAAATCTCTAATGGTGACATGGAGTGATCTGGAGGATTTAGAAACTGAATCAAAAGATTCAGAAGAATGTGAGGAAGCTAACTTATGTCTGATGGCACTTTCTAAGGTAGATTCTGAAATTGATTCTGATTCTGATTTAGATGTACCTAACGATATATGTGCTAAAATTAACAAACTCCTCAAAGCCCTTTCTAAGTTAAGTAACAAAATATCTAAGCTTGAATCTAAGGTTAAAACATTGAAAATCGAAAAGCATGCACTTTATTAAACTAATAAGTTGCTAGTAGATGAAAATGATTTTTCGAAAAATGACTTTGAAGGTCTACATATTGCCCGTGAAGTGTTAGTTAATGAAAATCTAATTTTGAAAGA
This sequence comes from Lumnitzera littorea, assembly GCA_024138015.1. Taxonomy (NCBI): domain Eukaryota; kingdom Viridiplantae; phylum Streptophyta; class Magnoliopsida; order Myrtales; family Combretaceae; genus Lumnitzera; species Lumnitzera littorea. Next base: position 72,522,579 of record JAMXBB010000005.1, on the reverse strand, counting down.
AGAAATTAAGAATTTGAAAAACCATGTAGAAGATCTATTTAAGTCAATTAAGAATACCTTTCACAAGTTTGATTAAAGTGACAAGAAACTATAAATATTGATTTCTAGCTAAAGGATGGATAATTCAAAATTTAGACTAGATTTTGAATTTGAAGAAACATCTAAGACAAAGAAAGAAATAGTTTTTGTTAAATCAAAAGATGAAAAGCAAGAAATGATTAAAAGTAAGGAAAACAACAAAGTGCTCAAACCTATTAGAAAGAACAATAAAAGGTTTTCTCAAAACAACAACAACAAGTATCCTTTTAGAGAGTACAATAGAAGGCCGAATAGAGGGCATTTAAAAATGAATCCAAACCAAAGGAAAGTGGTAAGTAAAAGGTATATTGAACAAAAATCTTATGCTTGTTTTCTTTACAATAAAATAGGTCATATAGAAAAATATTGTTTTTTCAAAAATCACAAGCTCAGTAATAACCAAGGTTCAATTTAAAACACGAGCTTGAATTCCTATGGATCTAAGCTTCGCTGGGTTCATAAACAGATTTGATTATGCTTTAATATGTGTAGGACTATGAAGCAAAGATAAAAGGAACATGGTATCTCGACAATAGATGTTCAAGACACATGACCGATGATGCTACATCGTTCACAAATCTAGAATGGAAAGAAGATGGTTACGTGAAGTTTGGTAACAATGGTAGAGGTAAAATAATTGTGGTAGGCTCAATTGGTTTGGTACCTCAATTAATCGAAAATGTATTGCTTGTTAAAGAATTAAAATGTAACTTATTAAGTATAAGTCAGTTGTGTGATAAAGATACAGAATAGTTTTTAAACATGATAAATGTGTTGGGTTTAATCAAGATGTTTTAAAGCTGTTTGAAGGTTTTAGGTATATGAATGTTTATCTAATTAAACCATCTGAAGTATCGTTTGAAAGCTTCTTTATTTCTATAAATGATAATGCTATACTTTAGCACAAAAGACTAGGACATGTAAATTTTCATCAATTGGAGAACTTGTCCAAAAAGAGTTTAATCTTAAGTTTACCTAAAGTATATACTCATGAAAATATTCGTTGTGCTACTTACTTAAAGAATAAAATGAATTCGTCATCTCATAAGAGTAAGAAAGTTATTTCTACTCAAAGACCTTTGGAATTATTGCATTTAGATCTTTTTGCCCCCATTCGCATATTAAGTTTAGGAAGAAATAAATATGGTCGTATCATAGTAGATGATTTCTCTAGATTTACTTGGATCTTATTTTTGCATCATAAAAGTGATGCTTTTAAAAGTTTTGAATTATTCTACAAAAGAATTGAAAATGAAAAAGGCCTCTCCATCATTAGATTATAAATTGATCATGGTAAGGAATTTGAAAATTCTAATTTCATTTCGTTTTGTGAAGACAAAGGCATTAGCCATAACTTTTCTGCACCTTATACTCCATAACAAAATGGAGTAGTTAAATGCAAAAATAGGACTATCTAGGAAATGAAGAGAACTCTTCTTAATGAAAGTAATATAGTTGATCACTTTTGGGCTGAAGCAACTTCAACAACTTATTATATCATTAATCATTTATATATAAGATCCTTGATAAATAAAATTGATTACGAGATTTACAAAGGAAGGAAACCTACGGTTTCATATTTTCACACATTTGGTTGTAAGTGTTTTGTTAAGGAAATAGGAAAAGTCTTGGGAAAATTTGAAGAGAGCAAATGAAGCCATATTTCTAGGCTACTCTCTAAACTCGAAAGCATACCAAGTATATAACTAAGAAACAAAGGTCATGGAAGAGTCAATAAATGTTAAATTTATTGAGGAAATAATCCATGAAGAATTGAACGATGAAATACTAGTTGCTTTAAGTAAAAAAAAGATAATTCATCCTAATTCTGAAGAAGGAAAAACAGAACCTCCTTTACAAGGTACTTTAGAAGCTTCTAAGATGCTTGATGGAACCGAAACAAAGTTTGTATCAGAAGGTAATACCAGGTTTGTTGAAAAACCTTCAAAAGGTAAGTTAGAAGGTTCTGAACTCTTTCATACTCCATCAACTTTAAAATTTAAAATCAATCATCCTCTTGAGCTTATAATTGGTAATGTTAGATTTAGAATAAGAACAAGATCAAGCTTATAGAATTTTGAAAATCAGTTTGCTCTTATTTCTAAAGTTGAACCTCATTCAGTAGAAGAAGCCTTGAATGATAATAACTAGATTTTGGCCATGCAAGATGAACTAAGTCAATTTCATAGAAACCTAGTTTAGAATTTGGTTCCAAGACCTAAAAACAAGTTAATTATTGGAACTAAATGGGTATTTAAGAACAAATTAGATGAGCATAGAAAAATAGTTAGAAACAAAGCACGTTTAGTAGCTAAAGGTTATTCATAGGAAGAGGAATAGATTATGATGAAACCTATGCTCTTATTGCTAGATTAGAAGCTATATGATTATTACTTACTTTTGCTTGTTTGAAAAATTTTAAATTGTACCAAATGGATGTAAAAAGTGCTTTTCTTAACGGATTCATAAAAGAAGAAGTATATGTTGAGCAACCTCCTAGTTTTGAAGATCCTTTCAAACCAGATCATGTGTGTAAATTAAGAAAGGCTTTGTATGGACTTAAACAGGCTCCTTGAGCTTGGTATGATAGATTAAGTTAATTTTTGATTAAAAATGACTTTCAAAGAGGAAAAGTAGATACCACACTTTTTATGAAACATTTTTGGTGAAGATATGCTTGTTGTACAAATCTATGTTGATGATATTGTTTTTGGTACAACTAATGAAATATATTGTCAAGAATTTTCAAGTATGATGCAGGTAGAATTTGAGATGTCACTTATGGGTGAATTAAACTTCTTCTTAAGATTACAAATCAAGCAATCAGAGAATGGAATTTTTGTTCACCAAGAGAAGTAGACCAGATAGATATTGAAGAAATTTGGTTTTAAGAACACTAAGGATTCTTCAGTACCTATGAATACCTTAACAAAGTTTGGCATCACAGGTAATGGTAAAATGGTAAATAAAAAACTCTATCATAGCTTAATTGGATCCTTATTGTATTTAACTGCTTCATGACCTGATATCTTATTTAGTACTTGTGTATATGCTAGATTTCAAAATTCACCAATTGAAACACACCTAACTACAGTAGAAAAAATTTTTAAATATATAAAAAGCATTATAAAATTGGCAAATTGGTATCTTAAAAGCAAAAATTTTGATCTTATAGGATATTCAGATGTTGATTATGTAGGTTGCAAAATAGATAGGAAGAGTACTTCAAGAACATGTCAATTCTTAGGAGATAAATTGGTTTCTTAGTCTTCCAAGAAACAAAATTTAATTGCTCTTTCAACTACAAAAGCTAAATATGTATCTATTGGAAATTGTTGTGCATAAATTCTTTGGTTAAAACAACAATTAAATGACTATAGAATAAGTTGTAAAAATATTCCCATAAAATGTGATAACACTGGTGCTATCAATTTAACAAAAAATCCTATTCATCATTCAAGATCAAAGCACATAAAAATAAGGCATCATTTCATACATGATGATGTTGCAAATAATGATGTGAGTATTGATTTTGTTTCAATTGAATATCAATTTGTTGATATTTTTACTAAACCACTGGATAAATTGAGATTTGAGTTCATTCGTAATGAACTAGGTGTTTGCAATCCCTTTTATTAATTTTGTTTTTCATTTAATTTTACGTAGATGTTTTGGTATTTTTTTTTTTTACGAGCAATCTCACTTGAAATCTACTGGATACAAAAACATTATGGGCATTAGCATGTTCATTAGTGGGTCTATTAAGTAAATCCACTTAGTAGGTGATTAGCATGTCACTAGTTATCACGACCCAATAGTATTATTGTTGTGGTAGATCACCGTATACCATACAAAGGTCTACTATCAACTCCCTTACTAATTGTAGGCCTTCCATATGACGCATAAGGCTCCTTTTACTATATGTTACCACTAGGCCCATAGATAAGTAATATAGAGCAATTTACATTAATCAAGTAAATGCGTGGGCTCGTTACGTTCCATACTAAAAGAATATTACAGACAAATGCAGTTCATAATAGGAACTGCATCATAAACTTTAAACTATATTATGAATAAAATAAAAGTAAATAACTATCTATAAAAGCTTTTACAAAATCTCCTCTACGCTCCCTAATTGCTCCAACCTATCTCTACACGAGACTTACCACGAGCATGCTTCGGCCTAGATTAGTGAAGAGGTTTTCTTGCAACAAAAGGAATCTATTGGGGTGTAAGCTTTAGCTTAGTAAGATAAATACCCTCATCAATACTACATGGTAACGTTTATTAGATGCACAATCATATAAATGCATGAACAATTAGTATGCCAAATAACGCATGCAGTGGCCTAGGAACTGCATACAACTCAGAATTATACCTCTTGTAGTCGGGGTTTGGAGATAATTAACCGACCCAAACCAAAATTTAGGTTCTAGACTTTGGGTTTTATTTCATTTGCACTATTGTGCTTAAGCCAAAACAAAACCATATATATATATATATATATATTGTATATAATATACTTTCTTTCCAAACAACAAATCATATTTTCAAAATCCTAAGTCTAGCGGTGTGGTGACCCCCATAGTCTACAAACACACGTCTTAAGTAAAAGCCATAAGACACAACCCTTCACCAACGGTTGTTGTCTTCTAGCGCCTAGTAAGCCCATAAGCTTAGGACAAAGACTCAATAAAATGATGACATAGCTAATGCCTAATCCTGTAGGAGGCCCTTCTCCTGTGAGTCCTTTCCCATCTTCTGCATGAAGCGATAGTTGGTGTTATCTGAATGCAATTATGAGGAATGCATGATCCATTTAATTTCTTAATCGTATAAGTGATTAACTCGATTTTCAAGGTGATCGGACAATTTCATTCCATACAATCGCACGTATAAATTACCACAAAAAATTCCCATTATTAGATAATTAACAAGCCATAGCATTCATTCATAAATTCATACATACACATTTCCCATATCCTATAAGCATCCAAATTTATATATATATATAAGTTTAGGTGCATCTATTCTACAAGTAAAAATTAAGTAAAGAGTCATCGAGAATTTCCTCACTCCACTATGCGGTCAGTCAAAGTAGTTTGGGGGCAAGTCATCTTCCAATGCGGTGTCCCTTAGTCATCAAAATCATAATACTATAAAGGATTGAAATAAAACTTAGGAAACTAAGTTAAAATCCCTTAAGTTATACTCTTGACTAGTTTTTATATTTTTCCCAATTTTATCTAAAAGTTCAATTCACATAACTTTTTTATTTTAAATCTGATTTTTATGATCTTATAGTCAATCTTCATCATTTTCAAGTGTACTTTAATGTGGTGAGCTTAGATTTTCAAGATGAGGTATACAAATCTGTCCATAGGTTAGGACAGTAGCGGTCCTTATGATTTAGAGTGCTTTTAGGCTTTGTTTGGTTAATGGGCTTTTTGGTAACTTGGGAAATCCTTTGGGCTTGGTCTTAAGCTTCCCTTCTAAGCTCAAAATATTCCTTAAGGTCCTAAGTTTACAACTTTGATTTACACTCCTAAGGCTATCAACCACTTTTTGGGCTCTTAAGTGGGCTTAAGTTGTCAAATGGGCTTATTTTTTATCCAACTCAAATTTAACCACTCTCTTAGGCTTAGTGAGTGTCTTGTGGGTTTCTTGAGAGTCTTAAAACAACTCTTATTGATGTGTCAAATTGCTGGTCAGAAATTTAAGGGTAGTTTAACTTAGTGTGTGACGCCCGTTTTAGAGGTTTTAAGCTCGGTTTTGAGTTTTAAACTTAATATATTTATCATACTTGCCTTGGTTAGTCTTTTCACCTTATTTACTTACCTTTATCATATTTTTAAGTGTCTTTTAAGTATGTTCCAGATCTGGTTGGTTTGAATATGAGAGCTTTAGACTTGGTTTTCCAACTTATTTCATCATTTTCTTAAGTTTAGGTATTAGATCATAAACTTAAGCTACCTGTATTCAAATCTTAACTTAACTTCTTTTTCATGAAATGATTATTTGGCTTGTACTTTGTAGGAAAATAGAGGATCTCATACTTATTACAACTTCCATATCATAGCTCATGTTTTACAAAGTTGGTTTCCTCATAAAACTTCATATGGTGAATTTTTCCTTAACCTAAGTCTAGATTTGAGCATGTTTAACTTGATAGAAGTAAAATCAACATCCAAATGACTTTTGAATCCTCACATCTAGCATGTTCCTCTCTCATTCAAGTTCTTGTTTCAAGATTTCCTTAACTTAAAATCTTCTATTCAAAGCATTAAACAAGTATCTCTATGAAACATTAACTTTACATGCTCGTATTTTAACTTCATATAAGGGTTTCAAGAGTTTGTTTCTTAGGGTGGTCTTTAATGTCATAATAACTTATGATCATACTCATATCTTCAAGAAATAACACTAACCTACTAACACAAAGATACAATTACTTGTTTACAAAGCAAAAGTATGGTGGTTATGCACAAATGTTTCACTTATGCTCTTTATCTTACTTCCTCCTTTTGCACCTTTTTGAAACCCGAATTGTGGTCCTTTGAAGTGGAGTTTAGGGAGTGTTCTAAGAATCCTAAAGAAGCTTGAATGTTGGAAAAGAAGGACACAAAAAGAAGTTGTGTGTGCTGTGAGTGGAAGCTTGGAAAGTGGTAGCAAAGTGAAAGATTTTGTGGGGTAAGTTTGTTTCCTCTTTTGTGTTGGTTTCAAGTAGGAGAAAAAGGATGTGAAAATGAAATGGAAAGTGAGAGAAATGGGAGAAAGAGTGGCCGGTTGGGGAATGGGGTAAATGTGTGTTTAAGAAGCTTGATTTGGTTGTCTTGTAGCCTATACAAAAGTCAACAATTGCAACTAATGATTATGTAAGCAATAAGGGGTGAATTGTGGAGTGTAAGATAAAGTAATTGATGAGTGAAAGACAAGAGTATGGACCCCCCCTTTCTTGCTCGTTCAAACCGGCCATAAGGGTATCCTTTTGGGTATGGAATTGTCTTGTCCCATTTATTAAATTTAAGCATATGAAATCTTGCGATAATTTGTCCATATATAGTATAAGTGAAGGGGTGATAAGGAAAGTGTCAAGTTATCAATTGATTTCGATAAGTTATCAATTGATAAATGATTCCAACTTTTAATTGATAAGTCATTTAAGGTGATTGGTTCGTCTACTTATTTATATGTATGGCTTAGGTATGAAGATAAGGGCACTGTTTTATAGGAAATTGTTTTAGGATTTATTTTTTGCATTGTTTTGTAAATTGTGATTCAATTCTTATAAAATCGTGAAATTTTCTAGAGTTGAATGAAATTATTCAAATTAAATTATCGATTAGTTGCTTAAGGTTAAGAGTCCTTAATTGTTTTAGGGGTTTAGGGTTTTTAGGTGACTTTAGAGTTCGTAGTTTTTTAAGTTTAGGTTTTATCGATAATAGGCTTTCGAATTGGATAAGTAAGTTTGTTTCTAATTGTAAACTTGAGTTCTTAGTTTAGTTTATCCTTGGGAACGTTCAAGGAGTACTCTTAGTCAAATTATAGGCCCGTTAAAAGTAGGGTTTACACTAGTGGGTCCACAATTCTCAGCTAATTGCTAATGCAATTGGCAATTTAAGTTCATTAAGAGTCTCATTTCTTTTCTTATTTTTCCTCCTTCTCATTAGACCTTCCCTATTCTTCTCTCTCTCTCATATTTTTCTCATCACAACTCCAATGGCACCCAAAAAATTCAACCACATTGTAGCTAAAGGAGTCAAATAAAAAATTTAAAATGACTCTAAGAATCCTATTGTTCTTGATGAACAAGAAACCATAAACCCTACAAACCTACAATCAAATCCAACCGAAAAACACTAAAGATCATTTGAAAGAACCTTAACCCTTGAACTCTAAGATGAACCTTCGAAAGAGGTTGTTCAACAAGTGAATCAGAAGAATGCCTTTGAATTACATTTGGAACAAGTGTAGGAAGCAATTTAGAAGGTAGCTTAGGATGATAAAGAATCCAGCTCTTTCAAAGAAGTTGCTAATTTACAAGAATCTAAACCTTTAGAAAAACCATATGAAGAAGTCTCTAAAAGAGATCCTTCAAAACTTGATCCTATTCCGAGACCAAGAAAATCTGTTCAAAAATCTAAGAAGGCTACCTCAATTAAGAAGAAATCAAAGACTTCTTAGAAAGTGGATAAGCCAACAAAAGCTAAGATCACAATTACCCCTTTAAGGAGAAACCTAAGAACAGGTACACAGTCAAAGGTAAAAGTCTTTCAATCAAAGACTCGTTTTATTTAGATTCTGAATACTTTGAGAAGAATGGCTTTTATTGGAAAGATTATTTAGATAAATTGGGTTTAAGTGGTCTGACTGATTTATGTGGAGTAATATATGGAGATTTGAGTGATGATTTTTATAGAAAACTTGATAGTAAACATCAAGAAGTGTAGAAATCAACTATGCTAGGACAAAGAATAGAAATCACTAAGAAGGGTATTTTGAAATACTTTGGCATTAAATAATTCAATGATGATGAAAGCATAGGACAGTTGTCAAAAGAACAAATATTTACTAAATTGAATAATGGAATCAATTTGGGTATAGGAAGAGATATTTTTAGTATAGAGTTGGAGTTGTTAATAAGAATTCTTCACAAGTTTGTTAACTCGTTTGTACTACCAAGGAAAGGTAATGTAACCTTAGTGACTAGGGAAGATGCATTGGTGATATTGGTCATGTTAGGGAAGAAACAAGTAGATGTTATTAAGTTAATGATGCGGAATATGTGGCAACATGTAGATGTGAGGCCATATGGAAATTTGTTATTGGCCCTTTTTAGTTTAAAAAATTTAGAGATATCAATTTAAACTCCACCCCCTACCCCCTCTCGATATCTTATATGGGACTAACACACAGATGCCAAGTGAAGTCATACATATGCATGTAATGTAATTTACATCAAGTATAAAACAAACGGTAAATTAATTATCTTTAATTTAGGCCTACAACCAACAAAGGGGTACTTAAGACCTCGCCACACTATGGTCTTTTTCCACATATATAGGTGGAAAGTCTAGAGTCTAAAGTCCTTGAAGCCTAATATTCTAGTTGTATTATCCCATATACGAGTTCACTAGGGAAACCTCAAATATGATTAGCAGTTGCTTCTTTAGGGATCTACTGCTATAAGCCCCTACGATGAGCGGGTCAAGCATAACCAGTAACCAAATTAATTCAGCCAATGTAAATTAGTCTGGTTTACTTACTAAGTCCTAACAAGCATAAGCAAACAACTAGGACTACGTTTTTGAGTCATTAAGCAAATAAACTAATTGGCAAGGGGACTCAAAAACAAGAGAATCCAAGTACTTGACCCAAAGACAACATACTCAACTTAGTCATTACACTCCTAATCCAAGTTAACTCTTGCATAATACTAAACTGTTCAATTAATAACACTTAGCTTATCATCAACTCCACCTTTATTTAGCCCTTAGATCCTTAATTGAATTACATTATTTAGTCCAACTTACAACTCCAATTTTAAGGTAAAGATTGAATCTTTTGGAAACAAAAAGGCTAGACACAAGTTTTGATAGGAATTAGACTATCGAACCCTTGACTTAGGCTCGAGATCGAGGGTTAGAAAGTATGGCTAAGCAAATTCTTTACCTACAACCTACCACTGAGGAGTTTGAATTGCTACAATTTACTAACCTAATGCTTTAGCTGAGCCAAACCCTCTCGTACTCATCATTCATCTCCAATTGCCGACCTGAACTATACTCAAGCATCATTTGGGCTCATCTAACCATCATCCCAATCGACTTGAATTCAAGCCGTACTTAATGTGTTCAAGGTGAATTCACTTCAAAAAAATTAACTACTCGGCTCGGCATAACCAACCTACCACCTCTACTTAGCACCTTGGCTTGGAAGATATCGAATTGATCACATAAAATTGTCTTTTTTGCCAAAAAGCCATCCATCCACATAGAGCCATGTATCAGAGCAACCATGTGACAATTTTTTGTACAAGATACTCATTTTTGTTGTATTTTCAATCATACCCTTATTATTCCTTGTAAATTACTTCTTTTAGATACTACCCTTTTGAGTCTTTTCCACTTTAGATAGGTTACCCTAATCTTTTAAGTATAAATACCTTTGTAAATGTCACCATAAGGCATCATCACCGTCAACATATTGAATATACTTCTCCATGAACATTGCTCTCATTAGCTTGTTTACTTATCTTACTCTTATCCTAACCCTTAAGCAATGCTAGGTGGTGAGTACCCTTACCGAATTATCTCATGCATCATATCGAGTTGTTCCATAACTCCTCAGAAGTTCCTTGGTGTGTTATATCCTTGGAGTTATTCATAGATTTGCTTGTTTTACTTTTTACCATTTTCGCACATTTCCCATCCATCTCTTTAAGCTTAGGCCCATCCCTATGACCAACCTTATCAGTCTTTGCCTCGGTTCTCATCATCTTAGTATTAAAGCGAAGGTTTCATTTAGGTAAGTTGTTTAAACTTTCTTGTGAGTAGTGATTGTTGTAGTCATGTGTTGTAGTTGCCTAGAATTTAATTGTAAGTGTTAGAGTGAATAGAAGAACTAATAGTTCATTTTGGTTACATACTCTGTTTTTCCTTATTTTGAGTATACGAAAACATAGCAAGTTTCAGTTAGGTTGTTGTTCTTGGAAGTAGCTGTTATGTTTATGATATATTGAAATTTTGTGTAAAGAAGTGTATGATTGTGTGTTTGTGTTGTTTGGCGTGAAGAACTACATTTGTTGTTTCTTAGATTTTGCGTTTGTTACTGAGTTTCTTTCAAGAAAATGATGGACATGAATGTTAATGTTGGTATTGATGATGACAATAGTAGTGTTGTCTACCATGGTCGACAACCTTAGGGTACCCTTAGAAAGACAAACAAATGAGTAGATGAGGTAGCTAACTTCATAACCGACTTGACTAGAGCTATTCATGCAATAGACTATTGACCTACTAAGGCCATGCAAAACGCTCCACAAGTTGCTTAACTTCACTAGAGGGTAGAACTTAGCTTGATAAGTTCGAGGTAGAGGAGTAGGAGGACGAGTATGAAGAATAATTGATTTGCATAATATGGCTGATGAAGAAGAAGAAGAAGAAGAAGAGTGTAATAAGGAAGAAGAATGAGATCAAGCACCCCAAGCTACAGACCATAGGTTGAACGTGTTTTTGACTATTACTAGTATGAGGATTGAAAAAAGGGAAGGGTTGTTGTTGTTGAGTTGTTAAGCTATGTCACAATATGGTGGAAGAACTTCCAAATCATGAGAAGACAAGAAGGATATAAAGAAGTAAATACTTAGCCTGAAATGAAGATGATACTTAGAAAAAGATTTATGTCGGATATCTATTTGTAAGACAATTTTTCTCAGCTTCAACAATTGAGGCAAGGAGGCTGAAGTGTTAATGAGCACATTCGGGAGTTCTAAATACTTAAGATTCATTATGAAGCAGAAGAGTCATCAGTACAAACAGTATCTAGGTTTCTTACTAGATTAAGGAATGATCTGTGAGATATTGTGGAACTTCAACAGTTCACCACACTAGATAAGGCTATAAGAATAGCCCAACCAGTGGAATGATAGAGAAAAAGCATAACATTGACCTAACCATCGATGAGTTGACTTAGTTTGTTGTGAACTGTAACTAAGAATAGATAAGGCTGGTCGTTGAATGGATCCAAGCTTGCCTAAAGCTCGAAAAGGAAGTGATGGGGAACGTGTAAAAGAATAAATGCGAATAACACAATAAACAAAAGCCACGAATAGCTCCAATGGATATGACGTACCAATGGAACTTTCGAGGACTCATGGTAGAACTTAATATGACGCATGAGATGGTCCAGTGAGGTTACTTGCTACTTAGCCTTGCCTAAGGGTTAGGATAAGAGTGAGATGAATGTGAACAGAGTAGTGTTTACGAGATACAAATGTCTAGTGCATTAATGTTTAATCTGATTTACAGCTACAAATACAAGGGGTATTTGCCATACCTTAAAGTGGTAGAGTCGTAACAGTCTCACTATATAAATCATTCTAAGATAGAAGTTGACCTTATAATTGTTATCTTAGACTTAATCTATACAAGACGTCCACGACTAAGCTACTTTGAAATAAACAATTCATAAATTAAATAAGTTATTTACCTACAAAAGTATGAAAATATATATATACTAAGATTCAAGTATTACAAATAATGTTTATCTATTTCTAGTGATTTATTGTTGAAATTGAGCTAAAATAATTATTATAAAATATACTATTTAATATACTATTTTAGTACTTTCTTAACTAGAATATAATAACTATAGTTCATTAAGTATAATATATTTTTTTGGGGAGTGTGGTTTAGTTATTATATATTTTCCTACTATTTATGCATGTTTCACCAAATATGATGAGATAAGGTGAATTTGCATGATTAACATTGTAGTGTGGGGAGTTTTAATAACTAATGTATTTGAAGTACTCTATATTAGTCTTAACTTGATTTAATTGAAAAGTGGAAACTTTATAAATGACATGGTATTTTAGTCAAATTAGAAGCTAGATCAAAGACATAATCAAAAGCTGTTGTTCTTAAGAGTTTTTGTGTAAGCTAAACATAGTCAACTAAGTTAGGTGAAATGTTAGGAATTTTTAATTGGTAAGCTAAGGATATAAGCTATATGGTATTTGTTTAGACATTTTAAAGCTAGGTTGAATCAAATAGTAATTCAAAAGTTAAGTTAGAAGAGAAATAAGAGATTAAATCAAAAATAGTCTGAAGTAAACTAAAAGCCAACAAACTAATATTAAGCTAAAATATATTCACATGTAATATGTAGTTGACTTTACCAAAATTTACCCTTGTTAGGTGAAGTTGTGAAGAAAGGAGCTTACACTAACAAGTAAGTTTGTGAATGTACTACTAGCTAGGTAAGTAGATTTGTGTATATGGAGAATAGGTTTATATTCACTCATTTGGGAGTAAGTAACCTTGCATGTGATTGTGGTGGCTATATGTATGGTCATTAGATTTGTTGTGTAAAGTGCACTGCGATGTTTTGTTTTACGAATTTAATGTTAGCTGATGAAGATAGTGTGATGTGCTATGTTAGCTTGAAAAAGAGATAAAAGTTGAGTTTGGCTAAAAGAAACTAGATAGGCTTGGTTGTTAAATTGTTGTGTTTGGTAGTCATTGAGAATTAGTTGATGTATTCATGACATGGTATGAAAAGAACCTATAGGTCAACTTTTTTGAAACTTATGATTTTGCTAGGATAAGTTTTTAGGGCTAGGTTTTCATGCATATAGTTCTACATTAACTAAAAATGTCAACTATGCTTCATAGTTTTGCTAGACTAAATTACTGCTAGGTTCTTAGCTATATTATCTAGATGCTTAGATTTGAAGTTGACTAAACCAGATGAGTTGCTAGGCTGGCTAGGATATTAGTATCGATGTATCCCATATGCATTAGCATGGCATACTATTTGCATTATCTTGTTTCCTGACAAGGTAACGAACTTGATATGGTATTTATCTACCTATGTTGTGTGTTTTGTTATATTTGTCATGTCCTAAACCAAGAAGTCATAACAGCCCTGCCATGTAAACTAACCTAAGCTAAAATTTACCCACCTTAGCTGCTAACATAAGCATAGTTTACATAAGGAGTTCACCACTCTACCATGTTATGTGATTTTTCTAAAATAATTGATGAAATAGCTTTGTGACTTAATCATCTAAGGAGAATCAATTTTTTTACAAAACATAGAGAGCATAAAATTTTAAATATAATAAAAGTTTCAAGAATTATATGGATACAAAAAGATTAAACGTATAACAAAAATTTCATTAAAATCTACAAGCTTACACAGCATGGTACATATATCAATAGTTGAAAACTAGAAGGTTGCCTAAAGAGACCTTACTAGTTTTTTTAAAGATTAGTAAAGTTGATAAACAAATTAGAAATTCAGCCAATTAGTCTTCCATCTCACTCCATGAACCCATTCTTTAATCTTTTGGTAGGTAAATTTACTGAAAACTTACAAAACAGTTATAGGAGAATAAGCGACAACTTACTCAGTAAGTAGAATAGAGACAATAGTATACATTTGACATAGAGAAATGAGGGTATTTAGGTAATTTAGTTAGATGCTATGCATATAAAAGTAAGTATCATCATATGACGTTATCTAATCCATTGTGAAATTAGAAAACTTTTGTCTATTCTAATTTGGGTTGAGGTGTTTAACATCTCATACACAAACCATAACTAAATCAAGGCTTATATAATGGAGAGCATGCTCCACCTAAGATTTCACTTCAAACCATGATCTCTAACCTTACTGTGACCTCCTCTCCTATCACTTAGTTTGACTAAGGGTGGGAAAATAACCATTTCAGCTATCCTCATCAAAGGGTTTGTGTTTGGCAAGAGAATCTTAGTCGTTTCCCTAGTAGGTTGCAATGTATGTCTAGTTAAAAGTTAGGTCGAGTTTGAGTTAGTTTTCTTTTTAGGGTGACCAAGCAATTTTAGACAATTCAATTATGTAACATCATAAAGTAATCAATACATAAAATCTAACACTTCAAATAGCACAACCATATTCAAGCATACATGTTGTATATGCATAGGCAACTAATTTACAATGACAAACAAGATATATACCAAGGCCTCTAAGTATTCTTAAACAATACTTTAAAGTGTGATGAAGCACTAATCCCACTTACTTGGACATGTGATGCTCGATACATGTGCATATAGGTCTCGTATGCTTTGGCTTTCTCCTAAATATTAAGTGCAATCACTTTAGTGTTACTAAATATAAAGTAAATGAGTTCATTTTAATAATTTAAGTGTGGTTATGATTATTTTTAGCAAGTGGTTTAAGCTTTGTATTGAGTTCCAACTTATTATTGAAGCCTTTGGATAAGGTACTAATACCAAGTTTTGATCTTAGAACCTTCTAATGAAGTTTTTGAATGAGTATCTTTAAATTAGTATCCTTCTGACTAAGTCTTTGAAATTATTCTAGTTATACTCTTTTCACCAATTAACTTCCTAAACGAACCTCTGAAGTCATTTTCCCTAAGCATTCCACACTAATCTATCCTTGGATTAAGTCCTTGAGGCTATTTCAATTACATTTCCCTTACCTTATGCTTCTTAAACAAGTCTATGATGTAAGTATAATTAAGTTCTTTTCCACTAGCTAACCTTTTGATTAATTCTTTGAATTAAAAGTTAAGTCCTCCTCTTTACAAACTAACCTTTTAAAGATTAAGGTTGGTAAACTCGTGATTCTACGTAGAATCGGCAAGGGGTCCATAGAATTAAAATGCAAAATCAAAACGCAGAATCAAAACTTAGAAACGTAAGTTTCTACTACTTATCTAAAATAACTTTCAAATTTTGCTAATTGGCTTACAATAATAATAAAAATTAAAACAGATATAGAAATAAAGAGATTTAACATATGTTTTGGACATAAGTCGTAATAAAAAGTTATAATATATAATCAAGCATAACTTATAGAATCATAGTACATGTAATTAAGCATAGAGATAATTAACATCAATTTCGTGCTCCCAACCAGCATTGGATCTATTTCCAAGTACATTTTTTCTTTTAGAACTATCTAATTTTGAAGATGACATTATGTACTAGTGTCCATATAAGAGAGAAAATATTAACAAACTAAAGATAAGAGTTAACAAACCATAATATTCATTGTGTTTGGTTGGAAAATAGAAAATAAACCAAAAAGGCTAACATGAGCCTCATAATGTATGTCATTTGCCTAGTTAAGCAAATAATTATGTATTTTTTTTTCTTTCTCTTAAACCTATTACTAATTTTCACTTATCCAATATATATGTAACCACTAATCATTTTCTCTTTTATATTGGTAATATAATTCATACGATTATCCTTTTGTCAAAGAGGTAGGATAAGAGAAGTATGGTCTCTTCCATTGTGCTCATCTTATCTAGAAATCATGCTATATATAGTGAAGGATCGCAACTCATGGAAAAAAGGAAAGAAAAAAGAAAATAAAATAAAATAACAATAAACTTTTCACACAAATTAACTTTGGGAATACTACGATGAATTCAACATTTTCATTGTCAATAGTTTATATCATCCTACTATATTTGTTCTAAGAAATTAAAATGTTGATAGTAATGATCTTCAATAAAAGACTAACATGTTAGGTTGAATTTAACATTTTATAAAGTATATAAAGTGCAATAATTTAAAGTTTGAAATATTGTTGGCTGTTGTTAAATATTTTTCTCTTTTTTCTTTCATCTTAAGTCCTATTGGATAATCATTTTCATTGTGTAGCGACCCTAATAGGGGCCTAGTAGTATTGCTTAAAATTTCCATATCACGTGTGCACCCATGATAAGAAAATCGCCTTGCAAGTCAGAGATTGCAAGACTCTAAATAGTTGTTTGCTAGAGTCTTCAATTTTAGTTCATTGACTCATTATATAATATATATAATTATGGATATCCAATTTTTCCACAATTCCTCAGAATCGCAGAGAATCGGTATCCCCTACCAAAATAATGAAATAGGATATACAATTTTCGAAAATTCTAAACTTACTAAAGATAGTAAACTTAAATGAGACATTAGTCGTTTTTCGGAGCATTCCGAATTAACTACATAAGCTTTTCATCATACTGAATCAATGGTAGCACTCTACACTCGATTCCTATCCCCTTTCCCAACTATCGATCAACCTGCAAGGAAAAGAACTGTTGGGGTGTAAGCTTACGCTTAGTGAGATAATTACCCTCGTCAATACCACATAGCAGAAATTTATTATATGCACAATCATATGAATGCATGAACAATCAGTATGCCAAAAACGCATGCAGTGACCTAGGAACTGCATACGACTCAGAATTACGGCCCCTGAAGTCGGGGTTTGGAGATAATTAACCGACCCAAACCAAAATCCGGGTTCTAGACCTTAGGTTTTATTTCCTTTGCACTATCGTGCTCATACCAAAACAAAACTCTACATATATATATATACTTCCTTTACCAAAATCAAATCATATCTTTTAAAATCCCAAGTCTAGCGGTGTGGTGGCCCCCGCAGTCCACAAACACACGCCCTAAGCAGAAGCCACAAGACTCGGCCCCTCGCCGACGGTTGGCGTCTCCCGGCGCCTAGTAAGCCCATCAGCTTAGGTCAGAGACTCAATATATATATGATGGCATAGCTAGTGCCCAATCCTTTAGGAAACTCGTATTCCTGTGAGTCCCCTCCCCTCTTCTGCGTGAAACGGCAGTCGGTGTTATCCGTATGCAATATGGGGAATGCATGATTTATTTTGAGTTCTTAATCGTACAAGTGATTAACTTGATTTTTAGAGTGACCAAACAATTTCATTCCATACAACTCACATATATATATATGCATTACAAATAATTCCCATTATTATATATAATAAAAAAAAATCATCGCATTCATCCATAAATTCAAACACATGCATCTCCCATATCCCACAAGCATCCAAATTTATATATATAGTTTAGGTGCATCTATTCTACAAGCACAATCAAGTAAAGAGTCATTGGGAATTTACTCACTCTGCCATATGGGTCAGTCAAAGTAATCCGGAGGTAAGTCGTCTCCGTAAACAGTGTCCCCTGGTCATTGAAATAATTTTTATAAGGAATTGAAGCAAACTTAAAAAACTAAGTAAATTTTCCTTAAGTTATACTCTTGACTAGTTTTCTAAATTTTTCCCGGTTTTTACCTTAAGTTCAATCGCATATAACTTTTTCGTTTTAAATCCGATTTTTATGATCTTAGAGTCAATCTTCATCGTTTTCGAGTGTACTTTAACGTGGTAAGGTTAGATTTTTGAAATGAGGTATACAATTCCGTCCATGGGTCAGAACAGTAGCGTTCCTCATGCGTTGGAGTGTTTTTGGGCCTTGTTTGGTAAATCGGCTTTTTTGATAACTTGAGAAATCATTTGAGCATGGTCTTAAGATTTTATCCTAAGCTTAAAATACTCCTTGAGATCAGATTTACAATCTTGATTTATATTCCTAAGGCTAACAACCACTTCTTGGGCCTTTTAGTGGGCTTAAGTTGTCAAATGGGCTTGTTTTTGGTTCAAACTAAAGTTAATGAATTTGGTGGGCTTATGGAGCCTTAGGTGGATTTCTTATGGGCTTCAAAACAACTTCTCTTGGTACTTTAAGTTGCTGGTCAGATTTTTATTGAAGGCCCATCTTAGAGTTCTACGCTTGTTTTGAGAGTTTTAGGCCCGGTTTTGAGTTTTAGGCTTTGTATGCTAATCATACTTGCTTTGGTTAATCTTTTTACTTTGTTCTTTCACTTTTATCATATTTTTAGGCCTCATTTACCCACGTTCCAGATCTGTTCATGTTGGTCCTAAGGGGTCCTTACTTGGTTCTTCAACTTGTTCCATCATTTCCTTAAGTTTAGGTGATAGATTATGCACTTAACTACTTGTGTATAAATCTTAACTTAAGTTTCCTTCCATCAAATGATCCTTTAACTCATGCTCCACATAAAGAAATAAAAGATCTTATACTTCATAAAACCTCCATATCATAGCTCATGTCATACAAAGTTGATTTTTTCATAAAACTTCATGTGATGGATTTTTCCTTAACTTAAATCTAGATTTGAGCATGTTTAACTTAATGGAAACAAAATCAACATTCAAATGATCATGGAACCTTCACGTCCAGCATGCTTACCCTTCATTAAAGTTCTCATTTCAAGATTTCCTTAGCTTAAAATCTTCCATTCAAAGCATTAAACAAATGTCCATACAAAACACCAACTTTACATGCTCATATTTCAACTTCATGTAATGGTTTTAGGGTTTGTTTCTTAAAACGAATTTTTGTGCTATAACAACTCAAACCTTACTCATATCTTCAAGAAATCCAAGTCTTCTAACATAAATATTAATCCACACATCACAAGAATCACTTACTCGTCCTTAACGCAAAGTTTGGTGGTTGTGCACTAAGGTTCCTCTTAAGCCTTTAACTTTGCTTCCTCCTTTTTGCTTACCCTTTGAAACCCAAACCTTTTGGTCTTTTGGAAAGGGGTTTATGGAAGATTCTAATGGTCTTAGATGATCTTAAATGATGAAAGAAAATGGCACATGAGCAAGGGAAAAATGCTGTGAGTTGAAGCTTCAAAATGGAAGAAAAATGGATTTTGTGGGGTAAGGTTGTTTCCCCTTTTTATGTTTGTTTCAAAAGAGAGAAAGATGAAGTGAAAGTGAAATTGAAAGGGAGAGAAATGGTGAAGAGTGTGGCCGGTTGGAAATGGAGAGAGAAGGAGTGTTTAAATGTCTTGGAAGTGTTGTCTTAAAGCTTACAAAAAGTCAACAATTGCAACTCTTGATGATGTAAGCATTAAGGGGTGAATAGTGATGTGTAAGAGAAAGTGATTGATGCTTGAAAGACAAGAGTATGGCCCTCCATTCCTCCTTGTTTAAATCTACCATTGGAAGTCTTTTTATGCCATGGAGTGGTCTTGTCATCTTTATTAAAGTTAAGCTCATGATTTCTTGTGGAAATTTGTCCATATGTAGTATAAGTGAAGAGGTGATAAGGAAATTGTTTTATCACTAGATTTTGATAAGTTATCAATTGATAAATGATTCCAACTCTCAATTGATAAGTTATCTAAGGTGATTGGTTGGTATACTTATTTATATGTAAGGCTTATGCATGAAGATAAGAGTATAGCCTTATAGAAAATTGTTTTAGGATTTTTATCTTACACTGTTTTGTGATTTATGATTTGATTTTCGTAGAATTGTGAAATTTTCTAAAGTTGAATGAAATTATTCAAATTAAATTATCGATTAATTATTTAGGGTTAAAATTCCTTAATGGTTTTAAGGTTTAGGGTTTTAAGTAGCTTCAGAGCTCGCAGTTCTTCAAGCTCGGGTTTTATCGACAATTGGCTTTTGAATTGACAATTGGCTTTTGAATTGTAAAAATTTAATTTATTCCTAAATATAAACTTAAGTTTTTGGTTCGGTTGATCTTTGGGAACGTTCTGAAGGTACTCTTAATCAAGTCTTAGGCCTACTAAAAGTAGGGTTTACACATTGCTAATATACTTTTGATGACACAAACATGTCTTTGTCTTGGTACTTAGCACTTTATTTTCAACGGATCTCTCATAAGTCTTAAGTTTAATAGATGTGAGATTTTTTTTCTACATTATATTAGTTACAGCAAAACAAGTCATCTAACTTTGAGAAAAACCAAATCTAATTAGAAGTGCTACTCTTCACCAATGAAATTTCCATATTATGCAACCATTTAAAAATGAATATCGACACTACATATATATTTAGATTTGCTATTTGAATAAAATAGAACAAAACAGAGTGATGAAATGGCACTAATATTGTCATTTACTTATGCATGAATTGAAGAAGAAAAGTTACTAACTTACTATAATTTCACGGGTTACCACTTACTAGTATAACTACTAATTGGTAGTCACACTCACACAACAATTTGCAGATGAAATATAAACAACTAGGGCAGAAAAGAAAAGAAAGGGAAGAATAAAACTTTCTAAGAACACTATAACATAAATAGGTAAAGGGGAAAAAGAAATGGCTATGGGAAGATGAAATGGAATAGCTTGTTACTTGCATGAAGTGCTGATTGTAAACCTTAGAAAATCGGTAGTATGAACCCTAATTTAAGTTCGAGTGTCCTAAACTATATCATGAGTCGATAAGGCTAGTAACAATAAAAGTTTATGAAATTTAATAAATCAAATATAACAACGATAATAAAAACCTTAAAAATTGATCAAAACCCTAAATCTAATTTATGCACAATTATCTAAAATCGAACTCAAACTTGATCGAAATCCTAACACTATAACTTTAAGCTTATAAAATAATTAATATCACTCAATAGTGATATAATTGTAGTTGATTGCAATTATCGACTAAATCGCATAATCACGTAAAACTTTTAATGAAACCGTTAAAATAGCTTGTAAAAAATTATAATTGTAATGGGTACCAATTAAATTGATAAATTTTTATAAAATTTCAAAATTAATTTATAATTATTATTTTTATGTTTAGAAAAATTACGTATAATTATTTTTAATTTCCTTTTTCTTCCATTTTCTCTATTTTCTTTCCTTTCTTGTTCCTTCTTTTCTTTTCCTCTTCTCTTTTTCCTTTTTCCTCACATGATTTCCAATTGCAAAGTCAGTAGCCCATGTGTGTAAATTTTAATTACAAGTGTTACAAATTAAGGGACAAAGGACAAAATAATTAAGGAATATGTCTTGTCCAATTTAATGAAGAGATTAGGTTAGATTATTTTTCTTTTTTTTTTCATTTGTTTCCTTAAATCACATTGTTGCACATGTCTGGAGTTGGAAGATTAAAATTTGGGAAAAAAAAAATAGAAATCGAACACATAAAAATAAGAAAGAAAAGGAAGCAAAACAAAAAGAAAACCAAGAGCAAAGAAGAAGAAGAAGAAGAAGGAGAAAAAGAAGAGGAAAATTAAGGATATTACCAATATATTTAGGTAAGTATATTTAATTTATTTATACATATGTATATTATATAGTATGTGCATGTATATACTAATTATTCTATTATATGTACATATATGTATGAGTAGATAAATTAATATATATGTATACCTCTTTTATGGGTGTATAAACATATGTATGTGGATATGTATATATACATTATTTAGAAGATACAGTATATGTATATATATATATATATATATATAAGTATAAATAAGAATACAATTTAGTATTTTCACTAATTAAGTATTGCTAGACATATATATATGCATGTACATGAAAAGATATCTATGTATGTATGTATGTATGTATTATATATGTATGAATAATTAGTATTTGCTATATAATATATGTAGGAATACTTGTATACTATATGCATATATACCCAATATTTCTTTTATGTACATGTATATATATTTAGCATATTATTTAATTAACTATGTATATACATGCATGGATATATATATATATATATATATGGAGGTGCATATGTATATAATAATTATTTTAGTATGTAATATGTGTATACATGTAATATACAATTCCGTATATATATGTGTGTGTGTGTGTGTGTGTGTGTACATATGTTTATATATACCTAATTGTGTATTTTTCATATATATATATGTGTATATATAAAATAATAAGTATACATATTATTAATAATATTTTTGTTTTAATGTATATATATATATATACATATTTAGTATAACCATATATGTATATAAGTATATAAAGTATAAATAAGTGTATAACATATTTGTATGAAATGTATAAGTAAAGTTAGAATAATTTAGTATATAGCATATAATATACATATAAAAGTACGTATATGACGTAAAATACATGCATAATTAAATAGTATACATGATATATGATAATATTAATTTAATAAATAAAGTAAGTTAATAACTATATACATGGGTACCGTAAATTAGGAAAGGAATTAATGATTAAGTAAATTAGGAAAAAAATTAATCAAATATAATAATAAGAATTTATATATATGTGTATATCATGAAATACAAGAAAATTAATAAAGTAGGAAAAAAATTCACTTAATAATTCCAAAATCTCAAAAAATAGGTAAAAATAAGTAACTTAGGTAAAATAAGCTTAAAATAATAAAATTATCAATTATATGATTTAAATAATTATTAAATTATAAATATACTAAGAAATAGCTCAAATTAATATTTTAGAACTTTTTAAATTAAAATAATAAATTTTAGGATATTTTTATATCACAGTTCAATTTACGAGTCACAATATCCAAAACGAACCTCACTACGAGAAAATATATCCGAAAACGATCAAAATAGACTATAAGTTCATAACTATTCGAGCTAAAACGAAAAGGTTATACGTGATTTGATAAAAAGCTCGAATCGATAATTTCGCGTAACTAAATGAAGTAAACATTACAAATTACGATATTAGTTTAGCTTTAAATTCCTAAACTTACAATTTTTTATATTCTTTATTCTTAGGTGATCTCGACCTTGACCCTAAGCTGCTGTTGAATTATTACGACCCCTGAGTCAATTATAGCTAAGTGAGTTTTTCCTAATGATCCCATGCTTGCTTGTATTTGTAATTAGTGAATATAAATTATGATTAATAATTGAATGTTGTATTGGGCTAGATTATACTTGTGTATGATAGCTGTTTATTAATGGTGAATTTACTTTAAAATATGATAACGAATTGATTGTTGTATAGTAGATTCGTTAGGAACTAATTGTTTGTGACATTGATGATCACTAAATAATAAGATCTAATTTTACTTGACTTGAAAAATTTAACTTAAAACATGTATAATCATATACCGCATAACTAATTTTAGCCGTGACATTACACGGAGGTAGCGAGAGGCCATACGTGGGTTGATTATTTGATTATCATAGGTTTCGTATTGTGCACACATGCGATATGACTTTACCTTGGCTTGCAAGATTACTAAGCATTAGAGGCGCCAACCGCCTGGCTAAGGGTTGAGTCCAGAGGCCTCCGTTTAGGGGTGAGTAAGGGCTACGTGAACCTACTCATAATTATACGTAGAACTCGTTTTTGATAAAACTGAGAATGGATATACCATTATATTTTAAATACAAAATGCGGAGTTTCGTTATGAGATAAGTTCTAGTATGATACCTGGATCTGACTGTGTTGATGTATCTCTAACGTTGACTTCAGAGAGCGTTAAATTTAAGTTACATGCAGTACGTATTCACCTGCATGTATTTGTTTCGCATACTGATTGACATGCATTCATTTGATTGAATTTAATTAATGTATAACTTGATTGTTGTATGGTTGAAGGGACTATCTCACTAAGCTAGTTAGCTTATACTCTTGTAGTCTTCTTTCGCAAGCCGAGTTGTTTGTAGAGTCGGACCGCTGCATACTTGAGGTTAGTTATATATCAAGAGGTCGATGTGAGAGCAAGACGTGATCAAAGTGTACTCGTGATAGTTTATTTAGATTATGGATCTGATTATGTAATAAAATGATATTAGTTTGAGTTAAGAAGTATTATAGACTTTTTATCTGTAAATTCTTATATAAATAGATTGTGTTTTATATTTCCTTAACTTGTTATTATTATCATGAAATGATATTGTTTACACTTACGCAACTCTTGGTTATTAGTTGTAATTGTAGCCTTAGCCTTGTGTATCGCATAAAGGGTTGTCAATTGTAAGGGAATTCAATCTACAGTCTTTTATACGGTATATAGCGACTGCTACAACTAGTCTCCTCAGGTCGTGACACTGACTGTTAAGTGCAAGATGTGATAGAAGTAGATATTTCCTTACTTAAATTAGCGTAGCAATGCTAACAACAATTGCTATCTATAGGAAGAACAAAAGACTTGATTCGAAGAAGAAGCCAGATTGAGGAAGGGAAAGACAACTAATAGCAAATGAAGCCTTAAAAGTGACTCTTTCCCTTTGTTTTTTCATTGTTTGGATGGATGGACTGAATGAGAGACATGTAGGCCAACAACATAACAAAAGAAAAGCCCTCTTAAATTAGTTAAAGCTAAGTATCACCTAGATTTGGTAAAAATGGCTACAAACTCACAATTCAACCGATTTTGATGCATGCACCCTAGAGTCTATGATGATTCCAAGCCAAAACCGATTCCATGTATGAGTTAACTAAGGATAGCCATGTAGAAACATAAACTTGCGATTTTGACAACACTGTTGAAGATGTCTTTGAAGTGATTTAACCTAAGCCTTCAAAATTAGCTAACCCTTAAAATATGTCTATGAAATCTTGAAACCATACTTCTTTCATCAATTATCTTCTTAAGCGAGGCTTCAACATATTCATAGTTAAAATCCTTTCATCAACTAACCTTCTAAGTAGGTCTTTGAAGTCATTACAACTATGCTCTTTTTACTAAATAACTTCTTAGATGAGGCTCTAACATGATTATGGCTAAGATTCTTTCACCATTCAACTTTTTGATCAAGTATCTATACTAAGAATTTAATTCATTCTTTTACCAAGTCAACACTCTAAAGAATCATTTAAACAACTTCCAATTACAAATGTTATTTGAAACAACTCACTCTAACACCTTGTTTCTGATTATAAACGTGCTAATACATGATCAATCAGTAGGTTCATCATATCAATTGACACTATATCATCAAAACTTTCATATTTCCATCTTCACATTCAAATGCACTTAAACCTATAACTATCAACTTGTGCATCTCTCAACTCCACTTAATTCACTTAATTCCAAATCCTTCTCGAAAGCAAAATACAACACCAATGAGCTTCAGTACTAGTATAAATAGGTTTTTTCATAATTTATGATACAAAAATATCCGAAAAATAACATTTTACCAAATTTAGAGGCTTAAAAATTATGAAAAATCATAGAAAATGTTTTTGATTGAAACATGTTATATGATTTATATAAGTAGTATGGGGAAGTTCTAAAAAAAAAATTGGATTCGAAACAACAATAATAATGTCATTTTAAACAACTTTGAAAATTGCTCAGTTTTGTGTAATTTGTTAAGGAGGTTATATATCCACTCAAAATTTTTGTAATTTGATATTTTTCTCAAATATTAGGTACAAAAATATCCCAAAATAATTTTTTTCCAAATTTTCAAACTTGTTTTATTATTTTTTGGAAAATACCAAAAAATGGGGGAAAAAATCGACGCTTACTAAAAACCTACTGTTTGGCTACCGTCTTCGGTTACCTATTTGTTAGTAGCCTTGGGTACGACTACGTCTACTGGCTGGTGGTGGTGGTTGGCGCCTAGATGAACTGTAAGTTCATGCTCCACAATCTTACTCGGTTTATGTGTTTTTATTTCTAATGTTTTTAAAATTTTTTCCTTCAACTTTCTTCCCCTTTCCTAAATTTTCTCATAACCTTATAACACTTTAGATGAACATGGGAAGTAAGTTGGAATTTTGCCTAGTCATGATGGATAAGAAAAGGAATTTCTCTCTCCTAAATCTCTTTTTAACATCTTTCTTAAGCTTAGTTTGCTAAGTGTCTTCCCTAATTTCCTATCCCTTAACACTTGTCTAGGTTAATGCTACACCTAAACTAGTGTTTCCCAATAATCTTATTATTTTCAATGATTATTTATTAATTTTACTTGATAATTTTTAGTTAATTTTATACTTTTTGGCGTATTTTAGGTTATTTCGAGTATATATTTATATATAATAAGCTCACTCAAGGTATGTGTACTATATTTATATATTATTTTACATCATTTTATAATTTTGGTGTTAAAACAATTTATCTCTAAGGTTTATTTAGCTCTCATTACTTGATTTATGCATTACGACGTTTAAAATATAATATATTATAGTTTTACAATGATAACTATTTTTAGCTATATTGTTTTATTATATTACTATATTCCAGACCCATAGGGCATCTTGGACCAATTCTTAGAACTTATCATAAAATATCGTTCTAATCGGCTTACCTTCGCAAATACCTTAAATTGCTTGCTTGGAAAGACTATGTGAAATTACAATGCTCATAATATTGTTATTTGTTATCCACTCTCACTTAGCTCAATAGTAGTTAAGTGAATAAAATATTTTATCCTCAGGTTAAAAAGCAGATTTTGGGTAACATCATTAGCGAGGTGGACATTATAGAGCGCTTGTTAGACTTGACTACTTTAGAAGATGGAAGTTTTGCTGTACAAGTACAATGGAAATTTGGAAGTTTAGTTTCACAAATGAAGTTAAAGCTTTTGGAGTTTTTGAGATTCGTAAATGTTGTTCATACTTATAATCTAAAAGGTTACAATTAAACTCCTTTTGGGCAATGAATATACAAGTGATATTTTGTTAGATTTTTATCTATTTATAATAAATTTACTCGTGTGATGGTACATCTTATGCTATACCAAGATGTTAGACCAACACATATGACTAGAGTACTTGGATTAGAACTTAAAGACCTGACCTGTGGTTGACCTTGACTCATGCCCGCTTCCTTGACTCAATCTAGGTTAGTTTGCATATGTATTTTTTTTTCTTTCTAATTTGTAATTACATTTAAAAGAATTAAAATCATTGTACTTTTCTTCTCTTCTTGAAAAAAAAAAGAAAATTATTTAATTTCTTTTCTTCTTCTCATTTTTTTACGAATATATTAACACATATTTTAGACTTTTTTTAAATCTATATATATATATATACATACATATATATATAGATAAAAAAAAAAAAAGATCTTTTCACTACTTAGAGAAAAATCACTTTTCCAAAATAAAAAATAATGAACCCTTTTCCTAAAATTAGGGCATTTAGCATTTTCTTAAACAAAATGATAATAGCTCTAAATTAGGAAAATTTTTAGAATTTTCTTAAAGTAAAGTAAATGAGTAAAAAAGGTAAATTAGGTTGATTTTCAAAACTAAAATAAACCAACCCATTAATGTTTTCAGAATGAATTATGGAAGTCTGATCTTGATTAGCAGATATGTAAGCATCTGTATATGGGGCAACTTAAAATATCTAAAAATTTACTTTTCCCCTTTTGGAAATGATTTTCACATTTCTTCTTCTTCTTCTTCTTCTTTTTATAAGTATATATGGTCTTATTTATTTGTTCACTTGTAAATATGATTTAGAAGGGTATTTTGAAAACTAAAGTTAAACTTGGAAGGTCAAAGTCGTACCCTTAGTGTTTAATAAGATAGCCCATGAACTCAAGAAATCCGGTTTCCTGAAAATTTTTCTTACAAAAAGTTTTTAAATACATAGACTAATAGTTAAATCAAAACCAATTTGCCAAATTAGTTCTAATTTAATCACTATTCCTTGTTTTATCGGGTGGCGACTTCAAAATGTTTTTAAAAATAAAAAAACTAGATTTTCCTTAATTTAAGTTAAGGGTTTAAACTAAATAGGCATAGTGTTTAGTTTAAACCGAGTTAAGGAAAACGAAAATGGAAAATTCATGCTTGATAGCTTGGTGAGTTGATTAGAGACTGTTAAGAGTGCTAGCCACCGAAACCTTCCGAGGTTAGATTTATTTTCTAAAGTACCTAAGTTAAGTTATACGTTATCCTTGTAAATATTTTTAAGTATAAATAGTTGTACTAACCCATTTGTTGCAACTAACTTATGCAGTTTTATTTGGTGGTTAAGGAAGGGGGGAAGAGAGTGGGGGTAGGGAGGTATTATTGTGTGATAGATATGATTAGAATGAGGTTGTCCTAAGACCTTAAGAAGGGAGCCATTATATAAGCTTCAGATGTTGTAGGATAACTACTTATTAAGCTAATTAGGCTACCTTACTCAAGTTTCAATGTGACTAGGGAACTATTTCTTTGAAAACATGTAAGGTCACATAACTTCAAGACGTTTAGAAGCCACTCTTTTGCATACATTAAAACCCTTTTCAAAAGATTGCCAAGAACTTATAATGTGGCAAATCCAAACAAAGAACTTTCAACTATGGAGCCATTGTAATTTCCTTATATTTTTCCTTTGTAATTATTCTTGTAACATACCTATTGTAAATATCCTTGAAAAGATTACATGTAAAGATTAGAATAGGCTTGAGATGTAACATTTTCTTTTGTAGAAATGGTTAGCTCTACTCAGGTTACTTTTAAGGAGATCTATGTCCACTTGCCTTCCAAGCATTAGAATTCACTTGAGAATTGGCTTCAACTCTTCAGCCTAGATAAACTAGAATTTATCAAAAGTAAAGTTGGGCTTATCTTGTCCTTGCAGACTGTCACTTCAAACATTACTCTAATATGAGTTTTGTTACATTTTTGGGAGCTCGAAGTAGTCGCTTTTGTTTTGGCCAACACTAGCTAAGCTCAACCATTGAAGAATACTCCTAATTACTCTAGGCTCTAACTATCACTTGTGACATCTATGTTATGGACCTTAAAGTCATTGCACCAAAAATATTTAGCAAGTTATTGGGAGTGAGGAAGACTAAAATAAATCTAATCTTAGTTAAAGGGAAAGCCATTTGGATGGATGACAACATTGCTTAGGTAAATCTAAAAAATTGGCACTAACATTGAGTCAATAAATATATTTTAGTAATCTTTAATGCCATCTTAATCCTAAATGGGGTATGCTATGTTCACTTGAGGGTTGTAGAAATACTAGTGCAGTTTTTTGAAGGGAAGTCATATATACCCACTCTCTAGGCTGAATAGATCCATTCATTGAACTATCTCAAAAATAAGAAACATAGGGATTTGAAGACAAACATGGCACTAATCATGGTTTGGTTTATTAGTCACATGAGAAGTCATCGGCTTAATTTTAACTAGGTCGAGTTCCCTTAAAGGTATGATCTCAACGAATCCTTTAAGCAATAGATACAATTGCTTGAAAATATATCTAGCCCTTATTAGGTTCAATATTTTCAAGATATGAAAGCTTAGGAATTGCTTTAGACGTTTAAATGGTATTTAGTTGACAAAATGATACAAGACTGAGGGTTTTAAAGTAGTACCTTTGATTGGTTTCAATATCTACATAAGGTACTTTTTGGCTACTAGACCGATTAAGGACATGGTTCAATGGCCATCACTAGAGCCTGTTTCACTTGACTTTTATGACCCTCATATGTTGGTAGACAACAAGGTGTCTATGCTCTTAGGCATCAAGCCTCTTTAGTGTAAAAGGATAACTTCCCTTACTATCAAAAGAATACCTAGCAAGTCTTAGACAACCAAAGAATTCGTCTATCACCAACTTCAAAGGCTAAAGGATAGGGTAGAAAATAGGGAAAAAAAGAAGTCCAAGTGAAGTTACCCTAGAGAAAGTAGGAGGAGGAGAGGAATTTTGGAAAGTCTACTATGAGGAATATCACCAAAAGATAAAATCCTTAGAAGTGAAGCTTAAGAAGGTCAAAAGCAAGATCAAGGAACTGGAAGCTCCTAAAAGTCAAAAGAGGAAGAAAATGAAAGTTATGACTAGCTATTGCAAGAAGAATATAGTAGATTTTAGGATTAATCTTTTCTTTGAATGTAATGAATGGTGAAAACTCTTTAAGTTGCAAGAATTAATAAAAGTCAGCGGTATTTTGCCACATTTGGAGTTTCTTGTTGATTTAACTTTCTTTACATCTATGTGCCATACATCTTTGCATTTGTTTATTACGTTCTTTTCATTCTCTCTAAAAAAAAAGTGTATATTTATGCCAACTTATTGTGAAGTATTCTTTCTAAGTTCTAAAAATAGCTCCCAAACATAAAGTATTTTAGAGAAGTCCAATCATAACTTGCCATCAAACCAGGATGGCTAATTAGGGAGATGATAGTATTAACAACGATGATAACAACAACAATTTCATCAACCTTGAAAGCATTGATCCAACTAAGCTAAGGATTTGCTCTTTGGAGTGGATTGTAGGAAAGATAGTTGAACAAAGGAATTTTCTAGTCAATAGTATCATCTTACTTGGGGCCATGGCACCATCAAATTAGGAGCACTCAAAGGCCTATTATGGAATGAATGTCGAGGATCCAACCTTTGAAGTCAAATAGAACTATCCAAAAGCCCAGTCGACAATTGAGTCCTTTAAATCTGAAGGGGCCTATTCGAAGGTTAACCTGACTTTTAAGCCCAACACATATTCATTCCCAATCAACATAAGACTAGGGCTTAGTTAAGATAATTTAAAAGAATTAGAAAGGAAGTTCAACTAATAAATCACTAGAAGGATGAAGGCACTTGGAACCTATTATGATTTTGAGCAAGATGGTACCATAGATTTCTCTACATATGATGTCGGGGCTTATCCTAAAAAGAGGTACTAGAATTCAAAAAGTATAATAGGATTGGATGCCTTAAGCTACATAATATTGTATGCACAGAAGATAGGTGAATACATCTAGTATGATTAGCTAATCGTATAGACTTTTCAAGATAGCTTGATTGCTTCAACTCTAACTTGGTATGCCTAACTCGACTTGAATTTGGTAAATACATGGGAGAAACTTGGTAGGGCATTCTATGAATAATGTAAGTTCAAAGTTGAAGTGGCACTAACTATGATGGACTTAGTGGCCTTGTGAAAAAAGAATAACGAATCATTTAAGGAGTATACACAGAGATAGAGATCCCTAGTTGTAAGGGTATCTACCCCCATGATAGAGAAGAAGTTGACTTCAACTTTTATTAATACTCTAGAAAAGCCCTATTTCTCCCACTTGATTGGGCATGCCTCATCTAGTTTTGTATAGGTGGTAGCGATAAGGTACAGAATTAAAAGCACTATATCCATTGGTAAGCTTTAGGGAAAGAAGACCATCTTCTTCATCCACTGCTTTTAGACTAGCAGTCAACAAGGCCAAAGAAGCTACGATCAACGTAGTAAATTCAAATGCCAAGCCCAACACTCAAGTGTCTTTCAGAGCGAGTCTTCTATAAGTCTAATAGCAATTTAGAAACTAACCTTAGGCTTATAGAACCCTAAGACAATTCACCAAGATACTGGTTCCTCTCAGTCAAGTTTTCAAGAAGTTGTAAAAGGCAATCTGATTCAATTTAAGCTCCTTTGTGATAGGTACAGAATAAGGGTTTTCTTATCCTAATCAAAAGTGAAGTATCATTTGGGGCAGGTAAGGCATTTAACTAATGCAATTTGGAGACTGAAAAAAAAAATCCAAGACTTGATTGATGAACGTTTGGTTTAACTAGACTTTATAGAAGCTCCAACTCCAAATGTTAACAATAACACCCTACTTAACCATGTCTTTATTATCAACATGATTTTTGATGACCTAGATTATGCCATCAATATGATCGGTTCAAACAGGAAACCTAAATTCTTTAAATTTTACAAGAACAAACAAGCCTCATGAGCTAAGCAGTATACCTTCTACATGTTGGTAGTGCTTGAGAATTACAAGGCTGCCCCATTTAATTATTAAGTAATTAACTAAGAGTAATCAGGTCCTTTAGTAGGTGAGATTAGTTGAAGTGGAAGGTCTATGACCTAAAGGAAAAGCTTGAGAAGGAGAATGTGTTGGAGGAGAAAAGCAATAAAATGATTGAATATGAAGAAAGGCTATTTGCCTTTACCAAGATGATCAAGTCAAGTGAGTACAAAATAATGGATTAACTCACTAAAACTCCAACACAATTATCATTGATGGGTTTATTGATGGCATGTAAATTGCATAAGGAGGCTCTATTATGAACCTTGAGGGAAGTTAAGGTCCCTAATGAAATGATGGCTAAAAGATGGGACTAGTCACCAATTTAATCCTCACCATAGATCATATCTCTTTTTTAATTGAAGAATTTGGTGACGAAGGTAACCAACACACTAAGCTACTTTTCATTGTCGTAAGAAGCAATGGCATAATCATAACTACAATCCTCACTAATAATGGATTGTCATTAAATGTCTATCCTCTTGCCACCCTAAACCTATTGGGTGTTGACACTGCTGCAGTGAAGCTAAGTTTCACAACAATCAAGCTTTTAACAGATCTAGAAGAGAGATCATAAGGAGATTAACTTGCTAGTTGATATTGGCCCTCAAACTTCCAGTATTTGATTCCAGGTTCTAGACATCCCATGGTCCTTCAACTTGCTCTTGGGGAGACCTTGGATCCATTCAGTAGGGTATATACCTTCTTGCTTACACCAGAAGGTTAAGTTTATCTCAAATGGCTAGGTGATAGGAATTCTAGGATATCAAGACTAATATTTATAAAGAAATGGCCATATCACATATAAGCATTAAGAGGCAGGAGGACTTTGGTTTACAAATGATTGATGAAGTGTGCATGGTTACTGGTCCTAGCAAAGGAGAGATTGAGAAGGTGAAGTTCAAGGAAGGCTAGATTGGTATCTATGGCCTTAGCTATATTCTAACTCCAGTAGATGAATACCAAATGAAACAAGTAAGAGGCAAGAGATATGATAGATTATACTCTACCCTAGAAGCTTTCCACCACTAACTGAGACATTTGTTTGGGTTGACACTTAAACCTTAGAATCTATTGAAGAGGAATTCTGTAGCAAAGTTGAATCAATGGGCCCATCTTGTAAGCTCCATCCTCAACTGAATAATTGCTTCTCTGTCTCTACTAATGGTAATAGGTCTTCTTTAAGGTAAAGGGTGAATCATAGTTTAGTATTTTCATGATTTTTCCAATAATTGTTATTGTTTGTAAATGTACTTATGAGAACTCTTTCAATACTCAATGAATAAAATATCAGTTTCCTTTCTCCATTATGCTTCATTTCTTACACTTATACTCTCTTCCTTTATATACTCTTTCACAAATCTAGTGCTTTAAACAAAAACTAGGGATACCTCACGCTAGTTGATGATGAAAATATTAATATCACTTTTGGCCTTACTAAGTTAGTTATTACGAGTAGTGTTGATGACTAAAGTGAAAATACTAGAGAGTTGGCAAAAGTATGAATTGAGTAGAATTTCCAATGATGAGCCAACTAAAACAATTAATATGAAGGGCTGGTGATAACCCAAAGAATTTAAAGATTGGAGGGAACTTGAAATAAGAGTAGAAAGCAGAATTAACTGCACTATTATTTGAGTATCAAGATGTGTTTGCATGGCCTTATGTTCATATGTCTAGGTTACATCCTTCAATTGTAGTCCATTGCCTACCCATACAAAAAGACATCAAACCTAAGAAGCAAAAGCTCAAGAGATTCTGACTAGACATCTTGTTGAAAATCAAATAAGAAGTTATGAAGCTACTTGAGGTCATTTTCATCAAAGTATCTAATTATTTAGAGTAGGTAGCTAATATTGTTTTCATAACAAAAAAGAATGGGAAGGTCAAAGTGTGTGTGGATTTCCTAGATCTCAATCAAGTAACACCTAAAGATAACTTTTATTTACCCCATATCAATGTCTTGGTAGATAATACAGTTAAAAAACATCTTTTCTCATTTATGGATGCCTTCACTAGGTATAATCAAATTAGAATATTTGAAGAAGATAGGACCAAGACGACCTTCATTGTAACTTGGAGCATGTTTTCCTATAAGGTAATGCCTTTCGAACTCGATAACACTGGGGCAACCTACTGGAAAGTGATGGTCGCAATCTTTCACAACATGATGCACAAGGTAGTAAAAGTATATGTTGACGATATGATTGCAAAATCTAAAGAAGGAGAGAAGCATATGGATAATTTAAGGAGGTTGTTTGACAAATTAAGGTAGTTTTAATTGAAGCTGAACCTAGACAAGTGTACTTTTAAGGTAACATTAAGGAAATTGTTAGGCTTTATAATCAACCAAAAGGGTATTGAAGTGGATCCTGGAAAAGTCAAAGCAATACTCAACTTGCCCTCTCTATGCACACTTAAAGAAGTCAAGGGCTTATTGGGCTGGTTGAACTACATAGCCTGATTTATATTTTAGCTTATAGATAAATGACATCCTTTATTTAAGCTACTAAAGAAGAATGCTAATATAAATTGGGATGAGAAGTGTGAAGAAGCCTTTACAACAATCAAAGAATATCTTATGAACCCTCTAGTTCCAGTAGCTCCTAAACCTAAGAGGCCGTTATTTCTATACCTTACTATATCATCGAAGTCCATGGGGTGTATGCTTAGCTAAAAAGATGAAGAAGGAAAATAGCGTATTGTGTATTACCTAAGTAAGAACTTTATAAATGGGAAGTAGAAATATTCTAAAATCGAAAGAGCATATTGCACATTACTCTAGTTCACACATTGACTCAAATAATACATACTCTATTACCAGATTGAATTACTAACACAACATGATCCCTTAAAGTATTTGGTAGAAAAGCCGACCTTGATTGAGAGGACCTCAAAGTGGTAAATGTTACTATCAAAGTTTGACATCATGTATGTGAACTAAAATTTAGTTAAAGGGTAAAGCTTGGAGGATCAATTGGTGGAGAATCCCCTTAAAGATATTCCCTAAGAAGTGCAAGTGAGATTTCCTAATGAGGATATTTTGGTAGCTAAA
This sequence comes from Lumnitzera littorea, assembly GCA_024138015.1. NCBI lineage: Eukaryota > Viridiplantae > Streptophyta > Magnoliopsida > Myrtales > Combretaceae > Lumnitzera > Lumnitzera littorea. The sequence goes on along the minus strand of JAMXBB010000005.1, from coordinate 72,487,356 downwards.
CATTATTCTAATAGAGAAAAAGATGAAAAACTCTTGAAATGGAAGATTTTTTTTTTTTTTTAATGGAGTTGCCAATGCATTTAGGTATGGAATTGGGGCAATATTGATAGCCCCTGAAGGTACATCGTTCTCAGTGATTGTAAGGCTCATTTTCCCATACACCAATAATATTGCTGAATACGAGACTTGCATTATGGGACTTAAAATAGCCTTGGATAAAGAGATACGAGAATTAGAAGTATATGGGGATTTTTACTAATCATTTACTAAGCTTGGGGTGAATACAAAACAAAAGACCCTAAATTAGTGCCATACCAACAGCACTTGATCGAGTGAGCGGAGAGGTTAGAGGAAATTACATTTACATACATCTTAAAGACTCAAAACTAGTCTGCTGATGCTTTAGCCACTTTAGTGTTCATGATTTAGATATCTGGAGTAGTAAAAATTCAGCCACTTAAGATTGAAATAGAAGAAAAGCTTGTTTTCTATCTAGTAATTAAGGATACACATGATGAAAAGCCTCGGTACCATGATATCAAAATATTCTCACAACAAAGGGCGTACAATGATAAGGCTGAAAAGAAAGATAGAAAGACGATCAAGAGATTGGTCACTTAGTTCTTAATAAGTGAATCCACCTTGTAACAGTGATCGTTTAATTGTATATTGTATGTAGACAAAAGGGAAGTTGAAGTTTTGATGAATGAAGTACATGAGGGAGTATGTAGCCCCCATATGAATGGCTACATGCTTGCTGAGAAGATCATGAGGTTAGGTTACTATTGGTTAACTATGGAAAGCAACTGCATCAAACATGTTATGCACTGCCACCTGTACCAAGTTTATGCAAACAAGATAAATGCTTCACCTTAAGAGTTGCATATGCTATTTGCAAATAGCATATGCAACTTCCAAAGGCATCTAACTCCAAAGGCATAGAAATCATTGGCTCAATCACTCCAAAGGCATCTAACAATCTTCGTTTCATACCTATAGCCATCGATTATTTCAATAAGTGGGTTGAAGCCTCATCTTATTCAAATCTTACCAAAGGAGTAGTGGTTAAGTTCATTAAGAGGGACATTTCGGCTCAACTTTAGAGATAATCATTACTAGTAATGGCACAAATCTTAACAACAAATTCATGTTAGAGTTGTGTCGGTAGTTCAAAATCATCCATAAGAATTCCACTCGTTATTGGCTTTAGACAAATGGGGTTGTAGAAGTGACTAACATGAATCTTAAGAGAATCATTGAAAAGATGGTTGTTACGTATAGAGATTGACATGAACTTCTATCAGAATGTCGATAGGGGAAATACCCTACTTCTTAGTGTTTGGTAGTGAAACTATACTACTGGTGGAAGTTGAGATCCCATCTCTTAGAGTGTTATCAAAAACTCAATTGGATGAGAATGATTGGGTAAAGAAGTGCATCAAGCAATTGAATTTAATTAATGAAAAGAGATTGACAGCCTTGTGTCATAATCAATGCTATTAGTAAAGAATGCTTAAGTTATTAATAAGAAGGTGCAGCCTTAGAATTTCAAAGAGGGTAACAAGGTATTGAGAAGGGCACTCGCAAATGTATAAGACCTTAGAGGGAACTTTGAAAGAGGGTGACATTTTGAAAAGAGTGTTGTTAGGAGGGGCTTTGATTTTATCACATATAGATAGTCCAAATTTGAGGGATCCTATAAATGCTAATGCAGTAAAGTTATACTACTTATGAAAATCAATGGAATTTTCACTTAGAACACAAAATACTAGTAATCTTAAATATTACTATAGTTTAATTTTCATTTTCTATAAGCAAAGTTTGTATCCTTAGCGGTCGTTGGCATTGGGTAATTCCCAACATTTTTCTTACTCTATCAAAAGGTCATATTCTCTTATTCTACTCAATCAAATCCCACACATTGCAAACACAAGAGAAGGTGAATGTAAGCTTTGGAATGATGATGATTAATGAAAACTCTTAAAATACTTTATTATGAATTCATCCTCTTCAATAGGGAGATTTGTTGTGTAATTTTTAGGGTGAAGCCACATTTAGTGTAGTGAACAGCTCATAGCAAATAATTATTACTCGATTAGAGATAAAAGCTTGAGTTTAGCTAGAAGAATCTAAAAGGTAGTTCATTTGAAACCTTAAGGGTTGATAAGTGAGGCCATAAATATGAAGCATAGCTTTTTCTACTCAAAGAAGATAGCAACTCATGTTTTAGATCACCTTCCTTAATTCTTTAATAATGAGGTAATGCCTTATGTGCTCCATTCGGTTGACAACGAAAAGCTTATGTTTCCATGAGGGTTGAATCTACTTCAAAAACTGAGTTGGTTGGTTTTGATAGAACTTCATGAAAAGACTTGACTGTTTAGCTACTATCAACAAAGTTAGGTAAGTACTTCCATACATTTTAGTATAAAGCAAAGTTGTTATATATTTTTTTTAACATTGCATTTGCATTAAGAATGTTAACCTTGCAAATTTAGCTGTTTGGGTATAGAGTCAACTCTAGTATTGTAGGTAATCTTTTAAAGCCAACAAAGTTAATAAATTTAAAACCAATTAAAAATTTTAAATTTAAAGCCTAAAATGAATATGAAAAACCATAAAATTCTAATCGAAACCCTAATCGCGTATAAAAGCCCTAAACCTTGTCATAAGAAATTGAACTTAAACCTAATAAAGAAAAACTAAAAACTAAGATTCTAAGCTTAAAAAATATATAAAATCATTCCAATAGTAATAAAACCCTAATTGATTTCGATTAGCGATCAATATGTGTAATTGCGTAGAATTGCTAGGAAATGAGTAGAGATAACTCCTAATTAAAAAAAAAAAAAACTTGTAAATGTAAAGAGTGATAATTTAATTATTAAAATTTATAAAATTATGTGATTATTTATAATTTCATATTTATATATATATGTGCTAATTTTGTATCAATTTATCTATGTTGAGTCAATTTAGCTATATATTGGGTGTTTATGTACTAAATAAAATACATTAATTTTATACTCCATATTTTTTTGAATTGCATTATAAATTATTTTAATTATCATGTAAAAATGAAATATACTCTAGAAAACATTAATTTAATATCTCCCCATCTTCCACGTTGCTGTTCAATCTTTTGCAACCACCATTTGTCCCAAAAATTTTCCCCATGTGCTTAAAATTAAGGATAAGATTAGATAGATATTTTCCTTATCTTATATCTTACTTTATTCCTTTTCCCTTTTCAATTATTTTTTTTTAGTTTTGTCCTTGTTTCCTTTTAGTGTTGGTTGTACAAACCCATTTCATACTTCATTATTTTCCTTTACGTTTTCCAAAACTAAACATAAGAAAAACACAAACAAACCCTCTTCTTAATAACCAACCCATTCTCAACCTTTTCTTAGCTCTTTTTTCCAACAAGTTACAAGAAGAAGAGGAACTTTTGGGTACAATTATTTTAAGGTTCAAGAAATCAGTTACGTAGTATTTTATGCATTAAATTTACTTTGTAATATTAGAATACATGTACTCCCCTTATATGTGTATTTTATAGTATTTTGTATATTTTCTCAGTATGTAATAAGGGCTATATGTATTTCTTCATCTTTCTAATCTAAATTCATGTACATATGTTGAAGTTTATGAATCAAGTTGGTTATTTCTTTGATAATGCGCTTGTATGTGAAGTATATGTATACATATGTTTATTTGCTTATGTATATGTATGGTACTTATTAGTATGTATACAAGAGTACGTAGTATGTATATATGCATATAAAACTTAATATATTATGTTAATATGCATATACACAAAGTATAATATAAGTTATATTATTAAATATGTCTAAACAGAGTGGTAGAATAAAGGTATAAAAGTGTATGTATAAGTATAAATATACGTATAGTATAAGTATGGTATATGTATAAGTATAGATATATGTTTAAGTAATACATGTATAAATATACTAAATTATTAAATTCTTAAATAAAATAATATAATATATATATATACAAACTTATACTTATATACCGTAAAGTAAAGAGAGAAAAATAAGTTGAATTTAATAAATTATAAAAATAGGTGCATATGTATAAATATTAATTAATTGTATAAAATTGAAAAAAATTGCAAAATATAAAATTTCATAAGTGACATGTGGCCTAATAATGAACCGCTGCGTCACCCCTTACAAATATGTATACAAAAAATCATAAATTATAAAAATAATAAGAAAATAATAATAATCAATAATGTAGGAAATTACAAAAAAAATAACAAAAAGTGATTTAAAGATGAATTTAACCTTAAAATAGTGAAATAAGCCAATTATTGTAACATAGAGTCAAAAATAAGAAAATCTCAAAAATATAAAATTTATAAATAAATTAAATCATAAAATCACAAAGAAAAGCTAAAAATAATAATTTACAAATATTTAGGTCAAAATAATAAAATTTGTGATATTTTAGAAATATAATGAAAAATATAGGTTATAACGTCTAAAATAGATCCTGCTGTGTGAAAGTATGTTTGAAAATGATAAAAATCAACTATAAGTGTATAAAAATTTGAGTTAAAATGAAAAAGTTGTACGTGATTAACGAAAATACTAAAACCAGGAGTTTTATACAAATAAGTAGCTAGTTTAGGTAGTTATTACTAAATACGTACGTAGTTTAGTTATTTTACCAAATTACTTATTACCTTGCAAATTTCCTAAATGTCAAGTAATCCCAATATGAATACCAACCTTTTGGTGGACTATTACAATCCCTAATTGCTATTATAGTTAAGTAAGTATTCCCAATAACTCTATACTTGGTTTTTGTTTATAATTAGTGCACCTAAAGTAAATATTAATAACTTGATGCATAAGGGCTTAGGTTATGTGTGTGCTTGAATATTGGTTGTGTGTTGCATAAAATGTTATGAAACATAATAGTAGAATAACTGGTTACTTGATTTATTACTGCAAAATTAAATGGTTTGTTGATATTGGATAATCACCTCATAAATTGATTTAATCATATTCAACTTAACTTAAAATTAAACAAACCATACATAAGCACGAAATATTGCATATAATATTCCAACTGTTACCTCACGTAGTAAGTAATGAAGGGCCTTGTAGAGATGGATTCTCACATGATTTGATTAGTACAATGCATGAGCATTAGTACAACAAGACCCTATCCTTGCCTCATAGGTTTATTTAGCATCAAAGACACTAATTATAGGTAGCTAGGGTTTGAGTCTAGAGACTACTGCTATAGGGTATAAGTGTGGACTTCGGAGACTACCTTACCGCTAAACTTATGATTTTGTGTACTATTGGATTTCTTTGAAATGAAAATATATTTCATGAAATACGAAATTTAAATTTATGATTAAAAACCTTAAGTACTAGAACCCGGTTGTGATCCCCTTTAGGGTTACAATAAAGAATTTCTTAAGGCTTTGCTTAGCCCATAGGGTGCTTTCCCTCTAATTTCTCTTAGGGTCTTAATCAGCTCATAGAGCACTATCCCGTTTTGCATTTCTCTCAAGGTTATAGCTAGCTCATAAGGTGCTTTCCCTCCAATTTCTCCTAAGGTCTTAGCCAGCTCATAGAGCTTATCTTGTCTTTAGGGTCTTAAGCCAACTTATAGGACACTTTCCTCCCTTTAATTATCAAGTAGGGTTCTAGCTAGCTCATGAAGTTCTGTCCCATCTTTAAGGTCTTAAGTTTAATTATATATTAAGGTTCTAGGCAGCTCATAGAGCTTTATCCTGTCTTTAGGGTCTTAAGCCAGCCTATAGGGGACTTTCCTCTTCAATTATCCATTAGGGTTTTAGCCAACTTATAGGGTATTGTCCCATCTTTAGGGTCTTAAGCTAACATATAGGGAGCTATCTCGTCTTTAAGGTCTTAAGCCATCCCATAGGGTACTTTTCTCCCTTCAATTATCTATTAGGGTTTTAGTCAACTCACAAAGCGTTATCCCATCTTTAAGGCCTTAAGCCAGCCTCTAAGGCGCTTTCCTCTCTTCAATTATCCATTAGGGTTTTAGCTAGCTCATAGAGTTCTATCCTATCTTTAGGGTCTTAAGCTAGTTTATAGGGCACTTTCCTACCTTTAATTATTCATTAGGGTTTTATCTAGCTCATAGAACATTGTCTCATGATGAGAATCGGCCTTTAACTATCTCCATACTAAGGTCAACTTATCCCAAGTCAATGCTGACCTATCGAAAGCTAAAGTCAACCTATTCTAACCCAAGGCCAAATTGTTCAATCCTGAGGTCGAGCTAATACCAAAAGACCGAGAGGAAGAAAAGGAGCCACTAAGCATTAAGTATGTCATCCACCAAGAAGCTAAGAGACTACATAGCCGAGGACTTCAAGCTAAAGATCCACTCAATATAGCATGGAGAGATTAGTGCCAACTAATTCTAGTACTCGAAAATTATGGGTTGACCTTTCAGGTGTCTCGGCTAAGCATCGCGAGACTTTAGGGACTCTTCCTTAGACTCAGACATCCAACTGCCAACCCCATCTAGTTCTAATCTTGCTCCTTCCTAAATAGACTGAATGACTGCATGCTAACTTCTTCTATTGAACATATAATTTTGTATTCTTGTACAAATTTTCTTTATTTTAATTTTGGGCCCATTTTTTAGGTTTTAATGCTTTATACATTATTTATCACTTTGCTACTAGGGTTTTAAGACTTGCTATAAATAGCAACATTTGTAATTAGTAGAGGAGAACAACTAGAAAGTAAAGAATATACCTACACTTAGAACTTTCCTCTTTTTGAGCAAAGTCATTCTTGAGCTTTTAGAGCTAGCATTGTTGGATTACTAAGTGTTGACTAACTCTCTAATCCTTCTTGCGTTCTTATCAATCTTGTTCTTGAGATTGTAGCAAACCCTTTCATTTGAGCAAGTTAGTGTGTCACATCTAACCTCTCATTTGAAACTTGAGTGACATTTGGTGTTCGTGAGTTATATCGAACCCTATTTTGAGCTCGACTCCTGATTGTGTTTGTGTCTTGGTGCATGATCTCCATATGCATTCATTGTCAAAACCACCCATTTTACTTCCTGTTCTTCATACCCACTAGAACCTCAAATATCCATTCTAGTTTCCAACTCTACTGTCGTAATATCTTAGTATCAGAGATTTAGGGAGACACACAAGCTAGTGTTCTTCAAAGATTGTTTCAATAATTGAACATCTGTTAGTTGTCATTCTATAATATAGTATGTTGTTCTTATTTTAGTAGTCGTAGTATTATGCTACTGTTGAGTTGAATGACATTAATTTCAGTAGTTGGTTCTAGTTGTTGTGGAAGTGTTTAATAGTTGTGGGTAACTACAGAAGTCAATTAGTAGTCATTTCTAGGTTATTGAAGTTTTGTTTTGTTGTAAAACATGATTATTCTTTGGAAATTATTGTACAAACAAGAATGTCTAAAGGTAGTGTTAATAATAGTGGTGATAACCTTCATAGAAGTTTGAGGTGACGTGTCGACAACTTAGAATATCAAATTTAGAATCTCGCTAACTCTATTCAGGAGCTTATTGGTTTAGTCAAAGGCCATAGGCTTATTAGCTAAGGGAAAAAAAAGGGAACGAACACCTATTGGTAGAAGTGGCTCTAATGAGCTTGATAATGTTGAGCAACAGCTAAAAAGAGCTGCTAAGCCGAGAAGAATAGAAAACTAACCTAAGCTAAGAAGAAGCAATGATAGGAGTGTTGACTCCAAGGCGAATCAAGGAACTTGAAGAAGAGAGTTAAGGTCAAGAAGAAATATAGCTGAGCAAAGCTCTAATAGAAGTAGCTGATTCGAGGTATATCAACCAGTTAGGAATGTAAGGGATGAATAGCAAGCACATAGCTGAGGACTTGACAACATCAACCTTAAACTGCCAACATTCAATGGAAGTGGTCGACCTGAAGAGTTCCTTGACTGGGTTCCTCGAGTTGAGAAGTTGTTTGTGTACTATGAGTGTGATGATAGAACCAAGGTCAAGCTAGCCTCGTTAGCCCTTGTTAAATATGCAAGTCTTTAGTAGGATAAATTAGTCGCTAAGCGAGATGCTGAAAGAGAAGAGCTAGTCAGAACTTGGAGGCTCATGAGATGATTGATGAATTAGCACTTTATGTTAACTTTAAGCAAGAGATGCTCCATGCCTTTTAACACCTAAGGTAAGGCCAAAACACAGTTGAAGAGTACTTGTAAGAGTTTAAGACCTTGATGATGAGATGTGAAATTGCCGAGCTATAGGATTGCACTATCACTAGGTTCCTAAGTGGACTCTGAGATGACATTACCGACATAGTCGAACTCTAGCCATTTAATTCATTAGATAAGCTGATCAACCTAGCTTTGAGAGTAGAGCGTCAAAGGAGGAGGAGACACTAAAGGTCAACTAATCGACCTCAACAAATCAGCCCTAAACTTGAGAAGTATTCCAAGAGAAGGCTAGTAAAGAAGATGAAGAGAGGTGAGTCTAGCCAACCTTATCAAGTCGAGACAAAGAGGGTCGAGAAAGAAAAAGCACCCAGCAATAAGGCCCAAGAGGTGAAGTGCTTCAAATGCTTAGGCTACGAACATATTGCGTCCCAATGTTCAAACAAGAGGATCATGGTCTTGAAAGGTAAAGAAGGCGAAGCTCAAATAAAGAGTTAGAGTGATAGGAGTTTGGGAGACAAGTTGATAAAAGAGGATGTCTATGCTAAGAATCTAGATAAACTTGTAGCTATGACAAATTGACGATCTGACCTATAGGCAAATCTCGAACGAAGGGAAAACTTATTTCATATTCGATGTTTGGTGAATGGAAAGACTTTTTCCCTGGTTGTTAATAGAGGAAGCTGCACCAACGTTTTTCTACTAAGTTAGTGGAGAAGATGAAATTGCCGACCTACCCATATCCCCAACCTTATGGATTGAAGTGGATTAATGATAGGGGTATGGTCCATATGCATAAGAGAGCTCAAATAACATTATGGTAGGATAGTATGAGGACGAGATTGACTTCAATGTGATCCCTATGAATGCTGCAAATTTGCCTCTTGGCCGACTATGGGAGTATGATCAATAGGTGATCTATGATGGCTTCCTTAACACTTATACGATTTGAAATGATGGGAAGAGCTATTGCTTCACCCCCTTGAGTGATGAGGAAATCCAGAGCAATTTGGCAACCTAACCCGTATTCATTGCTTAGCATCAAGGACAACTTCTTTTTGGCCCTATAGTAATGATAGGAATCAGCCTTTGACTATCTTCAAGCCAAGGCTGACCTATCTCAAGTTGATTCCGACCTATCGGAAGCTAAAGTTGACCTGTTCTAACTCGAGGCCAAATTATTCAATGCCGATGCCAATTAGCTTTTGTTGAGGTTGAGCTAATACTAAAAGATTGAGAGAAAGAAAAGGAGCCAGTTGGCATCAAGTTTGTTGTCCACGAGAAGCCGAGAGATTATACAATTGAGGACTCAAGGCAAAGGATCCATTCAGTACGGTATAGAGAGACTAGTACCAACTAATTCTAGTACTTAACAATTATGGGCTAACCTTTCGAATGTCTTGGCTAAGCATCATAAGACTTTAGGGACCCCTCCTTAAACCCAAACATCTAACTATTGATCTCATCCAATTCAGATCTTACTCCTTCCTGGATAAGCCTAATGACTGCATGCTGACTTCTTCTATTAAACATATAATTTTGTATTCATGTACATATTTTCTTTATTTTAATTTTAGGCCCATTCTTCAAGTTTTAAGGCCTTATACATTATTTACTACTTTGCCACTAGGGTTTTAGGACTTGTTATAAATACCAAGGTTTGTAATTAACAGAGCAGAATAATTAGAAAGTGAAGACTATACCTACACTTGACACTTTCCTCTAAAAGTCATTCATGATCTTTTAGAGCTATTACTACCAAATTACTCAATGTTGACTAACTCTCTAATCCTTCTTGCATTTTTATCAATCTTGTTCCTGAGATTCTAGCAAATCCCTTCATTTGAACGAGTTAATATGCCACATCTAACCTCTCATTTAAAACCCGAGTGACATTTGGTGTTCGTGACTTATATTGAACCCTATTTCAAGCTTGACCCTCGATTGTGTTTGTGTTTTAGTGCATGATATCCATACGCATTCACCATCAAAACCTCCCATTTTACTTCTTATTCTTCATCCTCACTTGAACCTTGAATACCGATTTTAGTTTTCGACCCCGCTGCCTAATAGTCCCATCATTAAGGTCTTAAGCCAGCCCATAAGGTGCTTTCCTCCCTTCAATTACTCATAAGGGTTCTAGCTAGCTTACAGAGTGTTATCCCATCTTTAGCATATTAAGTTATCCCATAAGGCGCTTTCCTCCCTTCAATTATCCATTAGGTTTCTAACCAACTCATGGAGTAATGTCTCATCTTTAAGGTCTTAAGCTAGTCCATAAGGCACTTTCCTCCCTTCAATTATCCATTAGGGTTCTAGCCTACCTATTGAGCGTTGTCTTATCTTTAGGGTCCTAGCTAGTAATAGGGCACTTTCAACTAGCTCGAGAAGTGCTTTGCCCTTTTTCCTAGGTTAGTTAGCTTAGAGGAACACGACTAGGTTCCTAATCTATTTTCTTAATTAGGGTTACTAGTCCCCTAAAGATGCTTCTTGCCTAGATTAGTTAGCATGGAGGAGCACGAACTAGTTTCAATTCAATCTCATCATATAAGGTTACTAGTCTCTTAGAGACGCTTTTACCTAGGTTAGTCATCATAGAGGAGCAGTACCAGGTTTCAAATTGATTTTCCTAATCAATTCATAAAGCGCTACCATTTTAGGGTTCTTGTTAGCCCATAAGGGTGCTACTCTCCATTTAGATTCATTTTACGGCTCTTGTTAGCACTTATGGAGTAATATCCCTTACATGCTGACAGAATTCTAACTCATTAAGGTACCTTATTGTTTAGCAGATTAGAGCATGTCGAAACTCTAAAGTTAAGCATGTTTGAGTTAGAGCAATCCCAAGATGAGTATCCTTATGGAAAGTTGCTACATTAGGCAACAAAACTATATAGTGTTCCATACCAAAGCAAACAATACCTCGGCGGGAGGAGTTTCGGCTAGGTCGTTACATATGGTGCCACCACCCTTTACTTAGTGTTACTTTTATGGTCTTGCCAACTCTGAAAGCACTTCCCTTTCCTAAGGGTTTTTAAAGGTTATAACTAGCTCCTAAGGTGCTATACCTTTTTGAAAAACTCATTCTCATGTTTTGGCTAGCTCTTAGAGAGCCATCTTTTTTATTTTCAAAATATTTTTCAGCAAATTCTTGATGGATCGAGCCTAAGATAGCTAGTTAGTTGTAATGCTTCTTAGGACAAATTCATCTCTAAAGCAAAAATGATGTCTCCTTTGTCTTTATAGTAAAGTTGTACTCAAACTTTATCACAAAAAGAGATAGTTATAGACACTCCATTTTCACTCTCTAATAATTTTAGAGCTTCTTATTAAAATAAAAGGAAAAGGGTCCTAATTTTTTTTAAGAAATAAAATATGTTAGGAAAAATAGAAATTTTTAGCCAAGTAAAAGTTTTAAGTTCACAAAATGGGTCATTTCATTTTTTAGGGTTGAATAGTATAAAAGCACATACATATGATTTAAAGGTTTCTAGTCATATTTGAGAATGCTAAAATTTTTCTAAAAATATTAGGGCCCCAATTAGAATTAAATTAATTTTGGAATTAAGGCTCCCAAAATTGTTATAATTTGAAAATCAATTTATTATAGCATAGGTATGTGTCTTTGGGTTAAGTTTTTGATTGGGTTCGGTTTAGTGATAAAAAAGATAAATAACAAAGAAAACCTAATAATAAAAAGAGAGGGAAGGAATTAAAAAAAAAATAGATTGGTTATGAATTAATTTGGGCTCTAAACCTAGCCCATGTATGACAAAATTGAGATCTGACCTAAGTGAAGTGCCTATAACATCTCTTTCTTTTTTTCCTTAGGTACGTATGGAACACGCGGTTCTTAGGTGCATTGCACTTATGATTAGATGTCCTTGTTCCATGGTAGCTCAACTTCTTCTCCTCCTTCCTTTCTTAGTAGCTCTTTGTAGGTCAATTTTTGGCCTGTTTTTCTTTAAGATTTCACCAAATCATTAGTGAAATCTTGGAGATTACATGGCAAACCTTGGATTTGGACTAAAAATAATTCCAAATACAAACATTTGCTTATCTAAATCAATCACAAAAAATTGGAAAAAAGCTTGCAGACATGATTTTAACTCCATTACGATCTTTAAATCTAAGTTATAACAAGTAACTTTTGAGTTGTATTTTGTTGATATAAGCAAGAATGTCATTTTGCTAATGCTTAATATCAACTTGTATCACCTTTTTTTTTTTCCTTAAAATTCAAGATCACCTAAGCTTTGTCTTTAATGGAGGATCTAGCTATTAAAGCTTTTGCCAATCTTAATCAAGGCTAAGAAATATAAATAAGAGCTTGGGTGCTCATTCCTACTATTAGCTACCATCGCCATCCTTTCTCTCTCTCTCTCTCTCTCTCTCATTTTTTAAAGTTTTTGCACTCTAAGACATAGCTCTCTCTCTCTAGAATTCTTAACTCCATCACCATTTTCAAAGTCTATCACCACTACTAGAAGAATCACCATCACATAAGCATGCCATTGCTACCATTTATGTCCTTGGCCATGACTTATAGCTACTCCATCAAGCTTCAAGGGTTTCAACCACCACTCCTTCTTTCGAAACCCTTGTTGCTGCATATTCCTGTCCAAATATATCCACGACACAACACTCACCGCCTTCAAGACCCTAAGACCCCATCACTACTAAAACTCTAGTAGCCCCATACATAGCCCACGTAACCACAACTTCAGTGGCCAAGTGCAACAACCCCATAAATAGCCACTATAGATTACGATGTCATCACCACACAGACTTTAAATAATCAAAACCAAATGAAAGTGGCCTTCCCCATTTGAAATACCCATCAATGCACCCTATAGTGAGCCTATTCAACTATTGCACATCACTAATCCATGTGACTCGAGTACCTAGATTCAAACTTGAAGACCCGACCTACGACTAACCATGACTCATGCTTGCATACTTGACTTAATCCAGGTTAGTTTGCTTTTGTATTTTTTTTCTTTCTAATTTGTTATTACATATATAAACCTTTAAAATCATTGTCCTTTTCTTCTCTTCTTGAAAAAACAAATTATTTAATTTCTATATATATATATATATATATATATGTGTATATATATATATATATTATCTCAAAAAAAGGGCTTTTTCCTACTTAGAAAAAAAATCACTTTTCTAAATAAAAAATAACGAACCCTTTTTCTAAAATTAAGGCCTTTAGAATTTTCTAAAAAGAATGATAAAAGCTCTAAAAGGAAAAATTTTAGAATTATCTCAAAATAAATAAAATGAGTTAAAAACATAAATTAGGTTAATTTTCAAAACTAAAATAAACTAACTCGTTAATGTTTTCAAAATAAATTACGGAAGTTTGATCTAAACTAGTGAGTCTGTAGGTACTCATTTTTAGGGCTAATTAAAATATGTAAAAATTTATTTTTCTCCTTTTGTAAATGATTTTCAAATTTATTCTTCTTTTCTTTTAAGTTGATATGGTCTTATTTATTTTTTTACTTGTAAATATAAATTAGGACGATATTTGAAATATAAAATTAAACTCAGAAAGTCAAAATGGTACCAGATAAAGTTTAATAGGATAACCCCCAAACTCAAGAAATTTGGTTTCTTGAAAATTTTTCTAAAAAAATGTTTTCAAACACACAGGATAGTGGCTAAATTAGAGCTAATTCACCTAATTGGTTCTAATTTAATTATCTTTCCCAGTTTTTTTGAGTGATAACTCTAAAATGTTTTTAAAAATAAAGAAACCAAGTTTTCCTTATTTGAAGTTGAGGATTAAACTAAATAGGCATAGGGTTTAATTTTAATTGAGTTAAGAAAAATGGAAACTAAAAATTCAAACTTGATAATATTATAGGAGGAGTTGTATAGATATATATATATATATATATATACATATATATATATATACATACATACATACATTAACTAATTGATTACATCTAATGAAACCCATAACAACTAATCATTTGTTGATTATAAAAAGTGGGTGCATTGATAAGCTTGTGATAGGTGTCACTTACATAAATATGTAAAATATGTGCTATATGTTAAAATGTAAGAGTCATTATGATAATTGTTAAAAGGATGTGTTGAGTATGTTGAGATATGTTAAAAGATGTTTTGATATGCTTAGTAAAAGAGTATGTTAATGTATATGAAAGATTTGCCTTGTTCTTCTATGATTATTAAGACATACCTTTAAAATAAAGCATATTCTTGGCATGTTGTCATCATAATGCATTAAGGAAAGAAATTTTTCAAGAAAAAAAGAAGCTTATTGCTTTCCATGTTTATCACTTGATAAATGATTGATTATCATATGTTTCAAAGACCTTCTATGACTATTGCTAAGGTTGTATCCTAATGACATCAACACTGGTTTTCTAATGGGATGGACTAGGTTAAACCCCCTCCTCAAGTTGTAATATAGTTTGGGGGGGTGGGGGTGGTTGTCAGGACCCTAAAGAGGGCCTAGTAGGATTACCTATAATTTTCATAACATATGTGCACCTATGATATGAAAATCGCCTTGTAAGTTAGAGATTGCAAGACTCTAAATAATAAATCACTAAGATTACTGATTTTTAAGTAATTAATTTGATGTAACATAACATAACATATAGATAAAAATAACTATAAATATCCGATATCCCACAGTTTCTCAAAACCGCAGAGAATCAGTATCCCCTACCAAATAATAGGACAGGATATGCCATCATTATAAAACTGCAAGAAGAATTAAATTATATTAAATTCTAACATGTGAATATTTTCTACAAAGAGTGTTTATGAATCACCTATAAAGATCTCAACTAATTCTAACACTAATGTAGATATCTTCATCTCGCACTCAGCACTCGAGACTTATCCCCATCCCATCGTATGTAAACCTACAAAAGAAAGGCTATTGGGGAATAAGCTACAAGAGCTTAGTGAGCTATCCTTCGTACCATACTGGCAAACAAGTTATTAAACAAATTGTTACAACCATATGAGTGTATACATACGCAATATGCCAAACAATATATGCAGTTGACTGGTACTGCATATAATATCAGATTTTAACGCCCTCTGAGATAAGGGTTGGAGATTCATCGGCACCAATCACGACTGGGCTCTAGCACTTGGGTTTTTACCCATAACTTTGAATTCCGTATTTCACAAAAATACATTTCCATTTCTAAAAAGTTTAGTAGTTCACAAAGTCCCAAGCCTAGCGGTGAGGTAGCCCCTATAGTCCACACTCACACCCTACAGCAGAGATCTCTAGACTCGACCACTCAGCCATACGGTTGGCATCTCCATCACCTAGTAAGCCCGTAGGTTCGGGTAAGGTCATGTTGTACGAGTGCACCGTATAGAAACACTTTAATATATATAAACAACCCCCGCAAAGCCTCTCTTTATCTCCGCGTGAAGTGATGGCCGGAATAAGTAAATGCAATGCATGGATAATGCATGACCTTTTTAATTTAAGATAAGCCAAACATAATTAGGTCAAATTATGAAGTGATCAATCAATATCAGTAAACCATCCAAATCATATAAAAATCAATCATACCATCAAATTATCAATTATCATATTTAACAATATTTCTTACAATGATCAATCAATATCAAGCACATGCATATCCCGAAACCCCATGCATCAAGTTATTGATATTCAATTTAAGTGCACTAACTACAAACACAAATAAGTATAGAGTCATCGGGAGTACTCACTTGACTATGACGACTCACTCTAGTCGAAATAACCAATCGAAAGATCCTCGCCCTCGTTAGGATCACCTGATCATTACGGGATAACAGGGATAATAAGTAGTTGACTCAACTAATGGTTCTAGATATCTATCTACCTAATTCTACTTAGATTACTATCAGCCCTTATTCGATTAAACCTAATTGTTAATCGTACGTAACTTTTTCATTCTATTTTCAACATTTACGAATTTACAATCGTTTTTCATTGTTTTCGGACACACGTTCACACGGTAATGTTCATTTTGGACGTTGAGACCCGTGTTTTACGATGTAGACTAAATCTATTGAAATTCTAACTATTGAAGCTTAATTATTCCTATTAGCTAGTTTTATGTTCCATTTTAGTAGTTAATGATTTAATTAGCCATTTATTCTTATACTTAGGGCATTTTACATTGGTATTACTAATTTATGTTCTTGATTAAGTTTGATTCAATTTAGAAAGTGTATTAGGGTTTAAAGTTTTGGATCCTAAGTATATGTACATATTTATGTTCTTATTTTATAAGCTTATGCTTATATTATCGCTTATGTCATCAATCGCTTGTATCATTGCTTATGTCATTATTTGCTTATGTTATGGCTTATGTCATCATGTGATTACCTCATTGCTTACATCATTGTTTACTTACCTAAGCCTTATCTCATGATTATGTGTTTTATGTACACTTATGTACACTTATACATAATGTACATATACTTATACCTTTCCTCTACTTATATGTATATTAGTATACTTATACATATACTTATACTTAGACCATATTTATACTTGTACATATACCCATATACCTATACAGTCATATACGTATTTTTGTACAAATTTCGTATGCCTAATTTTCCTCTTAAGAAAACCTTCCTAATTTCATTCCTTTGTGTTTTCAAGTATGTATTTAGTATAGTATAGGTATGTATAGTTAGGATTTTTCTTAATTTAGGTTATGTACATGGTAAATACCCATGTACAAAGATTCCCATACAAGTATTCTTTTGGTATTTCCTTATGTATACATACTTAAGAGCACATACACATGTATTCCTTTCCTCTTCTTCATGGTTCCTAACTTTCTACACTTAAAGATGGGAACTTTATGTCCTAATCTATAAGATCATACATAACACATGTCTATTTGTCTAATCTACCTAATTACCTAACTAATGAATAATAGAAAGTAACTTAATTACATACCTTAGTTTGTGTTGGAATTAAAGAGACAAAATGGAAAGTGATGAAAGTGAAATGGAAGAAGAAAGCTCACAGCAATGGAGGGGGCTTTTGTTTTGTTTCTTTTTGATTTGTTTTGTTTATAGAAGAAGGAGAATGGTGGGGTCTAGAAGGAGAAATAAATGGACGGCAATTAAGAGAAGCGAGAGAAAAGAAAAACCAAAAGAAAAGGAAAGAAAAGCCATCATTAGGTGTTTAGATATTTTCTTTATGCATTAGTGTCTTTTGTTGACTTTAGTCAACATGTGTTGACTTGGACAACTTTCCTTAAGCTTATGCCATTTTGTACACATAATGTAATAATTAAGAGAAATTAAGGGAAAAATTAAGGAAATGAGATATTTGGTGAATTGATTGGTAAAAATAGATGATAAGGTCCTACTTTAGGTATTTATAGCCTATATACATCATTTGGTAAACTACTTAGTGTAACTAGTATGAAAAGTACTAATTAGGGTATTAAGGTTCACTACATTTAACCTAATCTTCAACTATACTTCTAACTCTATATAATACTATCTTAATCATATACTTAAGAGTTGAATGTAATCTATGATTCATTATCTTAGTTTCTAAAGAACTATTTGAGGATTCAAAACCTATATGCATGAATGAAAGTCGTCTCTAACCTTTTACTAGTGGTTTGGCAAAATTACGAGGGTTATATTATCAATTAAGGTTTTAGGGTATATTATGATGAATTCGTACACATATATCTTTAAGGTTATCATTTTAGGGTTTTTATCACTTTTGAATGAAATCTTTAGTGTTTACATACATTTAGGGTAGAAAAGTTTCTTATGCGATTGATTGATTCTTTTAGGGTTTTCACTTTCATTAGCTTTGTCAACTCCTAAATTATCTAACATACTCGAGTCTATTTCAAAAGCTAGATAAAAAATTTTAGGGGTTTACAAGGGTGGTAGGGGAAAGAGCTGCTATGACTTTTAATAGTTGTTAAAAGATTGATGGAAATTTTTTGTATGATGAAAAAAAAAAAAGAATCCTTGAATAGAATAGTTTTCAAATAAATCTAGAGAAACATGTAATGCTATATTCTTTGAGAATCTCTTTTGTGATTTTTTTTGACATGTTTTAATCATGAAAATTTTCAAAGGTTAAAATAATTGTTGTGATTTTTTTTATAAGAAAAGATTAATGATAAGCTTGAGAAATTTGGGTAAAAATGTAAAAATATATGTCTTGTGTATATAAATATATAAATGTACATTAATATATATATATATTAAAGAATGTGCTTCATATGATATCACACTTTCAAAAAAGTATTGTTGTAATGATGGTTGTTTTAATCAAAATGCTAGTAAAATTAGATCAAGCAATTTTTCGTAAGTTGAGATTGGCATACAATGTGCTTGAAAAGGATATTTTGATATGAAAGATCTTTCTATATACTCCATTATTAAAGAAGGTTTATTATTGGAGATGAGTCATTATGATATTCCATAATTGTTAAGAATATATGAGTGAATATGATATTTCTCTAAGTTAGACACATTAAAGCATACCAAGTAGAAAACTGAAATGAACTAGCAAAAACCTAGCTACAACTGAAAGGATGTAATGCACCAATTGATCCATATGGCCTAATGAGCACTTGATATGATGTACAAATGCTCACTAGGGTTATTCACCGTTAATTCTTGCTAAAGGAGTTGGATAAGAGCTGGGAGAGAGAGGGGCTTTCAATGAAAGGAAATTCTATAGAATTCAATTGATTATGTCTGTCGTTTACAAAAATGGGCCTTATATGTGTGGTTGATAAGGTTATAATGGAAGAAAATAAAAAGAGGGAAAATTACATACTAATTTACAAGAGATTCCTAGTACATATCCCATAAGGGCAAATAGAAAAAGGAATAAATAATTTGTTAAAAAAGCATCATCTTAGGATTATGTGTAGTGGGGCATATTCTACTCTAATAGGCAAGTGCACCTACTCAAGTTAGAGTATAGATAAAACAGATTTTGAGTCTAAGTGCCAATCCTACAACAAACCAGTTATGTGAGTATAACTAATTATTTTTAATAGTCAATTACCTAACTTTTAACGATAGAAGATTTAATGGAATAAACTAAGAATAGAAAATAGTGATTGCAATAAAACTAGAAAATAAGAGTAAAGGAACAAAACTAACAGCAAAATAACTAAATACTTAATAACATAATAACATCAAAACATAATTTAACTAGTAAACAAAAAACATTTTCCTTAGTAAATCTTTATTGTTATTTACAACGTAGTTATGGGGGAACTATTTGATTGCTATATCAGCCCATAGAGATTCCTAATTCTATTCCTATAGAAATTGAATTGTAAATTAGATGGACTCATGTTTCTAACTAATTCCTAATCTTTAAATCCTCTCTATCTGAATTGTTTTTGAATAGAGCGTTGCAAGATTGCATTAAGTACTTCAAATTGCTAAACAGTTTAGTCAATCCTAATTCTCTCTAACTACACTCATCTAGCCACTACAGGACTTGTGTCTCTATAGCAAACTTAAACATTAGACTAATAACCTCAATAAATATTAACCTAATGACAATATAAACAGTGTAATTAAATTGCAATAAGCAAAATCATATACTAAAATTCATAAATAAAAATCATGCTTTGAACATAGGGTTCAACAATGATTTACTAAGTAATTAAAATAAAGATGTGAAAACTAAAAGAAAAAGAAGAATAATGGAAAAGCCCCTTTGGTAATCCTAAAATCTAACAACTAATGCTTAAGGGACTCTCTCCCTTATCCTCTTGTAACCTTAGGCTTGAGTATCTATTTATAAGAAGTGGACTTAAGATTACAATGAAAAACTAACAAAAATCGAAGATTTGGAAATCATTGCAACTTTACGCTTGAAGAACATAACCGTGAAGTGTAGGCATGTTCTTTCTCTTCGTGTGAAAACTTCAATTTTCAAAGGAAATTCATGATGATAGAATCATGGATAGGGACCATGGGCATAGTCCTAGACTGTAGTCTCTACTAGACTTCGTTCCTTACTCTAAACTCCTCTCATCACTCTTGATCTATGCTTTCACATCAATAGAGCTCAAAATTACATAAAAATCCTTTAAAGCTTCATGAAATATCCTAAAGTCCTTAAAAACAATAAATAAGCAAATTAAGCTCAAAATAATGTAAAATCAATAAGAAAAGAGTCTAAATCAACACAAAATTATCATTTGAAAATATATACTAAATTCATGTCATTGTCATGTGTAGTCCTTTAGTTGATCGTTTTGACAAAAATGGTAGTTAGCATGCTCAAGTCCTCAATAAGCTTGGCAACTAATTAGATCAATCAACAATGTGTAAGAAGTACAAGTTAGACCAACCAACCTAATGTGGATGAAGTCAAGTTAGTATGGATAGCTAATGAGTGTATAAATGTCTATGTTTTATAGTTGATTTAATAATACTTTTATAAGATTTTTTGGGTGTTTGTATTGGATTCAATGCTTAATTTGATCTTTTTTTTTTTTATTTCAGGCTTTATTTGAAGAGTTTGATCATTTTATACAAAGTTTTAGAAGATTTAAAGAGGATTCAGATGAGTTCTGAAGCCTAGGAGAGAATTACACCCATGAATAATGACAAAATCATGTGCAAAAGATTAAGAAATTAAGAAAGAATTCAATTATCGAGAAGACAACAAGTAAGAGCATTGCAATTTCTAGTTCAATTATTTTGTGATTTTTTAAGTAAAGAAAAATCATGGGTACGGTTACGGCTATAATCTAGGGGTAAACATGTCATTCCTTGCGAATCTTCTTATTTCAAGAAAGCTTTGAAGCCTAAAAGTTGCCTTAAACATGTACTTATATAAAAGGCCTTGTAATTACAATTAGAGATCATGAAGAAAGCATATTATTCTTTTTCGTTCAATTAGATGAGGGTCAGAGAAGAACAACTTTTAGAGTAGTTTTTAGAATTCAACATCAAGAATGGTAAGAGTGATATTTCATCTTAATTTAAAGATTGGAACTCCTTATAGGTTGTTTTCATTCTTTTTAGTATATTCTTGATTTGGATATTGTCTTTTCTATTATTTCTCATTAGTGCTTTATTGATATTGTTAATTAGATCGTTGGATTATTAGTTAATGAATTGTGTTTATTGAAGTCTTTAGTTCCCTAATCATGATAACATACATTTTTGACTCTATTGGAATGTATGTTAACTAAGATTGAGTTGCAAGACCTTTTTTAATTTATTATTGTGAACTAGATAATTTGGATTAAAGAAAGACATAGTGGTATGCTCTTTGATTCAACTAAGATTTAGAAATTGGAGATGATTAGTTTAGTTTATCATTCATTTACTGATACATAAGTAAAAATTTGTTAATCTTAGGTATTTATTCACTTCACGAAAAGGAATTCCATCTAGGGCTTAATTACTTTAAACTAAACTTATTGAAGACAATGTATTCTCACTAATTGATATTTCTAATTATCTAGCTATAATTGAATCTTTTGCAAATGTTGAATATCACAATTAAATTATTTTGTTAGAAGTTTATAGAATTTAATTATTTGATAAACACTTGATTTATTTCTCTAGATTTAAACAAGACTAATACTAATAAAACTTAGTCACTATTCCCTATGTTTTTGACCTGGTTCTCACCAGTTTTATTATTGCATACTAACCTAGTGTACTTGCTAGTAAAAATACAATTTTGTTATAAAAAGTAAGGTTAGGTTAAGTGTATCAACAATAGTTCAATAGATTTACTTGGCAACTAGGAAGCCTATGGTAGTGTTGGGTCATTTGGCTCCCCTAGTCCTACTGGCCTATTCTAGATATAGGCTAGTAGTAATCTTAACCATGACCAAAGTCTTAGGTTTAATGAAGTATAGTTGGCCTTGGACATGGTGGGAATCTTCATCCATGAATGGCTCTTGAGCTAGGACAAGTCGTGTTAGACCTTATAGTTTCTTAGCTCGGCTTTAAGTAATGGGTCCAGGGTATTGATTTGTAGCATCCTCTTAGGGATCTAAGAGATTTAGCCTCAAATCTACATGCTCTTCCTCTACTAGCTCTCCTTCATTCTTTTCTTTTTCTACTAGATGGCGGCGAATCAAGTCAAATACATTGAAAGTTGATGAAACACTATAGTATTTAGATAGTTCAATTTGGTAGGCATTGCGATTGATCTTCTTCAATCCTTGAAGGATCAAGTAGCTTAAGGTGATAACTTGTTCTTTTGCAGATGTGGAAACCTTTCTCGGTTGAGATGGATAGGTCGCCTTGACTAAAATTGGTAGCTCGATAGTTATGGCTACTAATCTAGTGTTGCCTCTCATCAAATTTGGCAATATGCTGCTACAGCTTATAGACTTCTTAGGCTTTATTGACCTCAAGATGATTCTCCTTAGGAGTTACTAAGGTACTAACTAAGTTAAGGAGGATGGTTAAGTTAAGCTTATCAACTACTTCAAATGGTGTCTTTCCTTTGGACCTATAGATAATTCGATTGTATGCGAACTCCATAATAGGTAAGCATAGATCCCATACTCTAAGCTCTTTCCCACAACAAATCAAAGTAGCATAACAAGGGTTTTGTTCATCACCTTAGTTTGTTCATTAGTTTAAGGATGGTTATTAGAACTTAACATGAGCATTGTACCAAGTTTGCTCTATAGTGTTTTCTAAAAATAACTCACAAACTTCGTTTCCTAATCTAAAACAATGGATTTGAAAACTCCATAAAGTTTGAACACTTCTTGCAAAAACAAATCAACAATATATCAAGCATCGTTAGTTTGATGGCATGGTACAAAGTATGCCATCTTGCTAAAATAGTCCATAACCACAAGGATCGAATCCTATCTTCTAGATGTTCGAGACAACCCTAAGACAAAGTTTATGTTGAGGTTGACCTAAGGATAGGTAGGTGTAAGCAGAGACATGTACTCTTTATGTAGCTTCTCTCTTCCCTTAGCCCTCTTGCAAGTTTCATAGTTATCGACAACTTTATGGACATCCTTCACCATACCAGTTATAAACACCCCATTTTTGTCCCCATATAGTTTTAGGAATTTTCAAGAATAAAGAAAAATGGTCCTAATTTAGAAATACAAACAAATTAGTAAATATAGAAAAATATATAAAAAAAGAAAAATAAAAAAAATACATAACTTAGAAAAAATGAAAATGAAAAAAGAAAATTATAAAAATAAAAAAAAATGGAAAAATACAAAAATTAGAAACTTTAAGAAAAATGAATAAATAAAACCTTTTGTATGGCAGAATATTAGAAGGTTTAAGCCTTTTGGTTGGTTTTAGGCTTGGACTTAGTGTTTTAGATTTGGCTTAGGTTCTCATTTTATTGTTATATACATTTTTGCTACGAAGAATAACAGAGAATAGGTTGATAGCCAATTGGTAAGAAGCTTGGTCTAGGCATTAGGAAGAGTTAGGCGTTTGGAGTTCCATTCCCATGATAGGCACTATGTGCCTTTTTGTTCTTTTACACTTGTTGGGCTACGTAGCGCTTACGTAGAAGCTATGGGATCACCTATATGGTGGCACCACGTCAGTACCATGTCAGCATCTTTTTCTTTGTCTTTCTTTCCCTTTCCCTTCATTTCCCACCTTTTCCTACATAAAATTACCTTAGTGTCATCACTTCAAAGGCATTTTTTATTCAATTTTCTTTGTGATTTCACCAAATTAATGATGAAATCAAGAATATCTCTTGGGATATTGATAACACAATATTAGTATATATTTTTTATGGATATTTTGCACTAATTTAGACATTATTCTTCCTAATTTTGTGATAATTTAAGCTTTATTTGTTTATTTATTTTTTTTTAGGGATTTTGAGAGTACTTCATGAAGTTTTCAAGATTTCTTAGGAAATTTTGAGCTTAATTGAAATAAAAGCACAAATTAAGAAGTGAAACGCAGAAATTTTGAGCAAGGAACGAAGTTAAAAAAAGATTATAGTTAAGGACCACACTCGTAGTCCCTACTCGTGATCCTCTCATCATGAATTTCTTTTGTAATTAAAGTTTTTGCATGAAAAACAAGAACAAACCTAGCCACCACGGTCATGTACTCTAGGCCTAAAGTTGCGATGATTTCCATATCTTCTATTTTTGTTAGATTTTGGTTGTAATTTTAGGTCCACTTCTTATAAATAGACACTTAGGCCTAAGGTTAAAAAAAGTGGGAGAGAGCCCCTTAAGTATTAGTGTTAGGTTTTTAAATTACAAGGACTTCTCCATTATTCTTCTTTTCTTTCTAGTTTTCATGTCTTCTTTGAATAACTTAGTAAGTTGTTGCTGAAACTTTTGTTCTAAGGGTGATTTTTATTAATGAAATTCAATCCATGATTTGGCTTATAGCAATCTAGTTACACCATTTTTATTGTCATTGTATTAATATTTATTCAGGTTATTAATTTAATGTCTGAGTTTGCTGTAGAGTTGCAAGGCCTTTAGTAAATAGATAAGTATAATTAGAAGAGATTGAGTATACTAAGAGTTTATGCATTGAATCTTTCCAAATTAAGGTAACCTAATAATGGGATCCAAATGCTTAATGCAATCTTGGAACACCTTATTCAGAAGTGATTTAGGTAGAGAGGGTACAGTGGTTAGAAATTAGCTAAAGAAGCGAGTCTGGCTAATTTAGAATTTAGAATTAGATTCCCATAGGAATAAGATTAGGAATCTCCATAGTCCAATATAGAGGTTGAGATTGAATAATCCCCTAGAGTTAGGTAGTAAACAACAGTAAGATTTGCTAAGGAAAATGTTAGTTCTTGATTAATTCATGTTATCATGTTATTAAGTTATTCATTTTTTATGTAATTAGTTATTTTGTTATTTCATTATTAGTTAATTGTTTTAAATTAAATTCCTTGTCTTTGGTTTAATATTTTATTACAACCTTTATTTTCTATCTTTAGTTTGTTTTATTAAATCTTTTATGTTTAGAAGATTACGTAATTGAATAATTTATGGGTATCACTACTAAAAAAAAAAACTAGATATACTCATATAACTGGTTCTTTTACGTAAAGAATCCATTTTAATCTATACTATAACATGACTAAGTGTGCTTACCTAATAGAGTGATATGCCCTATTAAGTTTTTAGTGTTGTTGTTGGGGAATAAAAAATAGAGTAGTCTAATTTGGAAACTAGCAAAACTTTAGATTTATTAATTACCTTAACATACTTGTAATATTCCTTTTCCTTAGTTATTTAGATATCATATTCTCTTTCTATAATATTGCTAACTTTTGAATCCTTTTAGCTTATGACAAGAAGCAACAATAGAAGCTTGGTAGACTTTGACCCAGAGATTGAGAGAACAGTATGACATTTTCGCACAAGAAATCATGACATCGTGAGTCAAAGATTACCACTTCAATTAAAGGAAGAGTTAGAAAATTTAGAAAGTGAGCAAGAATATATGGCCTTGAGCAATAGAAACAACAACAACAATGATGAAGCCAATAAGACACTCGTGAAATTCACAAAGCCAACGGTGATTGGGGCTGAATCCAACTTTGGAAGACCTACAATTTAGACTAATTTTTAGATTCAATCTAATGTCATCTAGATGGTCTAACTACATTTCCAATTCAACATATTGGCTAACAAGGACCCTAACAACCGCATCTTGAACTTTCTAGAAATCTACAATACATTCGAGATTAATAGTGTCTCAGATGACATGGTAACATTAAGGTTATTTCCATTCTCTTTGCGAGGTAAGGCTAAACTTTGGCTAAATTCTTTACCTAAAGGCTCAATCATTATATGGGAATCATTAGTAAAAATATTTTTAAGAAAATATTTCCCACCTACTAGGGCTAGGAAAATTAGAAATAATATTTCTACTTTTGTTCAGTTTGATGATGTGACTCTTTATGATACTTAGGAGAGCTACATCATAGACTACCTCATTGGATGCAAATCTAAATGTTGTAGATGGCGAAAATTAGAAATAGTATTTCTACTTTTGTTCAATTTGACGATGAGATTCTTTATGACACTTGGAAGAGATTTAAGGAATTATTAAGAAGGTGTCCACATCATGGACTACCTTATTAGATGCAAATCCAAATGTTTTATAATGGACTCAATTATTCTACACATCAAATTATTGATGTCGCAATTGGAGGTACCCTAAGTGCTAAGACACTAGAGGAGACCTAAAAGCTAATTGAAGGCATGACAATGAATAATTTGCAGTAGAATAATGTAAGAGCCAAAGTGAAATCATCTAAAAAATATGAAGTTGATTCTATGACCATGTTGATTGCACTAGTTGAGAATTTAAGTAAAGAGATAGATGGCTTAACAAAACCTGTTAATTTAGTGCATGATGAAGTTTTAAATGATATGGAGAATGTAGATTTTATCATTAATCAATCTGCTAACAATCCTTTTAGTAACACTTATAATCCAGGATGGAGGAATCATCATAATTTTTCTTAGGGAGACCAACAAAAGCAGTAGAATTGCAATACATAACAACATCATAGTTCCCCTAATGTCAAGAATCATTGAACCAATTTATCTAGAGTTTAGATTCGAGATTTCGAACCAATGAAGCCATACTAAGGAACACGAAAGAATCATTAAGGAATTTGAAGAACCAATTAAGCTAGATGGCAAGATCAATTGTTGAAAGGCTACAAGGAAGCTTGCCTAGAAACACTAAGCCAAATCCCAAACTAGCGAGTACAAAAACAAACAAAGGGAAAAAAATTATCAACCATCGAGCTAATGAAGTAAAACAAAAGCGCTCCTTGTAGGGTTACCTAATTTTAGTCGATCTTTATTTTTAATAGTTTCATTTATTTTGTTTTATTAATTCAAGTTGTTAATTTTGAGTTAGTTTTTGTCCTGCTTTCAATCATCTTTTCATTAAAGTAGTAGTTAGGTAAAATTAGTTACTGAATTTGTCATCTAATTAGATTGTTACTTAGTTGGGATTTATGCTTGATTCGATACTAAAACTTTTTATTTTTCATAAATTTCAGGAATCAAGTTGAAGAAATTTAGTTTAGCATGAATTTTCAATTTATAGAAAAGATTAAGGCCAAAGTCCATGTCCTTAGACTTGGATCGTGATCCTCTCATAATTTAATTAGAAAGGAAGTTGAAAAAATTACAAACAAGAAGAACATGGCTTGGACAATGCTTATGGTCTTTGGCCATGTACAAATTATTGCAATTCGATACAAAAGGAAGGAACACAACGATACTCCATGGCCATGGTCCTTACTCATGGGTGGCATTGGATTCAAAAAGCATAGGTCTTCTCTTTTCTCATTCTATATTCATTTTATCTCACTAACACCTACATTCCTTTCTATTCTCTCTTTACTCTCACTAAAACTACTCATAAAGCCCTTCCATTTGAGCACAAAATCAACAAATCCATAGTATGTACATCAACGTTACTTTGTTATTACCTTAGATTTATTGTTATAATGTGTAAAAGTTCAATTTTTAGTTAGGTTTTTAGGGAAGAAACTTTTGTACGCATTTGTATAAATCTAGATTTCTAGGAGTGAACTAGTGTAGACAATGCAATGTAGTGTGTTATTTGTTGATTATGTCCTAAAATCCTTGAGAAGGATGCCTACTTTGTGAAGATTAGATGAAGGAAAGTGATAGAAAGGACAACAAAGTGATAGAAAGAGAGAGAAAGTGATTATTTGTGCATATTGATAACTTTGATTCATATTGAGAAAGAAATTTGTTGTGCTTGGTGTTTGTGTACATTGTAGAATTCATGGATGATTGAAATTTAAAGAAATAAGTTTCTAATTGAAGTATACTAAATATTAGTGTTCATGTTAATTTAGATGATAGAATAATAGGTTGAATTTTAATTCAGAAAAATTGCTAACCTATAGTTTTATTAATCAAGGATGATAATAACCTAATATTTCAATATAATAGAGTTCATTAGTTTACTTATTAAACCAAAATTTTAGGGGGAAACTTGCATAATCAATGCTAAAGCTTATAGGGATCATAACATTTGATTTTGAAACTATCCCATAAATGTGCTAATCTATGATTCTAGCAATCTAGCATTGTATGTTGTAATCGTATTTCAATACCTTAATTCCTTAGTGTATTAATTAGCAATGAAATAGGTAAGAATGTCATGGTTCAATTAGTGGATTATCTTTGTAGCATGAATTATTATTGTTATCACATTTAAACTTCTCTTTTGTTTTTTATTTCAAACAATGCCTAGAGTTAAACCAGTAGCTCACAAAAACTCTGGTGTAGTCTTACAACCCCCTCTACTCACATTCAAGCATGTTGGCAAATTTAGAGGATGGGACCGATTGTTGACCATCAACGAGCTGGTAAATAGAGAGCTCACCTTAGAGTTCCTCAACACTTTTAAGTTAGGTATCAATAACCTTACTCGGGGTAGGTAGAATACATTTCATTTTAGATGCTATAATCTTGAGGTCACCATGCCTATAGATGATTTTGGTGTCCATATGGGGTTTTATGCTACTAATTAAATTATAATGCAAGAATATATGGACTTACCATATGAACTACCCTAAGGTTTATTCAATTTTACTTCATGGAATAACTTATCTAGTCGTGAGGGAGGTATTTATAATCTTTGAAAGTCAAAAGGCATTTAGTCTATGTGATCCTGCTCTTAGGTTGGTACACTATGTATTAGCTAGAAATTTCGCTAGTAGAGGCAATAGTCAGGTGGTTAGTGAAAGGGACATTCTATACTTACATAATATTGCTAATTGTCAAACCCTAAACTTAGGACTTAGGATGGCTTAGTTCATGAGAAACCAAGCTAATGAGAGATGGTCCATGTTTATTTTCGCAGGCCCCTTCATAACCTACTTAGTGAGGAGCTATCCTAGTCTTTACAATGAGGCATGCATGAGAAGGATGAAAGCTCCTGTTCCTATCATCTATGATGCAATCAGATCCATGCACTTGCCAAAAGTACTAGAGTTACCACATGAACTGGCAAGTGAGGCTACCTCATGATCCTCTAGGCTGCGAGTTGAGTCTTCCTCAGTGATTGCCACTTTTAAGAAATTAGTGAGAAATCTTTTTAATAGGTAGTGGAATTTACAACATAAGATAGAACTAGCCTTAATCTAATAGGAGGTAATTATGACTCACTTATAGATTTAGCCACCACCACTACCACTAGTGCCTGAGTTAGACTCTACAAAAGAATCCATTAGAGAAGAAGAGGAGGAAGACGGGGATGAAGAATGATCTCTTTTTATTTTTTAAAAAAAGACTTGGTTTACGTTATTTGTTATTTAGATGACTATAATATCTGACTAACTTTTGATTTTCCTTTCTGACTACTTCATCTTTTATTTGTCAAATTACAAGATACTAACTCTTTAGATATATGAATTAGCGGTAGTTTATTTAGTTGTTTTTCTTAGTTAACTTTTTCTTTTCTTTTTCTTTTGTTAGTTCATTTTGGTGCAAAAAGCAAACCAGGTGCTTAATAGTTTGTTAGAAATTAGCATTTGGACTTTACTCTTTCTAAAAGAATCTAACAATAAAATTAGGAAAGTCCTAGTTTCTTTTCTTTTCTTTATTGTTTTTATTGTTAGTCTTTCTATCTTCCACTAGATGTTTGGTTTACATGATTATGTACATTGAGGATAATGTACAACTTAAGTATAGGGGAAGAATAGATTATATGTGCTAATATATGTGTTCACTTAAGCTTTTGCTAAAACGTTTTCTTGCAAATTTTTCAAAAATCTTAGAAATTTGCAACCCCCATGTACATAAGAAGACATAATTCTTTTTCTTTCAAAACTTCCCAATTCTTTATGAATTTAGAATACTTTACTAAATTTCAGTAATTATATCTTTAGGATTCAAAGTTCCCTTTCTCTTAAGTTTAGACTTAGGGTATAAACTAACTTAATGAGCATAGAGGGAAGGCTAAGGCCATAGAGCTTGAGCTGTAAAAGGGTGTTAAACAAAGCTCAAGTTGCAAAACCTAAGAAATCAAATGCTTTAAGTATTAGGCTTTGGGCATATTTCTAACCAATGCCATAATCACCGTCTGAAGATGATTATAGGGGAAGTACCTCGAAATGAAGTTAAGAGTAGAAGTGAAGGAGAGAAGAATGCTAAGATTGAATAGTTGAATAAGTCTAAAGAAGAAAACCTGAAAGCTATTGTTTGACTTGAACAAGGTCATTACTTCAACTTAGTCATCAAGAGAGTACTATGTACCTCAACAACATAAGAGAATGAGTAAAGGAAGGATCTCTTTCATATCAATTGTCAAGTTTAGGGTAACTTATGTGTTGTAATCATTGATGGCAATACTTATACCAATGTCGTCGCCCAAAGCTCAGTTAACGCCTTGAAGTTACTAGCTAAACTACACCCTTGACCTTATAAGATCCATTGGTTGCATGAAAAAGGAGGCTTAAATGTAACTAAGCAAGTGTGTGTTCCAATCTCCATTAGTGACCAGTATAAGGACCAAGTGATTTGTGATGTTCTTTTGATGTGTGCTTCATACTTACTTCTAGACCAACCTTAGCTCTTTGACTTGATTGTGACTCATGATGGGTATAAGAATATGTATTCCTTTCAAAAGGTTAGGAAGAAGGTTGTCCCATGAGTCCCAAGGAAGTCCATAAAGCTCAAACATAAATATCCCGAGTTATTTGAAAGAAGTCTTTAATGCTATCTAGTGCTAAATTCTCTAAGGCCACTAGGATAGAAGATCATATGTTTTTGCTAATAAGAAGATTATTGAAGTTAAAAGAGGCTGGAGCCCTGCTGAATGAAGTTCATGCATTACTTAGTGAATTCGCCACCTATTTCTCGATGAACTAATGAAGGGATTACCACTGATTGAAGGGAATGAGCATTGTTTAGATCTCTAATGCAAAGCTGCCTTACTTAACCATCCTTCATGTAGGCTTAAATCAAAATAGGCTATTGAATTGAAGAAGTAGTTGAAGGGCTCATTAACTGAGGATATGTATAAGAAAGTATGAGCCTTTTTACCATACTTGTTATATTGGTTTCCAAAAAGGATGAATCTTGGTATATGTGTATAAATAGTAGAGCCATTAACAAAATCATTATCAAATACAAGTACCTTATATCTCAAATGAACGACATGTTCGATGGGTTGCGTGTTGCATTATTACATCTTGACTTAGCATGGAATGTACCATAGCTAATAAATGTGTTAAATTACACATTTATTTTCTCCAGAATGACACATTTTAGGCATTTTAGAGAGTTTTACTATTATTTTTGAGTTAAAGTTGCTAAAATGCATTTGTTTCGATCAATTTTGTTAAGATTTGGAAAAACGATCTAAATATAGCCTCATACTATTTGTACCTGATCTCAAGTATCTATCTAAACAAAAGTTGGAACTCATTTCAATTAATTACCCTTCTTGACAGCAAGCTAAATTAACAACAGCACAATTGTTGGGGGCATATTTTTTTATTTTGAGCAAGCACAGTTACAATTGTAGCAAGCTTAGGAGCTCATTTAAAAGAAAAGGAAGACAACAGAGAGCAAAATTGAGGTGTTAAATAGATTAATTTGAGAGTTGGACTAAGATGACTAGCTGATCTTAATCACATAGAGCAAACCAACAACTGATTCACATAGCAGTTGAAGAATCAACAACTCATGTAGAAGTGCGAATTTCATATATTTGCATAACATACGTTAGATTAGAGCAACTCTTAATTACATTATGGAAGAGCAAATATTATGGTAGAAGAAGACTCTAATTTTAACTCCAAACAGTTGAGTTCAAGCTCCTCATGAAGGGAGAGCTATTGTTCGTATATGTAACAGTTAGCAATTAGAGCTCCATTTGATGATAGATAAGCTACGCACATTCAAGTTCCATGAAGAACAGAGTTGCACCAAACCAACTGATCCATTCATATAAGATCCAACATTAGACAAGGGCTAAGCTGATGTAGAGCTCCTTCAACCAAAGACAAGCTGCAATTAAATAAGAACAACAACTTCTAACCTCAATTGTTTAGCACTAGTATTGACCAAATGAGAGACTCATGAGTTGAAATTTCAAAAGTGAGCCACTCCATGAATTCAACAAAGCATCCACAGCAGTCATGGCACTTTAATTCTCAAGCGTAGTAGCTAACTGAACCAAAATAGTAACTGCTATCCGTAAAGCTACAAATTTAACTCAATTGATTCGTAAGTAGCAATGTATGAACTTTAAGTGTGAGTCTTCAACCAAGCTTCACTCATTAGCACAAAACTAGGCACCAAGCCATCTAATCAAAGCAATTGAGGATTTGAACCTTAACAAGCTACTGTTCTGATGTCATGCAACCCTTAGTAACTGAACTTAATTGCAGAACATGCAGCACACCATGCCTTGTGCTCCAACAATTCACAGCAAAACAACTCCAATGCCAAGTAACCAATTCGAGAGCCCCTTGTCCGATTGTGTAACCAGCAGCACACTAAATTGAGCTGCAGTTGTAGTCCAAACGTAGCAACCTAATTTGGCTAAGAGCAGCCAGTAGATAATACCTACCAAGCGATTAGCCACAACACCTAAATTGTCAAGCTACAGTAGGCTAACAAAACAAACGACAAACCCGAAGTTCCAATTGACTGAGAAGCTTCCCAACAATAGAACATTCCCAAACCAAGAGCAGCAGCTAAAGCATAAGTTCAAAACAACCAATAGCAGCTACTTTCCAAACTCTACACGAATAGCACACGAGTAGTAGAGCAAAGTGCTTTCCACACACTGTAGTAGCCCATACATTCATTTCCACAAGCTAAGCTTCCAAATCAGCAACCTCATATAGCAGCCAAGAAACTCAAACTTACTCCAACTTGAATTTGTAGTAGTAGCACATGGCAAAATTCAAGCTTCGGTACAGCAACCAAACAAACAGAGAGAAGCAGCAAAGCTTCACCGATCTATAGCAACAAGTCAGGTGAACCATGCTGCGAGCAACAACTGAACAGCAACCGAAGCTTCCTATCGAGCTCATCATGAACTCCACGGCCAAATAATTGAAGAGAAGCAACTAGACTAGGCCATGGACTTTACGGACAACAACTGTAATGAACAAAGCAAGGATTGAGAGCAGCAATTCCACGCAACCAGAATAGCACCCTATTTGAAGAATTCTACAACTAGTCAAATTGAGGTCTAGAATAAATTCAGTGAAGAAAAATCTGCATTCCATATCTATATTGTGTTAGGCTTGTAGAGTTTCATTTTTAGCTGTTTTTATCGCAGGCTATGGCTCTAATTGGTAGAAGTCAAATGACAACTGCAGCTGAGAACCATCCGAGAACAGTAGCTACAACACTTCTTAGACACCTGCTGTAGAAAATTGCAGCTCCCATCTGAGCAGCAGCTAGCAAGTCCACCGAACCAAGCAAGCCGAGAAGCTCTCCAAACAGCCACAGCAACTCAACTCCCTTTGTTAAATTTGCAGCAAGTCCAAGAGCAGCAACATGTCGAGAATTTTGATTTTCAGCAGCTACGAAGCACCGCACAACAGCACCTTATAGTATACTTCTTACTGCACCATAATAGGCCGAGAGCTCCAAATGGCATCAACTAGTGAGCTCTAAAGTCAGTTGCAATTTACTAAATCCTACGGCCAAATAAGTGCAGTACAGCAACTGGACCATGGTTGGTGACCAAATGGGCTGCACACGTGATTAACAACATTCTTAGAACGTAAGCCCATGGTTCACTTAGCAATTAACTGTAAAAGTTTGAGGAGTTCTGAATTTTCAATCGTCAAGAAGGCATTATATGGGCAGGAGTTAATATTTTTTTCAACATGTCAGCACCAGCCCACTAGTCAATATGATTTTGACAGCAACATGTGGGGGGCTATGCGTTTGCCATCTTTGGAAGTGAGGCCTCATCAGATAATAGCCCACTTGTTATTTTGACAGCAACATATAGGGGCTGAAGTAAAATAGCAGAAAATGTAAGCCACGGTGGAATTTCTTATCCAAATCCAGCAGCTGATGTGAGGGTTTATATAAAAAGAAAACAGTAGCCGAGAAGAGAGTTTTACGGAGGGGACGAGATAGAATAGAGTAGCCAAGAGTGGTAGAAGAAAGAAGCCGAAAACAGGGAGAAGACGTACAATAGATTACGGATTTTAGAGTTTTGTTTTTTTAGCAGAGTGAAGAATAAAATTTTCTTATTAATTTGAATGTTTTTTTTAATTTCAAGACTCTAAATCATTTTATTTTAACTCATTAGAAGACTACTCTGGGTTTTAAATAAATTAAGATTTGTTGATTCTATATCAGGTTTTAAGATTAAACATACTAATCGAGGTATTTTCTTTTCCTTTTTTATTTCAATTTATATATATCTTGATTTGTTTGGTTTTTGTGATGTGATATTGTATTTAATTTATTTGGGTTTTATATTGATGTATTTGATGAGTTGATGTATTTTGTATATTATTCCAACATCGATGTTAAATATTTGGGTATTTTTCTATTGTGTTCATCGTCTAGTTATTTAGTACTTGGCCATTATTTTTTTACTAGATAGAGTTATAGGATATCTAGGAGAATATCAATAACTTGTGTTAAATATAACTTGAATTTTTTAAAAAGCTCATTATAGGGATATGCGGGTTTTAATTAAATTTATGAACTCACACACTCAATGCGGCTGAAAATATGGTTTGGGTCATGGCGACATGCATAAATCATATTTCTAACTAAAATAATAATTTTAATATAAACGGATTATTATTTACTTGATAATTATAGATAAATTGTCTTAATGGATGAATTCATGCTATAATTAAAATTCCGCTACTCTAGAAAATGGGCGAGTTATAGTAAGTTTAATTAAATCCCTTTTAGTCAATTTCAAATATCAATTCAAATGAGAGTAGATTTGCAAATCCTAATTTGATCCCTTTTTTATCTCCTAAACCTAGAACCCTCATAGTGTTCATCTTGTTATTTAGTTTAGTGTTCATCTTGTTATTTAGTTTTTACATACTTTTAGTTCAATTAACGATAGCTTAGCTTAGAGAAAAATTCAAATAATTTAATAATGAACGCCTAACTCCTTGTGGAATACGACCTTGACTTACCATTTGTACTACTTTTACGACCCGATACACTTGTCGATTCATACGCTTATGTTAACAAGTCAGTCAATTGCACAGGAATACCTGTTGAAAACTTAACTCAACTTACTCATTCATCAAAAGACAACTTTGTTTAGATGATAAAGGAATTGCTATATCGGAGTTTAGTTGGATATTCTATTACAACTTTTGTGCACATAATAATATTTACATCAAAATGTGAACCAGCTTTTTCTTTTGTCATCTTCACAATAGTAGGACTCCCAACTTAGTAAAGATTCCTTATAAAAATTGTTGATTTTGACTCATGCTCTCAATATACATCCCCCTATAATGTTGGGCCCTTCATGATGCTATTAACCTAAGGATAAAACATTTTATCTCCTCAGCTATTAAAGCTAAGTGAGAGTGGATAATAAACAATATAATATAAACAATATCACAACTGAAACATTTCAATCATAACTAACAAGTTCATCTTTATGCATACATTAGCCTAACTAGGCATTTATTGCTAATAATGCAACATGCTATGCTCATATACGTGGAATGCATCAGTACCGATATCCTATGCCCTCTAATATCTACACCCGGTTTATTGACATAACTAGGCATCTAGATACAATGTCTTGGAACCTGAGGCAACAAGCCACCTAGGAGTAAGACCCCTAACTTTGTTTTACAAACTTTAGACTACACACTGTAGTTCACCAAATCAAAGAGGCAACAAGGCCAAATTAGACTACACACTGTAATCTATAAAATCTAACTATCAAAATATTTAAGATATTCGAGTAATGAGAATGTATATGCTTCTAAAAAACTAAGTTCATAAAGCTACAATTTTTCTTAATCACTTGAAAGCCTTATTCTAAAAATTCTGACCCGTAGGTCCCTTTTATGCTATGCCATACCATGGCATGCTATGCAATGCAATAACAACTCAAGTATATCATTCAACACCATCAATCTTTTTGTTCAACCTAGTTATCTAATTTTAGTTTTTAAACTCTCTTTAGCGAAATTCTAGTATCTTACTTAGGGTTAACTTAAGTGAACATCTAAAAGATTGAGTTAATAATCTCTTAACTTTCTAAGTTAGTATATTCATTCATAATGTCACATCAATACCCAACATAACAACATAACAGTTTAACCAAGATGTAGTTACAATCATTCAAAATCACCACATTAGTATCCATCATAGTAGTATATCAATTCACCCAAGATATAGCCATATTCAATCAATAGAGCATCAAACATCACATAATGTTATGAGTAGCAATATATTTACTTTAAGCATGGGTTAGATTCACTTACTTAGGTTTACTAGTAACGCAAAATCCTAAACTTGATGGCCTGATCCTTACTTACTTATCATACTTAAGAAAATATAAACACAGTCCTTAAGTTAAGTATAAGTCGAACTTAAACTCTTATAAGCTTTCATTACCACATTTATAAATTTCATTTAACCGTATCTTATTAATTTCTTATCTGATTTTGGTAAACTTTATATTATTATGATCATTATTTTGAGTACTATTAAGATATTAAGCTCAAAAATACCCTTTTGTACTACTGACTCGACTGTACATTACTGTAACTCCATAATTGATCCTAATAAGCTTTAGTACTAAACTAAAAACCCTAAAAATTACACTTCCCAAACTTACCCATAAACCTTTAATATACCCTAATGTGTCCATTTTACATGAGTTTGACAAGTATTTACTAATACTAATTACTATATTACATATTAAGTCAATATATAAGCTAATATTAGGAAAATACATGATAAATAGTATATGTGCCCGATTAATTCCACGAAAAATCATATAGACTTAAAATATATATATAGTTTAATTATTAGCTATGAATTATACTAAATTGACCATTATCTATTTTTACGAAAATAGTGGTTTTAGCTCAAAATAATTGAAAATTAAGGAAAATAAAAAAATTTATGTGTGAGATAAAAACTAAGTGTTCCAAATATATCTCCAGAAGTCAAAACATGTAGGGCTCATTCATTAATTTCATCAATGACTAATTATTTTAACAAATCAATAAAATTGGTAGTTTTATCCAAAATAATTATAAAAAATTGTAAACATACTTAATTTTGAAAATTATTTTTACCAAAATTAAATATATATATATATATATATATAGTATATTGTATACAAAAATTGAGCTTGAAACAACATTATCTAATATTTAGAAAAAATAATTCAATTTTCACCCAAACAGGGCATTTTCTTAACGACCCTATAGTTACACTAATTATTTAATTAAAATAAAATTATTATATTAATCTATGTCTAAAATAACCACAACCAAATTTGATAATTAATTAATAATATTTGATAATTTTAGAAATTAGAAGAACTTATGGGTAGAAAATGGGTTTGCTTAAACTAGCTACCTTCGACCACCCTTTAGCCACCACTCCTTACCAAAAACATCTCTCTCATAGCCAACCTTCAAACCACTGAGTTGCTTTACATCAGGTTGTAGCTAGCCTATTGAACCGCCCTAAACTTGATTCACCCTTATTTTTGTTTTATCTTTATTTTATTTTTCTCTAATATTTCTAAATTATGTTCCTCTTTTTTTAGGGTGCTAAAATATTGTAAATGAAGGTTTGGGTCCTATTTATAGGTTTTCAAGTTTGTTTGATTTAATAAAAATTGGACATGTGTTTACTACATGTCATTTTTCCCATTTCTCTAGGCATCATGTGTCATTCTCTAGTTAATTAGGTATTGACTCATGCTTTCCAACTTGTATCTTGCTGCCATATCATTTAATGGCTCATAAATTCATTTTTTTAATTAATTTTCCATTATTTTATATTATTTTGATAATTTATTATTATATGTATATATTTAATACATATAATGCATATCACATGTAAATACATACATATTATATATAATTCAACTTCATTTATTATTTTTGAAAGTTAATTAATTTATCTCTAATATTTAACTATATCTAAAAGTTTGAATTTTACGTTTTCAATATTCATCAATTTTATCGATAAATTGATGTTTTTATTGAATTAATCCTTTTATATAGTTTATTTCAAGAAATTTATTTTACTAGGATACTTCGTATAACTTTTCTAACTTTACTATAAAGTTTGAACTAAAATTGATAATGTTACTCAATGTTTTAAATTTAAGGGCCTAAATTCTAGAGTTATTATATTGGCTCAAAATCTTAGGGTATTACATATACGAATTTTTTCCAAGGTCGATTTAAAGAGTGGTTATCATCATACTCACATGCAACTTGGTGATGAGTTGAAAACAACATTCAAGACCAAGAATGGCCTTTATGAATGGCTAGTCATGCTGTTTGGTCCCACTAATGCCTTAAGTAGCTTCATGCAACTTATGAATCACGTGTTAAGACCCCTCAAGTGTGTGGTGTACTTTAATGACAGTTTGGTATATAATACCAACCTACAATCTCACGTTACACCCCTAAGGGAATTCTTTAATAATTTCCTAACTAAAAGGTTGCATGAAAACCTGAAAAAGTATACATTTTTCTAAAAGGAAGTAGTATTCCTTGGATATGTCATATCAAATGGGGATATTTGTGTTGATCACAAGAAAGTGTATGTTGTACTTGACTACCCTATGCTGACTTATGCTACCGGTGTAAGGTGCTTCTATGGCTAAGCTTCATTATAACAAAGATTCACTTAGAATTTTAGCTCTATTGTTGCACCTCTTATCGAGTTAATGAAATGAAATGCTGAGTTCAAGTGGATAGATAAGGCTCAGAGGAATTTCGATGAGATTAAGGCCAAGTTTAACTTCAGCCCTTGTGCTAGCATTACCAAACTTTGACAAGACACTTAAACTAAAGTGTAATGCATCAAGAATAAGGAATGGAGCCATGCTAATGCAAGATCGGTAACCCATTTCTTCCATTAGTGAAAAGCTCAGCAAAGTTACATTAAATTACTTAATTTTCAACTAGGAGTTTAATGCCTTCATCCAAGCCCTTAAGACTTGGCAACATTACTTGCTACCTCAAAAGTTCATTATGTACACTAGCCATAAGTCCTTAAAGAATTTGAGAGGTTAGTAGAAGCTATCTCGATGACATATTAAGTGGGTTGAGTTTCTAAAGACCTTTTCTTATATGATTAAGTACAAGAAATGGAGTTCCATTGGAGCAGCCGATGCATTGTCATGTCAACATGTACTTATCACAACTTTACAAATGTGAATACTTGGGTTTGGTATTCTGCCCAAGTAGTATGTTGTCGACACATTCTTTGAGCCCATTATGACCAAGTGTAGATTATGAGTTACATTAATGGGTTTTACTTGAGTAATGGCTTTTTGTTTAAACAAGGCTAGCTATGCATTCCCAATAGCTCGACTAGAGAATTATTAGTGTAGAAGCTCATACTTGGGGTTTAGCTAGACATTTTGGTGAGAAGAAAAAACATGAAACATTTCTATTGGCCAATAATGATGAAGGATATTCATAAGGTTTTAGAATGGTGTGAAGTATGCAAAAGAGCTAAGGGAAGGAGTGAACCACATGTGAATATATACCCTTACCCATCCTTGAACAACCCTAAAGCAGCCTAAGCATGGATTTTATGCTTAACCTACCTAAGACTACTCGGCAAAATGATTCTATTATGGTGGTAACGGATTAATTCAACAAGATAGGTCATTTCATCCCTTGCCACAAGTCTGATGATGTTTTTGTTACTAACCTCTTCTTATAGGAAATTGTATGTTGTATGAGGTTCCTAAGAGTATAGTGTTCGATCATGATTCCAAGTTCACTAGTATCTTTTAGAAGACACTGTAAGGAAAGCTCAAAACCAAGATCATGTTTGGCATCTCTTATCATCCCCAAATAGATAGCTAAACCAAAGTAGTGAATAGAACATTGGGCGCTTTATTTACTGTAAGCTATTTGTGCACAAAAATCTAAAGGACGAGAACTTATGTATATAAGTTGTTGAGTTTTCCTACAATCAAACCACCCATAGCTCAACAAGTCAATTACCCTTTCAAGTTGCTTATGGTGATAATCTGAGCTTACCTTTGGACATGATTGTTAAATTAGGCCCTAGAGAAGAGTGCCTGCAAGGTGTGAAAAGAGTTGAAGAGTTTTAGAGGCTACATAAAAAGGTTGCTGAATAGTTATCAAAAACTATATCTAAGTAGATATGATACAAAAATGCTCACTAGGGTCACTTGATACTAACTCTTGCTAAGGAGTTAGATATCAGTTAGGATAGAGAGGGTCTCTTATAAATATAGGCCTTGTATATGCAGTTGCTAAGGTTGTACTGGAAAGAAAAGACTAAAAAATGGTAAATTACATAATAATTTATAAGAGGTTTGTAGTACATATCCTATAAAGACAAAAAAGATAAAGGAATAAAGAATTTTCCAGAAAAACATTGTCTTGGGATTGCATACCAAGGATACGTGTTGCACTCCAGTTGGCCGTTCTATCAAAAATGGTAGTTAACATGCTTGGTAAGTCTTTGGTGAAAAGGAAACTCGAGTCCTCAATAAGCTTGATAACTAGTTGGATTAGTTCGGCAATGAGTGAGAAGGTACAAGTTAGATTAGTGAATCTAATCTACATCAAGTTAGGTTGGTGAGGATAACAACTTGGTAGACTTGGTAGTTGGGAAGCTTATGGCAAAGTTAGGTCATTTAGCTTCCTTGTTCTTATCGACCTGTTCTAAAACATGTTGATAATAGACTTAACTATGACTAAAGTTTTGCATCCAGGTTTAATGAAGCATGATTGGACTTGAACATGGTAGAAATCTTCATCCTTGAGTGGCTCTCAAGCTAAGATATGTTGAGTTAGACCTTACAATCCCATAACTTAGCTTTGAGTAATGGGGCTAAGGTGCTGATTCCTATCAAAATGTTTGATATGACTTAATGCATAAATATCTTGAAGAATCCTCATATATGTGAAGATCTATGTGATGCATTGAGTGGTTATTTCATTATAAAAATAGTTATGAAACAATTGTTATAATATTTGAAATATTCACTGAAACAAGGAATCGAATGTTATGCAAGATTTACATAACAATTCTAAATATGCTATTATTTAAGAATTGTTACAAAACTCATATTTGTGACTTGTTATATTCTATTATAAATGGTTTTCATCTTTTTCATAAAAGTATTCCCTTGTTTTGATTATAATAAAAAAGGGGAAGAAATGTGAACC
Source organism: Lumnitzera littorea (assembly GCA_024138015.1). Taxonomy (NCBI): domain Eukaryota; kingdom Viridiplantae; phylum Streptophyta; class Magnoliopsida; order Myrtales; family Combretaceae; genus Lumnitzera; species Lumnitzera littorea. The sequence goes on along the minus strand of JAMXBB010000005.1, from coordinate 72,445,740 downwards.
AATAATTTATTGAATGTTATCATCGTCTAAAGGGGAGAAAAGAACATGTGTTATGCTTAAAAAATTATTTGATTATCTAAGAAGTTTTTTGTCATCATTAGAAAGGGGATGAATGTTGAGTATATCCAAAGATGTTTTGAAACACTACGTTAAATTTACTAATAAGTTTATTTAGTGTGTAGCTGAAATAATAAGAAATATTATAAAAGTAAAGTTGTCAAAACGAGGTAGAAGCTTTGTAAATAAAAAATGATATAAAACTAAAGTTAGAAGCAATAGAAGCTTCAAAAGTAACGATATTGGTTAAATTTTAGGAAATTGGAAGCATGGACTAGAAGCTAACAACCAGAACTAAGAGCCAAGACTAGATGCTTAATCATAGCTAGGACCAGAAGAAAAAGTAGAATGGAATAAAACTAGAACCAAAAGTTACACATCAGAAATTCAAATCAAAAGCTAAATAAAAAACATGAAACAAATACTATAAGAGGAAACTTATAGAAGTAGTTTACTATTAGCAGTGGTTCATAAACAATTTATTATCAAAAGTGAGTCAAAAACAAACAAGAAGCAACAGTGAATAAGAAGTCATAAAATAGAAGCAAGCTAGAAAGTATAAAATGGAAAAAGAATATTTACATAATCGAAGGCCCAGCAATACAAGTCAAATATATTTGGGCAATACATCTAAAATCAACTATTGAAACTTGTTCTTCTTAAGCATATACTATGAAATATTCTCTAAATTCAGTTCAATCTCTCTTTCTCATACATATCCTCTAATTTATCATTTGAGCCTTGTAACTTCCTTAACCAAAAGCTTATTAAACTAGTTTATACTTAATTCAACCACTATACTAAATGAAACTTACTAAAAATACTTGGCATATTTTGTTCTCACTAAGACATTTAAAGAGAGAACTCAATAGTTAGTTATACCATAATCCCTTGATGTTTACCATGATAAGACTAGACCTCATACCTCCTATCGTATTGTTCAAAGTCATGAATTTTCCTATGATATATTTCAATGAACCATTTGAAGTTACGTTAAAATTAGGCACAAATGCATTTAGGATCGTATGTGTTTGTGGAAATTAGGCATTGAGTATGTTGTAGCTCATTTCTTTCATTTGCTTTTCAAATGATGATATGTATACATGGGATGATGATACAAATGTACCTTACAATGCCTTATGATCCTCTATCATTTTGTAGACTTTTGATGGATTCCTACTGGATTATGACTCTTAAAATTTGAGACATTATTATTTTCTTTGGACTTCATAAACTTTAGTTTATTCTAGGCTAAGGTTACCCTAGATCATATAGATTTTATGCGAAATTATCCATGTAGTAATATCAATATACTTTTTCAAAGGTTTTTAAAGCCAATATCTTATCAACCAACCATTAAGCCAGCCATCTGCAAATGTTTTTCAAAATTAAGAAAATGATTTCATATTTAAAATTTGATTGAACTATCAAATAATCACCTAACTGTAGTTTTACAGTCTAATCAATGATTTCATAATTATAAAACTAGTTTAAACCTAGTTAAAGCGTAGACAACAATTTCTTATTCTAATTAAGTTAGGTATACTAGAGATTATTATTGTCGTTAAGAGTTAAGGGTGTCACATGGAGTAAATTGATCAATGACACATTAATTAGAAGGATGGTGGTTGATTATCTAACCATCAACCTAAGATCAGTTATGCTACTTAAATTAATTATTCTTCTTGTAGTTTTTCTAGTTTCATTTACTTTATGTATTTCCTTTTCAAGGGATAGGCAATAGCATAGCAACAAATATTGCATTACGGTTATGCCTTTTAGTTTACTTTATGTTTATTTTTAGTTGTAGTTGTGCCATTAGACCCAAGAGACAAAGTGCTCTTTTCTTTTGATTAAACAAAATGCTATTATCAATTTATGATCTTACTCTCATGAGACCTTGAGTCAATTTTAAATCATTGCTCACTATCATTTGGTCTTATAAATTAAACCATTTTAATTGATTATGGTGATCTTAGCGATTAATCTAATTAATCCATTTAATTCCTATAAGTCTTGAGTAATATCAATTGTAGGATTTAAGAACATAACCACTTTCAATTATGGATTGGATTTATTTTAGTTAAAAATTATCCATATCCCCTTTATTTTACTCGTTTCTATATGCATAAAAATCCATCAAATATTTTCTTTATTAATAAAACATACCAAAAGCTCCAAACTTTGTGTTTTATATTTGAATATTTATTATATTTAGAGATTATATCTTAAGGATTTTCATGGCATTTTAGATTGCCTCTCAATATATTGGGAGGCTTACTTGCAATCAAATGTCTAATAGTATAATAGTAAGTTCATCCTTAAATAAATGGAAGGTGTAGGTGTCTAATCTCCAATACTTTACTAAGGTGGTGATTAGATGCTAATCAAACCAAATAAAAGGTACATGTATCACCCTAAGGAAGTCAGCCAGGGCAAGATATGACGTAATACATGGATTTAACTTGATAGGAATCAACTCCTTAGACTGATCACAAGAAGCCGAGCTAGAGGACTTCAAGGGCTCGTACGAAAAATATTAGCTCTTAGTCATAGCCGAGACGAGGACTTCTATCTTAATTTAACCACTTACCGACCTGTCTCTTAAATCTTGACATATGTCCAACATGCTCCCACCTAACAACGAAGTCCTAATCTAGAAGACAACCTAAAACTAACCAAACCGAGCTACCAACCTGACCTACTGGCATTTAACTTCAAGATAGCTAACCATTTGCTAAGCTGATTGGCTCTTGGCCTGATGCAGATCAGGTCAACTCCCTGACTGTAACGTATTCCTGCTCCTACTTTTGCTTACGTTGTACTATATCCCAAATGTCCAGCCACCAAGCGATATGTGTCTTTTGACACATTGTTCTAGAATGATTCTTTCTTTTCCGTATTGAATAATCTATCTCTTTTACCCCTTTTAGTTTGTCTTATGTGACCTAGTGTAGAATACCCTTCTTGTCTTTTTATACATGTAGAATAACCCTGGTAGGCAAGTATATAAACCCCTAATTTTCCTTATATGTAGATTGATATCCTTTTCAATACAAAAATTACTCATTTAAGCAACCTTAGTGTTCTCATCATCTCCTAACTCTTATCGATTCCCTTTAGCAAGGAGTAGTGGTGAGTAACTCTTCAGTTCAGACCGATGTGTTATTTCTAATGAATTATAGGCTGAGTAGGATCGAGTTGTGAGTTATATCCATTTAGTAGCTACTTGGGTTTTGCTAGTTTCTTTTCTATTTCCTTTTCGATTCATTTGTTGTGGTGCTTCTTCGTATGTATAAGCCCGAAGACACATCAGCTTTGCTGGTATCAGAGTACAGTTTCATGAAGGAGTGTATGATGTTGCAGTGAAGTTTTTGTTTGCTTTACTATTAGTGGCTGCTATGTTCCTCTCGTAGCTGCTATAGTGTATCGGTGTGATAGCAAGTGTGGTTTCATTGTTACTTTGTTTTTCATCATGAAAACAAAGCAAGTTCATTTCTATTCTATTTAGTGACTATTAGATACTAAGGTTGTTAGCTGTTTGTTAATCTAATAAAAAAAAGTTTTACACTATATCAGATTTAAGTGGTCAGGGAGTTATTGGTGACTAGGGTAATAGTACTCAACCTGGTCATGGTCATAATGGTAGTAATACCCCAAGGTCCATTGATGATAGACTTGACAAGCTCACAAACCTTATTGAGAGTCTAGTCACAGTAATGCAAGTAAACAAGCAACAACCCTAAGGTATATAGCCACCTAACCCATAAGAGAATGCCCTTGAGAGACCCTATGGCCAAGGCAACTAAACCAATCGCCCAATTTAACCATAGCAAGTTGGAGGAGTAGCGGGCCAAGTTGTTAGATGAAGATTAGAGTTGCTAGAGATTGTAGAAGAAGATGAGGAACTAGATGTTGAAGAATTTGGAGAGGAAGGAGAGGAAGCTAACTATTACCCATTACTAGGATGAGGACGTCAAGCTTCTCAAGGGCTAGATAATGTTAAGGTTCAAATTCCCCCCTTCAATGGAAGTAAAGATGTCGATGAATACTTAGAATGGGAAGAGAAGGTCGAGAAGGTGTTTGACTGTTACGGATATATGGATACTGTCAAGGTTCGACTTAATACATTGGAGTTTACTAGGTATGCAACAATATAGTGGAAAAATCTGAATGTAGCCCAAACAAGGGATGGAAGACAAGGTGTTAGAACTTAGGACAAGAAGAAGAGATTATTAAGGGGTAGATTTGTACTCGAGACATACCTATAAGATACGTTTGCAAAATTGCAAGAGCTTTGCTAAGGAAACCGATTTGTTGATGACTATGTTAAAGAGTTCCAGATGTTGATGATCCGAGCTGACGTGGAAGAACTAGAAGCTCATACAATGTCAAGATTCATTTCTAGACTCAAGTATGAGATTTGCAATATTGTTAAAGTACAAAGGTTTTATATTTTAGAAGAGGCAATCAAAATCGTGCAAAGAGTCGAAAAGCAGAGGAGAAATGTTCCAAGCCGACTTGGGCAAACATTCTCCCAAGCTCCAGTATTGCATTGACCTATTCAAGCCAACTCAAAGAGGCCATATCGAGTCGAGGAAAGGAATGACCAACCTGATGAATGCCAAGTAGACCAACATGGTTGAACAGGATAGTCGAGCTAATTCAAAACTAGGTCGAACCCAAGTACCTATGAGTAAGGCTAGCCATTCAAATGGAAGACTAGTAAGGTGAAGTGTTTTAAATGCTTAAGCTTCTGACACATGGCTATTGAATGTCTGAATCGATGTATCATGATACTCCGAGGAGACATGGTGGATAGTTCTGACGAGAGTGACGTCGAGGAAGAAAAGAATGTTAGAGAACCCAAAGTGGAAGAGGAAGAGAAGACCTATGTCTATGTTGACCAAAGAGAAGTGATGAACCTAGTGTTGAGACTAGTCCTAAGTTCCTTACCGAACCCTGAGGAGGACCAACATGAGAATCAGTTCCATACCAAGTGTACTGTCAAAGGCCAACTGTACATAATCATCATAGATGGAGGAAGTTGTACTAATGTCATTGTAGAGTCCTTTATATATAGGTTGGGTCTACTAACCTTAAAGCATCCTCGACCCTATAAGCTACATTAGCTTCATGATAAGGGTGTTTTGCACGTAACTGAACAGGTGACCGTACTGTTCAGTGTTGGGAACATATACAAAGACGAAGTAGTCTACAATGTTTGCTTGGACAACCCTAGTTATTCGACCGACGTGTTACTCATGACATGTATAAAAACACCTATACCTTTATCAAGGATGGAAGGAGAATAGTGTTGCAACCATAAACCCTATCCCAAGTTAATGAAACCCATAATCAACTCAACTAAGCTAGAAAGAAGAAAGCCCTAGTGATGAGCCATAGAGAGCTCTGATTTGTTGAGAAGACTAATGAACCGATGTTCTTGTTGGTTAGACAATTGATGGAGATAAGGGAATTGCAGGATGTCTTAGAAGAAATCTAAAGACTGCTAAATGAGTTTTCTGACCTATTTTCAGAATAAATGCCTAAAAGATTACCAACAGTTTGAGACATAGAACACTGTATTGATTTACAACTAGGTACCACCCTACCGAACTGACCTGCATACAGAACGAACCCTGAGTAAGTTTCTGAACTAAAGAGATAAGTGGATGAACTTATTGAGCGAGGATATGTGAAGGGGAGTATGAACCCTTGTACTATAATAGCTTTGCTCGTTCCAAAGAAGGATGGTTCATGGCACATGTGCATCAATAGTTGAGCCATCAATCAAATTACTGTTAAGTACAAATATTTGATACCGAGGTTCGATGACATGTTAGATGAGCTTCATGGTACAAAGATATTTTCAAAGATAGATATATGGAGTAGCTACCACCAAATTCTCATGAGGCCAGACGTTGAATGGAAGACTACCTTTACAATTAGGCACAAACTCTACGAATGGTTGGTTATGCCATTCAAACTTATGAATGTACCAAGCACATTCATGAGGTTAATGAACCACATGATGCATCCTCTATATGGAAGGTGTGTGGTCATATACTTTGATGACATATTAGTATACAATGCTGACCTAGATGGCCAAGTTCGACATTTTCGTGAAGTATTTGATGTTTTAAAAGTTAAGAGGTTGTATGGGAATATGAAGTAGTGTATATTCTGCTAGAGTGAGATGATTTTCCTAAGGTTTGTAGTGTCAGGGGATAGAATCCAAGCAAATGAGGAGAAGATCTAAGCTATTCTAGAATGGCCAACGCTAATGAATGTCATTGAAGTTCAAAGTTTCCATGGCTTAGTTTCTTTCTATAGGTGATTTATTAAAGACTTTAGCACAATAGTTGCCCCATTGACCGAGTTGACAAAGAAGAGTGAAGGATTCAATTGGAACAATCGAGCAAAATAGAGCTTTAGAGAAATCAAGGAAAAACTCACCTTAGCACTTGTACTAATGCTACCTAATTTTGATAAGCCCTTCGAATTAGAATGTAATGCATCGGGAATTGGAATTGGTGCTATCCTATTACAAGAGCAATGACCCATTGCCTACCACAATGAGAAGCTTAATGATCCTACCTCGAACTATTTTATATACGAGAAAGAGTTGTACTCCCTTTGTTGAGCCCTTGCCATTTGGCAATACTACTTGCTACCATGAGATTTCATTATTTACACTAACCACGAATCATTGAACCATTTTAAGAGTTAGAATAAGCTCTCAAAGAGGCAAGCTAAGTGGTTAGAATTCATGGAAGGTTTCTCGTACGTCATCCAACATAAGAAAGGGAGTGCAAATGTGGTCGCCGATGCTCTGTCACAACAGTAGACCTTGTTGATTGCTTTGTAAACTAAATTATTGGGATTTTCACTTGTTACCGAGTAGTATGCTCATAACCTTCATTTTAGCCCTATCATAGAGTAGTGTAGAGATGGAATTGTTATCAAGAGATATTATCTTAAGGATGGCCACTTATTCAAGGATCGAAGGCTGCGCATACCAAACTGCTCTACGTGTGAGCTATTGGTCAGGGAAGCTCATAATGGAGGGTTATTAGGACATTTCAAGGAGGTCAAGATAGCCAAGCTACTGAAGAACTTCTACTGGCCATGTTTAGCCAAAGATGTTGATAAGGTAATCGGTCGTTCTGAAGTGTATAAGTGTGCTAAAGGGAAGAGTGAACCCTATGGAGAGTACATGCCTCTACCAATGCCTACCTTACCATTGGCCAACCTCAACATGAACTTTGTCCTAAGGTTGCCCCGAACATCTAGAGGAAAAGATTCTATCTTTGTTATAGTAGACCGCTTTAGTAAATTGGCACACTTCATTCTATACTATTGGACTAACGATGCTTTATATATCGCTAATTTGTTTTTGCAAGAGATTGTTCGACTACATGAAGTACTGAAGACTATTGTCTCGGATCGAGACACAAAATTTTTAAGCTATTTTTGGAAGACTCTTTAGAGGAGGCTTGGGACTAAACTAGTGTTCAGCTTCAGTAGCCACCTTCAGACTGATGACTAAATTGAAGTGGTGAACAAGATACTAGGCAACCTACTCAGAGCTGTTGTAAGGAAGAACTTGAGGGATTAGGATATGTGCCTACTAGTCATAGAGTTCGCATACAACCAAATTGTCTACAACACTATAAGGAACACCCCATTTGAGGTTGTCTATGGCCTTAACCCAACCATTCCCTTGGACATGATCAATACCCCAATAGCTATTGAAGAGAGTTAATTTAGAGTTGATCGAGCTCGAGAATTACATGAACTACACCAGTCCGTAACAAAGAGGATCACTAAATTCAATCAGAGATAGTAGGAGATTGGTAGCCAAGGCCGCCAAATTATTTCTTTCCAGCTAGGAGACTTAGTATGGATTCACCTTAGTCAAGAGCGATTCCCATACTTAAGATAAAGCAAACTATCTTCTTGAGCTGACAGCCCATTCAAGGTCTTGAAGAAGATCAACCACAATGCCTATCAAATTGAGTTGCTTAATGACTATGGTGTCTCCTCTACCTTCAATGTGTCAAATCTAATTCCCCACCAACAAACAGAAGAAGACCCTATGAATGCCTTAGAAGAACAAGTAGAAACTACTTTAGATTTAAGGACAAATCTTTTTGATACCTAAGCAGATAATAGGAATCTACCCCTTTGACCAATCATAAGAAGCTGAGCTAGAGGACTTCAAGGGCTCCAACAAAAAATACTAGCTCTAAGCCATAGCCGAGACAGGGACTCCTATCCTGATCTAACCACCTACTAACTTGTCTCTCAAATCTTCACATGTGTCTAACATGCTCTTACCTAACGTTGAAGTCCTAATCTAGAAGACAGCCTAGAACTAGCCCAACTGAGCTACCGACTTGACCTACTAGCATCTAACTTCAAGACAATTAACCTTTTGCTAGGCCAATTAGCTCCTAGCCTAATCTAGATCAGGTTGGCCCCCTGATTGTAACATATTCTTACTTTTGCCTATGTTGTATCATATCCTAAATGTCTGGCCACCAAGCGACACATGTCTTCTAATACAATGTTGTAGAATAATTCTTTCTTTTTCATACTGTATATTCTGTCTCTTTTACCTCTTTTAGTATGTCTTATGTAACCTAATGTAGAATACCCTTTTTGTCTTTTCATAAATGTAGAACAACCCTAGTGGGCAAGCATATAAACCCCTACTTTTCCTTATATGTAGATTGATATCCTTTTTAATATAAAAATTACTCATTTGAGCAACCTTAGTGTTCTCTTCATCTCTTAACTCTTATCTATTCCCTTTAGTAAGGAGCAATGGCAAGTAACCCTTCAATTCGAACTGGTGTATCATATCTGGCAAATTATAGGTTGAGTAGGATCAAGTGGTGAGTCATATCCATTTGGTAGTTGCTTGGGTTTTGTTAGTTTCTTTTTCGTTTCCTTTTCAATTCGTTCGTTGTAGTGCTTCTTCATGTGTACAACCATAGAGATGCATCATAACTCCACCTTACATGCCTTGTGTTGTATGCTACCTCTCATTGGCGTCATGTCAATATGCTATTCTCCTACACATATAGTATAAAATCAAGTTAATAAGTTGCCAAAACAATGACAATAAAAATAATGCACTTGATCACCCCATATTACTGCTCTCTGAAGTGGTTAATTGCATAACAAAGAACTAAATAATGGTCCTAGTTCGTTTGAGACATTTAAAAAAAAAATGGCCAATCGGTTATAAATAACATGTAAGACAGTTGATCATGAGATAAATGATTAAGCACATAGCAAAGAGTATATGCTCATACTAAAATGGAATGATATTTGCAAGGAGTACCAACGGGTCCATTGAATATTTATTAGCTATTTCAATTAGGGAATTTCTCCTTCAGTTTTGGTGTTTTCTCCTTATGTAGTTGGTAAGTATTCAAATGCCACATCAGGATCCCAAATGAAATCCAATTAGCCTTGTTGGCATAAGGCTTAAAAGAATGTACACAGGCTTACTACTGATGCTTCCATGTATATTATTGACCGATATATTATGTACATTTTTACCCATTATTGCACATAGATGTGAGCATGAAATATCATATGTTTTTCTCTTCTGACAAGTGCCTCTGTATAACTAGAGTCCTACCATGTGACTATTGTCCCCCCTCTAGCCATGTACAACAACGCATAATGTAGTTATGACCTCAAAAACTTGTTCTTTGTAGCTACAAAATTACAACACTAAGGTCACTAGCTACTTTCTACCACCTATTAAATTTTCTCATTCAATATATAGTCAACATCTAACCATTGGCCAACATTGTAGATGACTTAGCCATTTGTTTATTAGAAAAGCCTTTACAATTATATTAGGCCTTCTTAGCTAATGCAGTAATAGGCAAGTTTTAGATATCTTTTAAGCCAATGTTTTAGCTTTCTATAATATTCATTATTTCATGCCTAAATTGAACTTCCTTATCTTAAGCTAAAGCTTATTGCTATAATTGTAGCCTTTCAAGGTGTTAGTGTGCTAAGGATTAGTTCCCTAAGTAAGAACTTAAGAAGCATCTTTTAGTTCCATAGCTCAAGGAGACACAGGTGTCATCAACATTAGCATGGAATGAAGATGAAGAGGATAAAAGGCATAGTGAGATGTAAGAGTTAGAGTGCATGGTTGTGTACCTTAATGGTGCACATTTGCATTGCCTACCTTTAATAGTATATGACCATATACTTGTTTATTTCCTTTCTCCATAATATTTATTAGTATTGTCCATTTTTATTTTTTGTAACCTTAGCCAAACTCTATAAATAGGCTTGTAAAACAATATTATAAGACAAACCTTTATTGTTGAAATTGTTTATGAGTGTTTATCACTATTTCTTCATCTTATCAATTCATACTAAATTGTGGCGACAAATCTCTTTCGTTTTACTCATCAGTGTGTCATATTAGTATGTGAATTGAAAACTTGTTACTATAATTCAAGCGCCAATTGCATTATAATAGTGGTTCGATTAGTTTCTAGAGTTGTGCATTATACATCTATTGAGATTAATCAACAACCAGTTTGATTTATTGTTCGTAAGTCATATCAAATAGTAATTTGTTAATATCCTTTGATTTCCTTTATTATATAAAAAAAAAAACCTTAAAAAAACCATAAGAATCACATACCCTAAAATTTTCAACCTTTACTTTCATTCCAAGATTCAATACTGCTGTGCATAACCCATATAGGTCCTATCCTATATCAACATAGTGTTAAAGCTACGGTTTGATACGCATTATTGGTTAAGAATCAATTCAATATTATTTGGTAACCATAAATTTCAATCTTCATTGAGTTTTAGTGTTTTAGGAAATTAGGTTTGTGATTGTAAAAAAAATATAAAGAAAAAAAGTTTCTGTATTATTTGTTTTATCAAGTATGGAAGATAAGGTTGATATGGGAAGAGGTGAGATAGGAGATAAAGGTGAAGTTAAGATATGAGATTTAACGGCATTATTTATAACCCTTATGGAAAAACAAAATGCTGCTCTTAAAGCTTTCAGTGATCAAATAGAAAGGGCATTAAGGAATACAAATCGTGATAACCATCAAGAAGTCATAACTAAGGAGACACATGAGGTTAGGTAAACGGAATTCATGAGGAAGATGACACTAACTAAAAGAGTAGAAAATTTCAATTGTTGTAAAGAAACATGCAAATGTAGTTGAATGATGGGAATTCTACAATAAAAGAAGTGAAGTTGATGGAAGTAAAGATGTAGGTAGAAAATTTTAGTTATTATAGAGAAACATGCAGATGCAGTTAAAATTGATGGGAATTCTATGACAAAAGAAGTGAAGTAGATGGAGGTAAAGATATTGTTTCGCATACTTTGGCATCATGAGAGATTAGAGTTGTACTGAAGCAAGATATTCCAATACCTTATATAATACCATTATTATTGGTTCCTAGAGTTAATGGTGATTATAGGTACTTGTATTTTCATCTTTCACTATTCTGATTGATTTACTATGAGCCATTATTAGGATTTATTGGTACATATTGTAACTCGATTGTGCCTATGAAATCTTGGGTGTTTATTGGTATGTATTGGATCCATGTCAACCGATATCTTTGTTGGGGCAAAATGTCACTTACACTTAGTATTATTGTGAAGGAGTTATTTATGTATGTTAAATATTTGAAGATTTTTAGGGATTTTGAGAGATAAAAAATCTATGGGCTAATACAAAATTGTTTATGTGAAGCATATATTATGACAAGGGTATGTTTGGCAAAGTAGTTTTATGAGAGGGCTCATGCTATTAGGATTGATGCTACCATACTATAGGGATTGCTATTCCAGAGAGGATTTATGTAGTGTGTTTCTAAGAGTTGATAGCGGATAGCTCATGAGCATTATGTAGCTAAATATTTTTGTTTAATCTTATTTAGGTTTTGCAGGCTAATTTTTGACCTTAGAAGGTATGTTGATCAAGATTTGAGGATGAATCTTCTTGAGCCTAGGGATAATGATAAGGATCCATTCCTTAGGTAGGAAAGTAAGAGGCACCTTTTAATTCCATGGCTTGAAGAGACATGGCTAGTATCAAAATTAGCATAAAATAAAGAAATGAAGGAGATAAAAGTATAGTGAGATGCATAACTATAGTACACGACCTTACACCCTAACTGTACAATTTGCATAGCCTATGGATAGAGCTTAATTATACCTTTTTATGGATAGATTTTATAATGTTTTTATAAACCATTTAGTGTAATTTTAGCATTAATTAGTATTTTATTTGTTAATATTTTATTTTAGCACTTTATTACACTAATTTGTATATTTTTATATTTTTTATGGGAAAAATGTATGAAGTTAGAAATTATACACATGTTGATGAAAAGCACACAAAATTTTTAAGGAAAAGAAATTGAATGCAAGAGCTACATGGCTAGAAGATCAAGTTATATACAAGTATACGGCATGTACTTGTTGAAAAGAAATTATACACGGCCATGTACTTGCAATAGGGTATTTCTACACGTTGTGTTTTATGTTTTAAGCTAACTCATCCAATTTTATATACATGTTGTGTACTCTCCTATTTCAAGTCATATATCTATTATATCATATTAAAGTCATTCAAGAAATATACAATTATATCTCATAGGCTCACTTTAATAGGAGACTTCTTGTAATATAAATAGAAGACCTTATAATAGAATAAACAAGTAGAAACTAATAGAAGATAGATTGTTATTTTCTCTCATTCATTTAGTGTAGGGTTTTAGAAAAGTAGTTTATCTTTCTTTTGAGGATTTCAACATTAGAAGTGATATGAGCAATATTTGATCTTGAATTAGTGGTTGGAACTCTTTCAAAGGTTGTATTTATTCCTTTTTATACATTCTTGATTTTGATATTGTGTAATATATTACTTCTCTTGCACTTAATTGATATTGTTTATTGGGATTTAGATTATCAGTTAATGAATTCTATTTATTCTTGAAGTTTCTAATTCCTTTATTCCTTAATCACAACATTATATATTTTGATTCTATTGGAATATATGTTAATTAGGATTGAGTTACGAGAACGTTTCTAATTGATTATTGTGAACTAGATAATTTGGATTTAAGAAGACATAGTGATATGCTCTTTAATTCAATTGACATTTAAGAATAAAAAAGGATTAATTTAGTTTATCACTTGTCTAGTGCTGAAAGAGATAAATTGGTTAATCTTAGGTATATATTCGCTTTGCAAGAAGGAATTCCACCTAGGGCTTAATTGATTTAAAACTAAACCTGTTAAAGATGTTGTATTTTCATTAATTGATATTTCTTATTATTTGGTTATAATTGAATCCCTTGCATATGTTGAATATCCCAATTTAATTATTTTGCTTTATTAGATTTTTGAATTTATTATTTAATAAACTCTTGAATTTTTTCACCTAGATTTACATGGGACTAATACTAATAAAGTTAGTCACCATTCCTTGTAGGTTTGACCTAGTTTTCACTAGTTTTTTTAATGCATATGCAACCTAGTACACTTATTAGTAAAAAAAACATTTTTATTATTTGTCATAAAAAGTAGAGTTAGGTCAAGCGTATCACCTATCTTTGATAGTGCATGATGGTATACTTGTTCCTTTTCCCCCTTTCTTATAATATTTATTGTAATCTTTATTAGCATTTTCCATTTTTATATTTTCCAACCCTAGCTAAACTTTAAAAATAGGATTATAAAACGCTATTATAATACAGACCCATTGATTATTGAAATTGTCCATTAGTGTTTATCATTATTTCCTTGTCTTATTAATTCACAATGAGCAATGGGAACAAATTCCTTTTGTTTAATTCATCCATGTGTTATATTGGGTGTGTGAAATGAAAACCTATTACTATAATTCGTATGTTATATCATAATATGGGTTCGATTAGTTTCTAGAATTGTATATCATATTGTCTTTGGAGATTAATCAACAACTTTGATTTACTATTTATGAGTCATATAGAATAATAATTCGTCCATTTCCTATAATTTCATTTGATACAAAAACCTTAAAAACACCACAAAAATCACACTTTCTATCATCAAAACCTTAAAACATTTAACCTTTCCTTTTGTTTTAAGATTCAATATTAATACGCGTAACCTATCCCATAGCATAACGTCTCTTAACTCATATGCATAATTACTTCATAATACTTATTAAACCTTTTGAAGTTGCTATTATAAAGCATCTAAAGTTAACATGATTATACATGGGATGCTCTTTGCTTGCTTGTCAAAGTTACGTGCAACATAGTGGATGTGCTAGTAGCATGGTTAATCCTTCAATTATGGAACATTCGCATTCTCTACTATACCTTGATGCAACTATGATAGTCGAAAAGTAAAGAAATTTTATTTGTATGATCCTTGATCACATGAATATGCAAGCATTATAAGAACTAACCCTAAGTATCCTTAGACTCTTCTTCTACTAGTGTAAATGCCAATGGTAGGTATGATTTTCAACTTCTATGTTGGTTGCCATCAACAGCTTATACTTGCTTTCATTACAAAAGGTTCCATTAGTGGTGATAAGCTACCTGAAAATAAGGAATAAGTTAATTTACTGACACATTCTAAGAAAAAGTAATGTATTTAGTCACAAAGAAAATGTTCAATTTGTACCTATAATGCACAAATAATTTTGAGTACGTATAATGGCATAAAAAATTAGTGTCTCTCAAAGGAAATAGCAAACAACACAAGATTATTATTAACTGAGTTTATGTATTAGTCTAATTTAATTTCTAACTATTGCAAACACTATACACAAGGCTTTCATACATGTATGCTAGTGCAACTTAAACCAAAGATTGATTTATTCATTACCAACTTATAAACCATATCGTACGTGATTAAGATGGATAAGAGTCATTATTTAATTAATAACATAATTATATAAGTTAATTACTTAACATCAGTACAAATTTAATAACTAATTCCATTTATTGGGCTTAGGCCAAGGGGCCTTTTTTTTTTTTTTTGGTTAAATCCAAGGGGCTTTATTTAGTTTATTTTAAATATAACCTATTAAGTTAGTAGGCCCATGTTGTATAACTGAATTAGTACATCAAGTCAATTACATAATTAATCAGTTATTACTCCTTAATTCCTTTTATTAATTTAATTGATTATCAACATTGATTTCATCAAGTAAATGTCTTACCTTAATTAATTGGACTAATCCAATGGGTAGTGAGCTAATTTGAGATAGTTGAACAAGTTTGGAGTAAATTATGGACCGTGTTCAACTTTAGCAGTGTTAGCCTTATTTTCTTATCTTATTAATAAATTAGTTAATTAATAATCAACTTTCTAAATCTAACCAGTTTAAGGGACAATCGATTAAGAGAGAATCAATTTGATCCAATCGAGGCAATCCCCTCTTCAAGGGAATGCCACCTATATAAGAATATATTATTATTTATTTAGCTATCTTAGTTGTCACCATCATCATTATCATAATTACTCAATATCACTATAATTTACAACATTTTAATCATAAACAAAATTCCAACTTCTAATACCAATTAAGAAGATAAAATCAACTTCTAACAACTTTTTGATCCAAAACATTGATGTCGAATAATTTTATTTTGGCTTATGATTTTAAACACCTAAGAAGTAATGATGGGATTTCACCTAAACAAATCAATTAGTAGTTCAAATCTTATTAATAAACATAATTTTGATGAATTTAGAGTTTCATGAAAGATCGAACTTGCATTTTCTCAAGAACATGGTTGAACATCATTTGAATATGAGATGAACACTCAAGAATATTTAAACCATTTTCCCAAAAATTAATGCTCATAAACTACTTTTATTGAAACTTAGTTAGACATTATAAATCCAAACCTTACATTATTAAAACAATTTTGAATACTTAGTAAAGCTCAATAAGAACATGCAAAGCATTTAATCGACTAAGAACGCATTCAAATTTTCTAGAAATTCTATAAAATTAAACTTGAACATCATCATAAACAATTGTCCAAAATAAACACATGACATCACTTAAATGTCTCTAACTCAATTCTATTTCTTATACTACTTTGAAATCATTATAACATCAAATTTACAACTAGTATTCATCTATATTTATCACAAACATACTTAAAACACTCATATACACTTCTAATATCCACTCTATCAAATACTTCCAATTCAACACCTAAAAACTCCAGTTAATAAATTGACCTCTCATTCCAAATCTACTTCACATATAGCTTCATATATTATACTAGCTATAAAATCATTGACCAAAATATCAAATCAAACATCACAAATACACAATTAGTCCTATATAGGTCATGGTACATAATACATACTCTTTCATCAAGTTCTTCTATTTAAACTTGTATTGACATCATTTTTTTTTTTTGTTAACTCATGTTGATGTCATTAACACCATAAATGTTAGTCTATCATCATTAAAACAATCAAATCAATAAGAATAAAACTTGCTCTCTTAATAAGGGTCATGGCATGCACCATACTCTGCAATCCATCAATTCAATTTGTTCAAACTTAATCCTAATAGAATCAAGCACCAAATACCATAAATATCCTAAAATGATTAACACCTAATTACATGAATCAATAATTGAACATCCAATACCTATTTCCATATATATCATGGTGCAAACCTTAAGGGTTTTCAAACTTAAATGTGGATTTGGTTAAGAGAGTCAAAGGATAATCCATCACTTAAGATATAAGGATAAAAATCTTAAATAAAACTAATAAATCATAAGCAACAAGTCACAAACCCTAAGGAATAAGTCAAAAAATCCTAAAGGAAGTAAAACTTAAAACCTCAACTAATAAGGATCGTGGACCAATCATACGCTCCTAAGCCAAAGGGGTTACTCGAATGGTTTTCCAAGCTGTTCAAGGTAAGTAGAACACTAAGGAGTAGCACATTCCCTAGACCGCTCTTCTAAGTTACTTCACCCTTTACATTTAAGAAGTTGTTGAGGTACCAAGTCGACCCCTTCGAAACACTCCTATCCGAACAACAAATCAGAGTATTGCCAACCACATCAGTATAGAGGCTAAGCTAATAGCTATTAGGAGCTGATCACCTAAGGCCGACCTAAAGATAAGTCGCTCATAAACCTACCCTTGTTTAGTCCTAATTGTCCAAGTTGTCGAACTGTTAATGTCGACCTGATCGAAGCTGCCCTTACTTAGCCAGCATTGTCATTGGGACCACAAAATGAGCAAAATAACATACGTCTTACCATTTTCTGACAATCGTACTATCCTTTTTGAAATCGGATATTCCTTTTGTAGGATTACATTGATACCCCTATAAACTATTCCCCTTTTCCTTAACTAGTAGGAATCATTTTTTGTAACTTGCTCTAACTTAAGATTTACCCTAATTAGGTCCTATAAATAATTATATATTGTAATGGTTGCAATAAGACAATACGTTTTAAATTTTCAGATAAACTCTCTTGAGCTAAGTATATTCTTGCTTACTCATAAACTACTCTTATCTAGCCTATTAAGCATGGACTAGTGGTGAGTGATCTTTGGCCATACTTGTACGTCATATCAAGTATAACCTGAGCTCATATAAGGCATTGGTATGTCATTTCCATCATTAGTGCATGAAGAACCTTGCTTAATCAGCAACTCTTATTTACTTTTTGAATCATCTCATGGTTCAGACCTACCCCCTTTGGTTCATACGATACTAGACATCGTATGTTCATCTACATCGAATATCATCATGGTATCAAAGCCTTGGCTACATTCAAAAACTAGTTTCTACTACTTTGTTCTCTAAGTAAATTGTTACTGTTTTTGTGTGTTCAAAGTCTTGTTGTTAAGATTAAGAGTTTGGTAGGTGAATAGTGTTGAAAACTTCCGGTGCTTTATTTTCCCCTATTTCTCATATGCAAAAACAGAGTGCAGTTATCTGCTTGTACATTGTATGTAGTTGTCTTGGTGTTAGGAGTATTAATTATTGTTCAGCTACTATTATTCATTGAGGAAACTCCAAGTGGCAATTTAATCATCAATCTTGTGAATTAGCTAATAATGTCAAATTCAAGTGTTCAAGAAACTTTAGGAAACCAAGAGAATGGTTATCGAGGACAATAAGGAAGCTTCACACCTCAATCAATGGGTAACTAACTGGACAAGCTCACTGACCTAATAACTAGCTTTGGTGACTGTTATTAATGAAGAAAGACAACAAGCCAAAAATAGCCCAAATAGAGGACATGAGAAACATGAAAGAGGCCATGGTCAATTTAGTTGAGTTAATACCCTAGCTCAACCGCCCCAAGATGAAGGAGTGAATAAGGTTGCTAAGCATAAGCTAGTACTCAAAGAAATCAAAGAAGAAGAAGAATAGGAAGGAGACAATGAAGCAGAGGAATACTATGAGCCTAAAGAGAGGAATGTCCTAGCCTTTAGGGTTGAAGGGTTAAGGATATGTATTCTAAGTTTCTCTAGGAGTGGTGCTGCCGAGGACTACTTGGATTAGGTAGGTAAGATTGAGAAGCAATTTGAATACTACGAAGTACCTAACAACGCAAAGGTTAGACTTGTTATGTTAGAATTTACTAGTTATGTCACCTCGTAGTGGAAGAACTTGCAAGCCATCCAAAGAAGAGATGGAGAACGAGAAATTAGGAGTTAGGATGAAATATAGAGAGTCATCAGGAGAAGATTTGTATCGAGCTATTAATTGGAGGATGCCTTCAAAACATTGCAGGATCTGAGGTAAGGAGGATCAACTATTAAAGCTTATGTCAAGGAATTTCAAATGTTAATGATCCGATGCAAAGTCAGTAAACTAGAAGACTAAACTATATCTCGATTCATTGATGGATTGAAGTACAAGATTGGAGATATCCTAGAAACCATAGATATTAGATCACTTGATGATGCAATCTGAGCTGCCTAAAGGATAGAAAGATGTCGAACAAGAAGGTTCTAACCTCCTATCAGCCAACTTGGCAATAGTTGATATATTCCAAGTAAACCTGTGTAAATAGAACCATGTAAGATTATTGAAGCCTGACCTACTCCAATTACCCAAGCAGAGGAAAAGGAGATTCTAAGGAAGTTTGAGAAAGGTCAGAGCTTAAGAAGAAAGATGAGTGAGATCGAGTGTTTTAAATGCTAAGGATTTGGACACATGGTCGGTCAATGTCCAAATAGAAGAACTATAGTGATTCAAGGTGAGGTATTGACTATTGAAGTAGAAAGTTGTTGATAGTAGTTTTAGTAAGTGTGCCAAAGGCCTAAATTAATCATATCAATACTTAAGCCTAGTTCGGTAATCTAATATGGGCTCAACTTCTACTAACCCGCTATAAAAACAAGAGAAGACCCTTAGGTAAGGGGACCCTTCTTCCTTTCTCTCATTTTCCTTATTAAGCCATAACTATACTCTCATGACAATGGAGTAACCATATCGGAGCACCCTTCAATGCTCCTCGTAGCCATTTTCTTGTTTTGTAAGTATCTTAACACCGAGACAAAAATCACTTGTCAACAATAGCACTGATGAGGAAGTAGAGGAGCTGAAAGATTACAGATAAACCAAGCTATCCAAAGAGGAAGTTATCTACAGTGAAGAAGACAACTTTATGTCGACCACTCTAATGTTGAGAAGGATAATGAGTGTCAGTCCTACACTTAAGGACAAACAAGGGGAAAATCTCTTCCAAATTGAATGTAAGGTGAATGAGTCATTATGTACCCTAATCACTGATAGTAGAAGGTATGCCAATGTAGCCTCTGCATTTATAGTCTAGCTATTGAAATTGCTAACCAAGCCTTACCCAAAACCTTATAAGTTTCATTGGCTCAGTGATAAAGGAGCCTTAAGGTGAACAAACAGTTGTTTATGCTTATCTGCATTGGTAATTATCGAGATGAAGTGCTCTGTGATGTGTTGCCCATGACTACATCCTACATTCTACTTGGACAATAGTGGATGTTTGATTGAGTTGTGACATATGATGGAAGGAGGAATACATGTTCCTTATAGCATGAAGCCAGGAGGGTGAAATAGAGACATATGACTACCAAGTAAATAAAGGTCATGTAGACCCAATTGAATCGAACCCTAAAGAAAGAGGCTTTAGTAGTGACTCGAGTTAAGTTGAAAAGAGAAGTCGAACTCAAAGGACTGATCTATCTTCTGGTCCAAAGAATACTGGAGATGAGATTTGAGAGTAGCCTGCTGAGGTGAATGCGATATTAGAGGAGTGTATAGATCTATTCCTAGAAGAACTTCCAAAAGGTTTACCCCCTATCCGAGGTATAGAACATGCCATTGACCTATAGCCAAGAGCTATACTACCAAACAAGCCTACTTATAAGCTAAATCTTGAACAAGCCATTGAGTTGCAAAGGCAGGTATATGAGTTGATGAAGAAAGGGTTTATGCAAGAATCCATTAGCCCTTATGCCATGCTAGCTTTGTTGGTCCCTAAGAAAGATGGATCGTAGAGAACGTATGTAGATAACTGAGCAATTAATCGAATTACCATTAAGTATAGGTATCCTATATTAAGGCTTAATGACATGCTAGATGAGTTGAATAGAGTAAGAGTGTTCTCCAAGGTTGATCTCAAATTAGGATACCATCATATTCAAATGCATGGGGTGATAAGGGAAAGACCGCATACAAAACACGCCATAGATCATATGAATGGCTTATAATTTTGTTTAGACTATCAAATGTGCTAAGCACATTTATGTACTTGATAAATCATGTGCTCCAAGAATTAATATGAAAGTTTGGCGTGGTTTATTTTGATGACATCTTAGCGTATAGCCGCAACCTATAGACTCACTAGGAGCATCTCTGGAGAGTCTTTGTAAAACTTTAAGATAAACATGATGAACTACAAACCAACGGTCTCATTACTCGCGCACGGCTTTGAGGACTCCAATCCTTCACCTGGTGAATTCTTTCTCAGCAACCTACTAATGAAGAGAAAGTTTACATCGAAGGAATGTCGCTCAACTCCTTGAGCTCCCTTAATTGTTGTACATTGATCTATACACTCGGTAGTGATGATGCCGACCATTCTCTTACCAAGGACCCTATACCAAGTAATCTGACCAAACACTGCCGAGATGTTCTTACTGAGTGACGTGAGACTCACTTAAATGGCCAAATAGTTTTCTCTCGGCATGACGCCATCTCTTTCGTCTTAGCCCTTTATTGCCACAACATTTTGACCCTCTCGCCTGCTGTGCTTAAAGAATATTCATATGGGACCAATGTTGCACTGCCACCTATCCACCTCGTCTAACATTGTACTCCTTTTCTATTTTTGGTCTTTTGTCCTTTTTACCCTTTTTGATATGGATTAGGAATCTACTTTTTGTATATACTTTCTTGTAATTTCATTATTTGTAATGCTACCCTAGGGAGATACTATAAGTGGTCTTTTTCTTTCGTAAGCCACAAATAACTTATATTTTTCATACTGAATATTTTGTTCTTATGAGACAACCCTTTCTAAGTCCATATTTTACACATTCTTATCTAATCTTGCCGAATAGCTTAAGATTAGTGGCAGGTAGACCTTGACATCAACTTTTATGTCATATCAAGTGTGGTGTCAAGTCGTATTATGTTTGTTGGTGAGTCACATCCTCCAAGCAGCTTTACGTCAACTACTCTTGTTCGGTTATGGACCATTTCCCCTTAATTTGCTTCGATATCTCGAATGACCCATTTCAGTTCAAATCCGCTTCGGTAAATCCTAGTGATAACTGAGCTCCTAGGCACATCATATATTTTTGATATCAAAGTGTGAGGTTGAGGATGAGACCAAAAGCTGTGTAGTAATAGTCAGTCTACTATTTAAGATATTGTATGTGATTGTAGCCACTTATGTGAAGTGTAGTTACTGAAATTTTATGTTAGGAATGTTGAGCCCTAGTATATAAGGAGAGATTTACGATGTCGAAAGTAATGCTCATGATTGTGGTCAAGTAACCCAACAAACACCACATACTACTATTGAGCAGATATAAGATCTTGCTGTTATTGTGGCCAATTTAGCTACCTCAGTAAACAGGGTCTTAGAGAATGGACTACATGAGAGAGTTGCTAAGCAGGGTTGAGAAATTAGAGATAGGTCGAGGAGGCAAATGAACGAGTGAGCTCTGGAAGCTCTTTTGGTAAACTATGCACCACTGCAACGTGTCATTAGAGTCGCAAGGTGAAGGTTAGAGTTGGATGAAGTGGAAGAGTATGAAGAAGAAGAAGAAGATTAGTATGTTGGGCTTAATGAGCGGGAGTTCAGAGTGCCAAGAGGTGCTAAACATCTTAAGGTATAGATTTCGAACTTCAATAGGTCTGGTAATGCTAATGACTGCAAGGATTAGGAAGAGAAGGTCAAAAAGATATTTGATTTTTATGATTATGAAAATGCTATCTACATTAGAGTGGCCGCGTTAGAATTTTCTAGGTATACGACAATGTCATGGAAAAAGCTATAGAATGTTTACCTAAGGACCCGACATGAGGTTTGAGCATGGAATGAGACGAAGAGAGTTCTGAGGAATAGGTTTGTTCCCGAACACTTATGAATAGGATACTTTTCAATGACTCCAAGACTTGAGGCAAGGTAACAAATTAGTAGACAACTATGTTCGAGAGTTTCAATTGCTCATGATACGATGTGATGCTGACGAGCTTGAGATTTGAACTATAGCACGGTTCATCTTGAGACTCTAAGCTGAGATTGGTCACATTATGGAATTGTAAAGCCTCATGGCTTTGGATGAAACCATTCGTGTAGGCCAGAGAGTTGAAAGGCAATGGTAGAATCAGGCTAATTGAATGTTGAGTACTCAAACCATGGTATCGAATAGGACTAGCCTACTGAGTTAACTAAGGAATGATAAGGCATCAAATAGTTTTGAAGTGGAATGCCGTGGTTACGTGTTGAGCCAAGCAGACAAGGATCGAGGTAAGACCAAGACCAGGGAACCTGAGATCCAAAGAGACCAAAGTCAGAGTTCAAGGATGAAAACCCAAGAAATTAAATGTTTTAAATGCCTTGGCTATAGATACGTAGCTAATCAATGTCTGAACAGCTGAGTCATGACCATAAAGGGAGACAAGCCCCAATTTGAAGGAGAAAGTGAGAGTGAAGGAGAGGAAGATGTAGCAACCGGTCAAATGATGGAAGAATTTGAGGAAGATTAGGAGGCTGAGATACCCCCTGAAGGCGGAGCCGATTATTGCTTTGTTATTCGGTGATCTCTCAAAACTTTTATGGCTAATGAAAATGAGTAAAGAGAGTACCTCTTTCATACGAATTGCTGGGTGAATGGTAAGCTATGTACCGTGATCATTGACGAAGGGAGCTGTACCAACATCATCGCATAAGGGGTAGTTAAAGCCATGAAATTGTCGACACTTTTACACCCTAAGTCATATAAGATTCACTGGTTGAATGAGAAAGGAAGACTATACATTTCCGAGCAAGTTAGGGTGCCAATTACTATTGGTGATAGGTATAGGGATGAGGTGGTGTGTGATGTCCTCCCTATGTGTGCATCTCACATATTACTTGGCCAACCATAGCTATTTGATTGGAGGGTATTATACGATAGGTATAGAAACACCTACATGTTTCGAAAGGACGGGAAGAAAGTTACATGGACACATATGAGTCCTAAGGAAGTGTAAAAAGCTCAGGAAGAGGTTGCTAGATCTCTATAGCAAAAGTCCTTAGTGATTTCCCGAGTTCAGTTTGCACGAGAGGTTAAGGTCGAGGACTATGTACTCCTGTTGGTCAGGAGACTCTTAGAGGTTAGAGAGGCTGAGAACTTACCTGTTGAAGTGCAGTAGCTATTTTAGGAATTTGCTGACCTCTTCCTTACCAAGATGTCAAAAGGATTACCTCTCTTAAGAGGAATTGAGCATTGCATCAATCTTTAACTTAAAGCAACCCTGACTAATCGACTCGCCTATAGACTTAATCATGAATAGGCAGTCAAGCTATAAAAGTAAGTTGATGAGTTGGTAGATCATGGATATGTCCATGAGAGCATGAGCCTATGTGCAGTCCCAATGATTCTAATACCAAAGAAAGATGAATCATGGAAGATGTATACTGATAGTGTCATGACCCTAACGGGGGCCTAGTAGGATTGCCTAAAATTTTCACATCATGTGTACACCCATGATTTGAAAATCATCTTGCAAGTCAGAGATTGCAAGATTCTAAATAATTAGTCACTAAAGTTTTTATTTATTTATTTAATTAGCTTACGACTTCATATATGTGATTATAGATATCCGATGAGCCACAGTCCAACAGAACCGTAGAGAATCGGTATCCCCTACCAAATAATAAGATTGGGTAGTAAAGTCTAAAACTCAATCTTACTAAAGTCACAAAATTTAAATGTAGTATTAATAACTATATACAAATGAACCATATAGTCTGTCCTCAAAATCTAACTTCTATGCATCTCGACATTGGCACTCAACCCTCAGTTCTTAACCCATGCCCGATCATCTAGCAACCTGTAAAAGAAAACTATTGGGGAGTAAGCTACAAGAGCTTAGTGAGTTAACCCTCGTACTATACCAACAAACAAGTTATCAAATAGTTTATTAACAAACATATGAATGCATGAACAAGCAGTATGCCAAACAATATATATGCAGTTGACAGGTACTGCATATAACATCGGAATTTAACGCCCTCCGAAGTAAGGGTTGGAGATACATCGACACCAATCACAACCGGGCTCTAGCACCTGGGTTTTTACCCTCATATCATTATATAGGAATTCCCTGTTTCAGAGAACAGGTTTCTACTTCCATCGGTTAATAGTATACAAATAACCAGGTCTAGCGGTGAATGGGCTCACGTAGTCCATGCTCACACCCTACAGTGGTGGTCTCTAGATGCGACCCCCAGCCACCCACGGTTAGTGTCTCCAGTGCCAATAAAACCCGCGAGCCAAGGGTAAGGTCTTGTTGTACCAATGCTCCTACACTGTACTATTCAAATCATGTGGGAATCCATCCCTCCATGGCCCTTCATTACCAACCGCGTGAGGTGACGGCCGGAACATTATATGCAATGCTCGTGATCTATGCATGATCCGTTTAATTTTTTTTTTTTTTTTTTTTTGCTTGGTTGAATATGATTAAGTCAATTTATGAGGTGGTCAAACATTATCAACAAATCATCCAAATAATACAACAACTAATTATATAATCACATTTAATAGTATTTTGCACAATAATCAATCAATAGTAGTCACATGCATAACCCAAACCCCATGCATCAAGTTATTAATCTTTAATTCATGTGCACTAACTACAAGCACAAAATAAGTATAGAGTCATCGGGAGTACTCACTTGGTCATAAATGATGTCAGGGATTATATTAGTCCAAGAGTAAGTCGATCTCGATCTCAGGATCACCTAACATTAAGGAAATATGGAAAGTAATAAGTTTGGGAATAACTAATCTAGTATGCTAAATCATACTATTTACTTAAA